>CM042185.1:45595596-45626110 GCA_023539305.1 Ilex asprella
TTATTTTAAAGTTAATCTGACGGTTAATATTAACACCTCAAATTTAATAGGAAAAAGAGGCCCTTAAGGGTGTTTTTAGGGTAACTTTTTAAAAGTATTTTTAGAACTTATAACGTTTTATAAGTATTTAAACAAAAAATTGAAACCATCCCACCACCACCACTGCCGCCGCCACCTTTTTACAACAACAACTACCACCATAACCATCACCACTATCACCATTCCCACCACCACCACCACTGCAGTCGTTACTCCATCACCACCTCTAACAACAACTACTACTACAACCACTGCCACCGTCACCACTGTCGTTACCCCCACCACCACCATCCCCATTACCCCCACCATCACCACCACTACCACCGTCACCTCTATCCCACCACCACCACCATTGTTCGACCATCACTCTTACCACCATTATCCCTACCGCCCCACCACCGCTATTGTTCGACCATCATCCCTACCACCACAATCTCTACTGCCCCACAACCATTGCCATCGTCACTATCCCCACCACCACTATTATTGCTCACTCTCATTATAATTAGAACTTAAATTCTTTCTTCTTTCATTTACGTTTGTGATTTGATTTTAGGTGTGAATAGAAATATATTTATTATTTAACATTTTTTTATTACCCCGTGTCTTCAAATACATGAAATAACTAGTATATATATCAAATAATATATAGATAAATAACATATATTTCAATATACATAATTAACTTTCTATCCACTTTTTCTCTTAATTTTGGAGAGATGATTTTAGTGAAATGGAAGGAGAGTTAATTCATCAACTTTTACATCCTTCATATTTTTTTTTGTTACCAAACATTATATTTTATTTATCCTTCAAACTTTTCATCCTTCTATTTTTCATCGTACCAAACAAAACATTACAGTTAAAACACTACTTTTTTCAAACAAACCAACTACCCAGAAGTTTTTCATGAATTAAAAATCTATATTTGGTTCATGTGCATAAAAAATAACTTAACATATTTATCGTCTTTGAAATCAAATTATTTTTGTTGAGTATGAACTAGATCTATTGATTATTAAGGCATATTATTTTTGAATATTGTGTGGGCAAATTTCTGGAAAATATAGATGAACAATAGATCTTTCCCTTGGTGAACTCGAATCATTAGAGAAAGGTCGCGTTCCGGTGACAAGGAACGAGTTAAGAGAGCCAAAGATGGGCTAAGGAGTGGTGATGAATTGTCTTTGGGCTCCCTCGTCGTCCCCGATGGATTGGGATGAGTTCCTGTAACACAAAAAACAAGTTAGAAGGGTGCCGGAGTATTTTTCGGCGTATCCCCTTGGACGATCAAGTCAGTATTTGAGAGAGAGAAAGAGTAAAGCACTCTATGGCTCTTTTGAGGTGATTTTTTTGTCCCTTTGCATTGTATTTTTGAAGACTATTTATACCTACTAAAGGTTCATATCATTGCTAAAGGTCTACACAATAGAAGACATCAAACATAGGACAGTGTCCCCTATTCTGCATGGGGAAAACCCCATCATTAATTGCTCAGCACCCCGAGCACACAATGCTCGTCCTTTTAACCAAGGATGTTAAATGCTCGACACCTGGAGTATTTAATGCTCTTCCTGCCAATGATGAGGTACTAAACGCTCAACTCCTGGAACATGTAATGTTTCCTTCCTTCTTGGCTTCCTCAACCATCATGGATGTCCTCTCTGTCAGAAGACTCATTAAATGCTTGCTTGACTTGGTCGTCTGTCAAGAGGGGTTCTTTTGTTACTTTCCCTCTTAGCCCATACTTTCCGCCATGTGTTGGACTCCTACTGGTGAAGTATCTTGATCACCCTGTCACCCTGGTTTCGTCTGCGCATTATCACCATCATTCCTAGTCTAGTTCTGACTGACTAGCCTTCAATCAACCAGTAGCCTTTTTATAGTAACTTGAAAACGCGAGGTCAAACTAATCGCAACAAGTAACCCAGAGTCGAGGACACACGACTGCTTCGGAGCAGAGTTACCCCCCGAGCCTGAGGAAACGTGTCCATTCGTGAGAGAGCAATGCGTCCCTTAAAGCCGAGATAGAGTGGTCTGGCCAACCCCTCGGTGCTAAAGACACGTGTCATCCACTAGAAATCATGGTGGCTTCGGTGCGGAAGACACGTGTCACCTATCAAGCACAAAATATCTTCGATGCCAAGAACACGTGTCGATAAACCACACCTCCTTCAAAAGTGTCCCATCAAATATATATCATGAACTTGTAAATTATGACCCATAGAGTCGTATTATGTTAATGGAGTGGGGGGAAGACAAGGTCTAGAGCGCATAGGAATATGATGGTGACGTGCAAGCTTGCTTTATAAAATGGAAGACAGAAGGGAGTGAGAATATATAAAGAAGGAAAATATTATGTAACTTAATTTTACAATTTGAATTTATATTTTAAATGAAAGGAGATTATTGGATGAGTGAATTCTATCAATTTTTTTAAATGGGACTTATTAATCCAATAATCTCCTTCATTTAGGATGCAAATTTGAATTATAAATTTAGATTACATAGTATTTTTGTATGAAAAAAAGAGAAAATGTTTCTTCAAATGTAAAGTTTCTTCCTCCAACGTTTGTATTTACGACTTTCCATGTTTGGAAAGACTCAAGAGATGATATTATTGATAAGGTTTCTTAGTGGCCACGACAACTCCAATCATCTTCAGCCAAACGTTCCCCCTTGGGGTGGTATTAATGTACAAAAGTAGACTGCTTAAGTGAAACAATGTCTTCCAAGTTAGGTACCCATCTCTCTCTCTCTCTCTCTCTCTCTCTCTCTCTCTCTCTCCACATACAACCACAGTCACATGTACATATGGTCCCCAATCCTACAGGTTTTACACCATTAGTTATGATGGATTTAAAGTATTTTGAACTCATTTAGGAAATATCAAATGACATTGGCTGTTGATCTTTTATATTCTAGTTTTTGCCATTATGTATTTTGTAACTCAACTTCATTGTGAATAAAGAGTATAATTTGACTTGGTGCTGGTGGGCCTTGACATAGTACTGGTAAAATTAGCTAATTGTGATTTATGAATTAGTAGTTTAAATTGCAGAAACAATATTTTTTTATGAGCCGACAAAATTATGAAACATCTAACCCTACTCAAACACATTAGAGAGTCGGGGGACCGGGCTATCTCACATCGGATAGCTTTGGGTGTGCGTGTTAGAATATATATCTTTCTTGGCCCTGAACCTCATGGGTTCAGTGGTTAGGATTTGATAAAAAAAAACACATAAGAGAGGGAGAGAGAGAGAGATGACAAGAAGTTTTCACTATGGGAAAGTTTTGGTTGAAATGATTGTTCCACTAATTGGGAGTTATAATGGTGTTATGTATCTATCATATTAGCTAGCACCTCTCCAAAAATAGAGAAGACAACCACCTAATTTTCCGAATAATGCAAATTGACTGGCTTGAAACTCGCAGAGGTGTTTGTTCTTTTTGGGGTTTTTTTTTTCAATAGATCTAGTGGATTTAGCTTCGTTGCTTGTGATGTAACTCCATTGCTGCATTTTGACTTTAATGGAAGAAGTTTGTTAGTATGTTATGCAAACTCTATTCTTCTCCCACACCTTCCCATCGTGCTTTTTTTTTTTAGCTTATTGAGAGAGATTATGCTTATTATTGTCAAAAGCTTACTCTCTCTCTCTCTCTCTCTCATCTTATTTTCTAAACTTTCATAGGCAAGAGGTATAAACACCATCGAGCTCTTCTAAGTTCGGGCAAGCGCTCTTTTGTTTGGATCAAACATGTAAATCGTGAGAATTTTGTACATGAAATTCATTTTCGAGCATCTAAGGTGACTATAACGTTAAGGTTTATTACAAAGTTTTGGGATAGAATATGGACTATATTGTAGGCATTAGACAGGATTCTGTCACACTTACCATAAGAATGAGCAAGTTTAGAGTACCCCATAAAAAACGATGTATTGACACTTGAATTGTGAGGTACTATTATGAACTCAATATATACGAGTGTTCTTCCATCAAATAACTCGAATTTCAAATCATTCACTTGCTTTAACTCGAATTTGAGGAGTGAGAGAAATTATTGAAATTCTACGAAAGAATCTCGAGAGTCAGAATGCATATCACATATCAGTTTCATACAACCAAGTGGAGTGACACAAGATCTGCCACGTAACTTATGACAGGATATTAATTCCTCCACACTCCAAACAAAATACGTAGCATCCAAAAGAGGATGAAGTGAGACCCTATCCCAAGAGAGAGAAGAACGAGCATGACATAACATTTTGCTTTTGGTGAAACTTGACCCCCATGACCTCCTTTTGGGGGGTTATCGCAAGTGATCACAGCACTATAGCTGAAAGGGTTAACTACCTGCTAAATCACATGCTGTACGTCCCATCATGCATATCATTGTCAAGTTCATAAAAGATTGAAAGCTGTCTTATTTATATGTAGTGTTTAAGAATTCCAATTTACTACATTAGAAAATTCAAGTGTATCAATCAAATGTTATACACGAGGCTATTGGGATTAAAGGAAATCAATTGTACTTAAAATATCAGGGGAGGGAACATTCCACCAGGATGAGACTCGACCCCGGGTGAAACCCCCCGGACAGAACCTTTCAACCTCTAGACCAACACCTTCTACCAAGGTTCTACCAGGATTCTAACGTCGCACAGTTTTCTTTACATGAAAGTAGGAGGAACCGACAAGCCACACAACTAGTAATTTCCATATGAATCACGTTTTTGAGTATATTTCATTCAGCAATCGCGTGAATCGTGGTAGTAAACAAGTCAATGGGAAAGGATTTCCATGCTCAACACTTGACACAACGATGTAGAAAATTGGAGCTGTAACCAGGAACCATACATAGAAAAATCTTGCGTACTTATCTTTTTCTCGTGTAGATGTTACCAAATCTGCTTGTCCAACCTCTTCTCTCTTCTACTTTTCTTTCTTTTCCTTCTCTTCTTTCCTTTCTCTTTTTCTTTTCTTGGTCGATAAGGTGAAAATTCTTCTAGCCTAATCATTGTTCATTGATAGTCAAGACTGTCATTGCAAAAAGGAAGATGCATGTCACATGAGAAAAGTAGCATAGAAGAGACCTACAAAGAGAAAAGCAAACTGATCAAATGCAGCAACAAACTAGAAAAATTAGCATGTCCTCAATCATCATATCAACAACCATTAAATCACATCACAAAAAGGCAGTGCTATCCAACTATTGGGGGGGGGGGGGCTTGGAAGAAAAGGAACTATAGAATACTAGGAAAAAGAAAAACAAGCAGGCAATCGCTTTTCTAATTATACAAGATCTATACCACCATCTATTATGGAGACAGGAGAAATACCCTTCTGGTTATTCAAATGGGAAGAAAACGAAATGTCAGCTGTAAACTTAATCAAACCAAACATTAATAATATAATGCCTGTCAAACAAGCAAAATTTGTATCATACCCTTCAGAAATGTGATCTCCTATACGCAATTATGAAAGGCAAAACAAAATAAAAAGATGATCCCACCTGCTTCCCTGTGTATTAATTTATTTCTCTAGTTTCACTATCCTTACCTAATATGAAATCTGGGCTAGGCTCAAATACAAAGTGCACCCACATCAGGCAGCCCTCCATCAGATCCTTGAGGTTTCACAGCAACCGGTCCACCTTTCTTCCCTTGCTTTTTATCTTTTCGAACCTTGCCATTGTCAAATGTTTGGTTGCTGATACACCACCATCACCATTTTAGAGAAAGAAAATAAACAATATTTTTTGTGAATAATTAAAAAGTAGAAGCAAACCAAAAAATTGTTTATAAATAGAGAGAATGGTCTTCTGGTCAAGTCAAACCTGTTACCTCCATAAAGTCAACTAAAGAAGGAAAACTACATAGTAACAATGTGATCTGAACTAAAACTAGATAGCCCATGCCATTCTATCATATGACTACACATTTCATGTAAATCACCATTTTACATTTGTTTCTTATGGCACTTACAAGCAAAAGAGAATAGGCCCATGATATTATGTCTAGGAATGACATTCCATTGTGTATAGACAGTAGAACAGAATTTGTCTTTTTCACCAGTATTCAACAAATTTCTCTAAATAACTGGCTTAAGTAAGATTTTGCCTAAAACACACATTTTGAACTAAAAAAATTCTTCTTATGGTGGAAAAAAAAGGCTTAAATTGACAAAGCGACAATCTTCATTAGGCATACACTGCAAATCTACTAGCAGATCTTCCCGCAGCTGATCCACAACAAGACTTGTATTTCTTCTTTGAGCCACATGGACAAACCTTGTTTCTGGGGATTTTCTGTTTTAGTAGAAAATACAACAAAGCCAAACATTAATCTAACACCAAAGTAAAATAATGGAGGAAAAAAGGGCTTCTGACTTGCTTACATATATTCACACATGTATATACCTTTTCATCTTGTAGTGAGCTGTTATCATCATGAGCTATTTCTAGATTATTGCAAGATGGATCATGTATGCATTTTTTTTCTTCAAGCTCTTCTGCATGCCACTGAGAGTTCTCATTTTGACCAATACCTGGACAAACAAGAATAATAAGCAACATGAGAAAAGTAGAAACCTTTGCCTACAAGAGCAATAACAAGAAAGCACTTTTTTTTTTTTGGTCATAACAAGAAAGCACTTCAATTTCGTACTTGACAAGAAATAAGAACGAAAGAAGCAATAACATGTGCATTCAAAGGAATCCAGAATTCTGAAACAATGCAGCCCACCAATCTTCCTGTTAAAAGTCTTCAATTGCGAGAAATGGGAAAATAGATTTCATCAATCTTCCTGTTGACAATTTTTAATTGAAAGAAATTGGAGAATTGACTTCAACTTCACAGTGGGAGTAATATGTATTTATTATATTGTCACGTACTGCCGACTTGTTCTTATATCAAGGGAAAGAAAAGATTGCCCAGCACAACTCAGCCTCATCCCAAACTAACTGAACTGGTTCATAAGAGAGAATTCAAGAGAGAAAATAAGCAATAGAACTGTACCAATGAAAATAGGCATACAGCCCCAAAAGTGAGACAAAGAAGAATTCACCATTCTTCAAGGGGCCAAAAAAAAAAGCTTGTGGCATTCAAGATAATAGCTAACTCGTCCATCAGCTAAGCTAAAATTTCAAAGGGTCCAACTCTACAGCAGATCGAACACAATGACCTTACAAAGGAAAACAATCTACCCATTAAGCCACCAGTCCAGCATCCGAAAGAGCAAGTGCTGCATGCTTACTCCAAGATAGACGATTGAGGACCATTTGTCTTAGTTTTGTACGATATCAAATACCTTTTTCTTTTCTATTTTTTTTTATTTGTTTGGTTTTTGTACAAGCAGACCACAACAGATTTCTAAGGTAGAAGTCCACATTTCTGTGCTAAGAGTTCATACCTAAGTTCAGCGAGTAAGAGCTATTGCGATTTGCGAGAACTGAAAAAGGTGTTGAATTTAGGAAAGAAATTCAGGAATTGTTGAAGGGATCCTACAACTAAAAGAATTGAAAGAAGAAAAAAAACAACTGAATGATATAAAGCATAACTGACAGAGGGCAAAAGGTAATTGTCGAAGGAGAAAGCACCCAATCAGCTAAGAATATTTTTGAGCTTGCTGATATAGACTGTCATAAGCCATCACATGCGTCTGGCAGTACCAATTGACAATATCATAAGACAGAGAACTCCACCATGGATCTTTGCTTCTTTTCTAGCCCACTTGAAGCCATAAAGTAAGCATCCTCGCACACAACTACACTCAACAAATGACCCAAGTCAAATCCTCTAAACAAGCCATGAAAGCCTTCCTCGCCAGTGAACATCATATTATGACTTCATACTATTCCTCGCATGTCTGACATTAATGTCGCCTAGCTGCCTATAATAAGAGATTATGAAAAAGAATTAGACCTTGCATTAGTTCAGGAATCCTGACAAGAATTTTATCTGGCTAGCAATTGGTCTACGAATAGTCTTTACATAGGATGCATATAACGTGCTCATACTACAAGTTAGGAGCTTCCTGAAATAGCTAGGTGATGTAGATCGTAATAAAGAAGAATTAAGGATGAGAAGGGAAGAAGAAGGAGATAAGAAAAAAAGAAGTGGATGAGAACAGAGAGAGAATTTGAGGAAGAAAGATTCAATATCAATAATCAATAATAATCAAAAGTCTAGTCTAAATAAAACCCTTACATGCATCCCTTTATATAGGAAAACTAAAACCCTAAAACAAATAAGTAATGGATTATTGACAAATAAACTCTTAAAAAGTAAAAGAAATTACTTAAAAGATAAATATTAAAAGTATCTAAATAATTATTATAATTAATTTATAATATCTATCCAATTCCTACACGATTCCCATCATTCTCCTCCGGAGAGTCTTCAAAGCAGAAATACCCTAAGAGAGTAGCATGAAGATAACAAAACGCGTCATCTAGAATGAAAGAACCATCAACATCTTTCCATCGATCAGAATAAATGCAAGAATTTTCATTTGTAGTAATGTAAATCTGGCCATGTAGCACATCATCTATTTGTCCCGAAATACGCGATAGAGGTGGAAAGATAAGAACTGAAACAAGTGCTAAGAAAGAAGCAATTCCACCTATAAAAACACCGGCTAACAAAATAAGAGGCTCTGGAGTACCTCGATTAAGTAGCATGACCTCCAAATAAAAATATGGACCAATACTAACATTCAATGAAAAATTAAACAAATAAGCATTAGATCCAAACTCAAGAATAGCAAAACAATTTTCAGTAGATTTGAACAAAAGACATTCAGTGGGACAAAACATCAATGACAAAGGGGTAACTATAACACTTTGGTCCTAAAAATAGGAAAGTATAGGCTCAATTAAACACTTAACAGGAGGCAAAGAAATAAAGTTTACACTCTCAAGTGGGACAGAATCCTGAACAATGTCAACAATCTCAGGTGAAAAAGAATCTGAAACAAAATCAACAATCTCATATGAAGAAGAATCCACAACAATGTTATCATGATTCGGAATAGTAGACACAGAATAATCGCCAATAAATTGTAAAATAGATAGCTCAATATGTTCAACATCTTGCATAGGAACCAACTGAATGGATTTTTCCTCAAGTTCAATGCTCAGTAATGATTCAATTTTTGGCTCCAATGAGGTAGGAAACATGATATGATCAAAAATAATCTCATCACTAGTATCAATATTCAAACGATTGAAAGTATGTTTGGAAGGATGTAGAGCATGAGGGTCTAATGCAACAAAAATATGGCTATCATTATGCAACTGTCCAACATTAAGTGAAACTGGAGACTGGTTCTTATTTTTTTCCATTTGCTGACTTGCAAGAATTTTATTCAAGTGGAAAAGTTGACTTGTTAATTCAGATAATTAATTTTTCATCCCTCTACATTCGTCATGTAATTGGTCGAGTGAATGTTTAGTATTGACAACTCCAATTTCAAAGATCTCAACCTTTTTTTCTAGGGTAATTTGGGCTTTTAAATGGTCACTAAGGACATTGAAGATTGATTTAGATTAACCTGGACGATGACTTTGAGAAGTATGACGTTGGTAACTGTTATATGACCTAAATGTCCCAGAGCAATATTTTATATAATCTTCATAATAAAACTCAAACTTACTATGAACTTTATGATGACTCTGAGAAACTCTTGGAGTGGAATAGGTATAGAGATGACATTGTGGAGAATTGTGAACTTGAAATATTCTTGATGTTGAATAAGTATATGAATAAGCATCACAATGATCATATGAACTCATAACTGACTTTGAAATATGAGAATAACATAAGAATGAGTTCAAGAATGCAATTGATAATTACAAGAAGTGAGAAAACTTAAATAGAAGAATATATGATTTGGACCCTTTGCAAATTCTCTAATTTCACAAAGAATAAAAATATTAGTCTCAAATTCTATGGGAGTATGCATACAATAATCAAGAGAAAATTCTGAAACTTTTTTTGGGGATGATTTTGTAATTTTTGAAACTTCTAGTAATGGTTCTACGACTTCTGGAACTTTCTGGGGACAGTTCTATAATACTAAGCAGTCACGACAAACAGTAACAAAGAACAGTAACAATTTTTTTTAGGACAAGACTAGAACAATGTGCACGATGAACAGTGCGCGTGAATAGTATTTTTTTTTTTTGCTATTTGGTGACACTAATTTTATGTTGACGTTGTTGGTGGTTGTGTTGGGAATTTTGACGAAGGCTTTGCGATGACGGTGAACAGAAACAATATTACTAATTAATGATAATTGAATAGATTCTATGGCAGCAGTGGTGTTGAATTGAGATTAGACTTTGATGCAAAATTGATGTAGATCGTAATAAAGAAGAATTAGGGATGAGAAAGAAAGAAGAAAGAGATGAGAACAGATACAAAATTTGAGGAAGAATGATTCAATATCAATAATCAATAATAATAAAAAAACTAGTCTAAATAAAACCTTTACATGCATCCCTTTATATAGGAAAACTAAAACCCTAAAACAAATAAGTAATGGTCTATTGACAAATAAACCCTTAAAAGGTAAAAGAAATTACTTAAAACATAAATATTAAACGTATCTAAATAATTATTATAATTAATCTATAATATCTATTCAATTCCTACACGATCCCCATCACTAGGCTAGTCCCTTAATTTAGTATAGTATAGTAGAGTACAGTATTAGAGTATGAAATATAGTAAATAACAACACTTTTAAGTAAAGTGTTCCTATCTACGACAATCCCTTAATTGATTTCTTTGTTAAATATCTTTCCTAAACTCCTTCTAATGACCTTTGCATTTTCTTATCGTTTCCGGTTGGACAAGCCATTCGTCTACTCTTTCCATTTTTCTAGGGTATTCACTCTTTACTTTTTTAGGGGCTTGGAGCAGATGAAGCCTTCATTCTTTTATTTTTTCTCAGACCGTTTGGTTCCTGATCTTGAGCTCATTCGGGGGGAAATTAAAAAAAATAGAAAAACATAAAAAAATTCACTTTTATTCCTTACTTATCTAACTAACGAAACCTGGACGGATATTTATTGACATTAATGTTGTTTCCCACCCCCGAGTTTGTTCAACGAGAAGAACAACGGACGAAGCACGAATCCCCGTGGCAGCCTCCATCCCCAGTAAGGAGGCATGGACTTGCAGGTTGGATCCCATGTCATCCAACGAACCTGTTTGCCTCACCCCATTCGATTCAATAGAGGACTTCTCCATTCTTGCGATTCCCAACTCTCTAGGCGATTCTGTAGCCACAAGCAGCCCAATCACCTTAATAATGGCCTCATATGAGATCGCATAAGACCACATTGATTATGAGGCAGGGGATGCAAACATAGCGGCCCTAAAATACCTCCTGAGCAATCTTAAAGGCGAAGTTGGTTCAGATGGACTTCGCCGTTCTTTCCCAACTAAAATAGAAGAGGTTGTATCACATCGAGATGTCAATTCGTTTTCCGCCCACAATGAGATGGGGAATTTGTAACCCACATCCATTAGTGCAGTCCTCAGATTTTCCTTACTTAATTTGCCAACAAATTTAAATGCCACAAAAAAATTTTCAGGTACGAATAATAATCTGGACTTGAGTCCTTAAGAAGAAAAGAAAGGATCCACAGGCCAAGGTAAATGCTGATAAGTATCTGAGACATATGGCTTCACAGAATGTATAGCTGACCCTAAATCTATTTATGTCTGGCAGGGCATATAGACGAGTAAGGATACCTATGACAAGGGGAAGCAAGGACTTTGAAATGGATGAAAGATTAGACGATAGGAAAATCTGAAGGAAAGGGAGCTTTAATAGAAACAACTAAAAATAATCCTCCAGACCTAGGTGAAAGGTGTAAGAGGAAAATGTCAACATAAACAGCAACCAGATAAACTGTCTAGAATGTGAAAACGTACTGACCAGCCATTACCATGAGAAGTATCTGCTGAAGAAGGAACACCATCGCTTTCAGATAAATATTCTTCTGTTCCTTGTTCTGCTATGAGGAACTCAATTGCAGCATCAACATCACCACCCACTTGAAGTAATACCTGGAACGAATCCATATGAAAACAAAAACTTCTTCAGAAGCTCCATGTGGCAAAAGACCACAGCCATGAAGAGGATCAGCAGAGTTATAACACGTGCAACTTTGGAGATTCTAAAGAGAAGGAAAGACAACAAACTGCCACTTCTTTAGCAGGTATCACCTGTTCAACTTTTTCTGCATTTTCACATCCACTTCCACCCATGACCATTTTGATAGATCCTGCCTGGATGATATTCTTCCCAGCTCCCCCTTTAGAAGTGGTGACAGCATCTTTTGCTTGATTAGATTTTGCTGAAAGATCAGCATCAGCCTTTACATAACTAGAAACTATTAGGCTCTACTGCCAATTAGATGTCCAAAATTACAAGTACCAAAATGGCTGTGACAAGGAATCTCAAATCTTAAACTGAATATAGCAACAATAATAGCACAAACCTTGATTACAATTGACCTAGCTGGTCCACTACAAGTGTCTTCCTTCAACCGCACACTATTGTAATGCTCCCCATCATGATAAGATCTGCAGAACAACGAAGCAAGCCATAGAATAAACCAAATGAATGAGGCCACCGACATCTAATATACTGAGAACACTATTTATAAAATAAATGAATGAATGTGTATATGTACATCTATGTGTTACAAATTATCTATATCTCTGTGTGTGTGTGTGCCTACAAGTTAAATATATACTATTTGACATCTAACAGCTTAAGCTTATGAAATGATCAACTTCTATGGTATAACAGTTTTAGTAGTGTGAAGACTTGGCTTCATAAGTCTCTTTCCATGCGTTTGCAGCACATTGTGCCAATTAGGTTGTACTTCATTTGTCTCTCTGTTCATTCTCCTACCTGTAAGACAGGGTTTCACATGAGGGGTGTTGAAAGCTTGATCTTCCAGTATTCGGCCCATTCCCTAAAAGTTTAAGCTGTTGGGCCAATAGTTGTCCAGCACCAACATCGATTCAACTTGAAGCTTAACCCAGGATAACTCTAAACCATAAAGCTTGAGGTGTTACCAAAGAAGTTTAAACCATCTAAGATGAAGTTTATTGCAGCAAAGTGTTGCAGGTGATGATTGGATACCCTGATTTGGCAGCGCCAGTGACGTGTGTCTTGGAGAGGCAAGCACTGGTGCATGCCCACTTGTTTTAGCAGGTGAATATATCTAAACTCAAGCACAGACCCATCCTGCACCAGGTCTGCACTCCGCAGTGAAGTAACCAAAATACTTCGAGGCAGACCATATGATGCATATTTGTTACCTTAATAATCAATTGACGAATGAGTAAGTTGTTTCAAAATGTCAATCCATCGTTATCCTACGTATATATGCACGTGTATGTAGCAAGACACAGTAATATGAATTAGCAAAGCCACATCAATCCCCTAAAAATTTCAGGGTCGATACTCCACCAATGCCAAGTTTGCGACCTTAACATGGATGACCACACATCAGATCACAAAATGAAAAAGTAAAAGATTTCTGTCAGCGCCCTTGTCAATCATTAGTCTATTGTCAGAAATAAGTTATAGCATCTCAGCTAGTGTTTTATATTTGTGTCCTTAAATAAGAGAAACGTAAATGTCTGCTCTTGTCCAAAGAGATATTAGTGACCAACACAAAACAAACCATGACAGTTATAAACAATACTTAGGCTTCCAAACCTGTCCTTAATGGTCCGTTGCTCAAAATGGTTAGCAAAATGTTGCCAATGGATGCAGAACCAGACAATCAATTTCTTTTTTCTCTTTATTTATTTCTTTCTTTCTCTTTCTTTTATTTTCGGGCTGACTAGCCAGCATATAATTACTGCCAGGTGACCTGGCCCTGCCTTAGCTTTCCCTACTTTAAGGATCATTACATCCCAATATGGGGAGTGGATGAGCGCAGTACACAGAGTACTAGAGGATTAAAGACTGATTTTCAATGACAGTATCGTATGTCATACATATCCTCCACGTGGATTCTGAAGGCATTGGTTAGTTTTCAAATCATAGTAGCATAGCTTGACTGCTTTGGTATCCTACGTGGTTTTTTGCTTTTCTTGAGTTCTTGCATTCTGCTAGAACTTGGAAGCAACTCACTGCTTGGTAAGCTTTAGTATATTCCAGTAATTACCTTTTGCTTTCACTCCAATGCAACAATTGGCTGAGAAAGAACAATATGATCCTTTCCTTATCAACTAACCTAACCTAACCTCCCCATTGTGTAAGCGAGCAAAATTTAATAGGATAGTATACCATGTCTATAGATAAGCTCTTCTCTTGCATGTTTTAATAAACTTTTCTAGTTGAACAAAAGAAAGAAAAGGTGTCCTTGTTCCTCGCAATTACACTAAGATAAAAGAGATTCCCAATCCTTAAATGCTTCATAAACACAACAATTATACAGCTTAGACACCATCTAAAAGTCAGTTAATCTTTTTACTTGCATTTGTTATATAGGACCCAGCATCAAGTAAATTGATTTTTAATTTAACTGAAAACATCAATGAATTTGGTGACCACTAGCACCACTTGGAATTTGATAGTGTAGTTACAAATGGGTCATCCATTTCATCCTGATATGCAAGCTATGATCCTAAATTCTTCAACCCATGTGAATACTATAACTTGGAAGTTTAAAAAACTTACAGATGGATCATCTGCGCTTCAAGGTTACCAAAATTCTGTATGTACCAGCGAGGAGATGTATGCTGTTATGGAAAATAAGGCAAAGGACCAACCAACATATTATTTATAAAGCATTAAGATACAGAAGACACCTTTATATCACAGAAATTTGCCTCACTTTGCGTATAGCCCTCGGTATCCTAGAAGTCTAAAAAAAACCGCAAACCAAATAGAAAGGGAAAAGGACTCACTCGGTGTATGCATATATTACAACGAGTAACAAGAGAAGCAGCTTGCAACTCCATATGTCCAGCCCATGTGCCATCTTTTTCCATGGACTGACAGTATTCATCAAATGGTACCTCATCTTCGATAAAAGGTTCAAACATTTCACGATTCTTCTGTTCAATATAAAGTCAGATCAGGTTTAGTTAACGAGGTGGCTTTTGAAATAAGAAAGTACAGACACAATGAAAAAACAGAAATAGGAAAAATTGCAATGGGAACTACTTTTCCAACCATACAGGTTTTTTTTTTGCAAAGCACCAATGAATAGAAAATGCAACCCTAAAAAAGGAAATACACCCAAGCCTCAATTAAAAAGGGTCTAAAACTTCCATTTGTCCCCAAAATTGGTATCAGAGCCGACTCTCGCCTGGACCGAGTGTGAGGCTCTGCCGTGCTCGCGTGTAGTGGGCTGGCAGGTAGTTGTCGAGCTGCTACACGAGGACGTGCAGTCCTAAGGGGTGGATTGTGAGATCCTGATATCCCACATCGGTTAGGGAGGAAAAAGTTGTTGGGATTATAAGTAAGTCTCTCACCTTACATGACAAAAAGTCTTTTTCCAAGAGTACTGGGAGGAACAAAACTATGAGGGTCAGTGGACTCAAAGCAGATAATATTATGTCATGTGGAGAGGGGTGCTACACATATCCCTTTAAAATTATAAAAACAACTCTTAATTCTAAAATTATCTGAAAAGTTCTCAAAAAATTGAAAATAAATCTCAAAACGTGTCATAAAAAAAATTTAATAATAAAAAAATCGAACACTCATTTTAACATGTCCGAGTGTGTCCGTGTCCCAGACATGTCCGACACCAACACTCTGCCCAAAATGAAATGTCGGTGCTTCCTAGTTGATAACAATGCGTCATAACCATTCAAGGGTAGAACTACACAGGCATGGCACCATTAAAATTTTGAGAACCGTCTTTCATATATAGTCGTAACTACCTAACATGATAACCTTCACAAAATGATGCAGTTATTGAAAAAAAAAATCCACAGAACATCTTTTGATAAATAGAAATATCACTTGACACCAATGGTGAACACCTCACATCAATTTTATACCAAACAAAAGTCAATCCTCACAAACAAAACAAGAAAACCTATACTAAATAGAACAGGAGCTCCAAATACCCAAAAGAACAACATACAACAAAACCCCAAAGCTCACCAAACAATCAACAAAAGACACCCAACTCCTTTCCTAGAGAAACTGACAAAATAGAAGTCATGAAATTTCACTTCAAGTTCAAGATTGATGTCTCCACACATTCAAAGTGCCTCCAGTTACGCTCCAACGAAATACTTTGCCACAAACAAAGGGGGACAACCAGCCAACGCCCTTGAGCCTTCTCTCCTATGACAACCTTTCCTCCAGTGACACGACAAATCCAAACTCACCTAAACATTGCCCAATGCACTCAAAATAAAGAGAAAACCACAACTCAAACTTCCCAGCAAGCAAAAAACAACCATATAACTCATCAAAGAAAAATAACGCAAACATCGTCTCTTAAAATTTATAAAGGCGCTAAGATAAAATGTAAGTCTCAACCCCCAAGCATGAGATCATATTATCTAGGGAGAATTACACCCAAACCCCTGAAATTTGTGACTTAATCACTTAGGTCCATTGACATTTGAAATATCACACACAGGCCCCTAAGATTTGTACGCGCATGACACTTAGATTCCTGTCGTCAATGTCAATTAGAAGCGTAACACTTCTTAGACCCCTATCATCAATGTCCGTTAGAATATCCATTAATAAATTACACTTAAGCACCCTCCTGAGGTTTGTGTGTAATATTTTAAATATCATTGAACCTAAGTGATTAAGTGATAAATCTCTGGGGTCTAGGTGTAATTCTCTAAGATCTCTTACGAAGTCTACTCGAAAAAGCCTTAAGCACAACACAAGAAAGATGATATCAGGAAGTCCATCCTTCCCCTAATACTGTTTAAATTATCTGGCATGATAAACACTACAGTTGCAATGGAGAGTGATAAACACCATTATAATTCGAATTATAACATTAAAACCATCTAAATATTCAACCACTACCTGAACTTTCTTGAAACAAGCATTATCAACCCTTTATCTCCTCGAGTACATAGCTAGCTATAACAAGTTAACAACAATTTTTCCAATGATTTACTAATACATTGATCTATATTATTAACTTCACATGGATGAAAACTAAGAAAACAAGGCAGGTAAGTGCTTCAGGCCTTAATTTTAGTAATGGTTGAAGAAGCAAAGAGGAAGCACTGTTAGCAACAGGCATGCCAATAGCTACTACAATAATTATTGAGGGCAGATTTAACTTGAGCATTTCCTTCTTACGCTTTATTGAGCGAGGATGACAGCTTCAATTCTCTCAAAGCCACTCTCACGAATAAAGGTTCTGTTAAGACTCCTGGGAAGTTGATGAGGGGGCTGGGGGCAGACTAGGTTTTTGTGTCAGATATGGCCTTAGCTCCAGCTATGCTGATCAGAACTAAACATCTATTATATTCATCCAGAACACATATCTTCGATCCCTCTGATATACATGAAACAGAAAAAAATATTCTTGAAGCCCCTGAAAAAGGCTTATATTAAAACACAAACAAAATGACATTTACAGAAATGCAGCGCGTGATGGTATGAAAGGTAAGATCTAATTCTTGTGAAGCATACTATGATAAAGATATTTAATATATACCAGGATAAATTGTACCACCATACTCCGGTACTTCTTGTGCTCATCGTCACTGCCTTCCAACTGATCTGCTAATGCTCTGCAAGAAACAAACATGATCAATTAAATCACACTAATAGTAATTAGGACAAACATTTTCGAATGATAAATCAAACAGCCTGATAACTTGTGTGTGGACTTGACATAATAGGAGATGTAAAATGAGACTTCGAGAATTACACGGGCATTGCACAGTATATGATCAAACATGAATAATGGGATTTACTGGGCACAGACCTGAAGAAACAGTTACCATCTGCAGTGACTTGAATAATTTTTAATCCCAATGCATCAAGCTGAGCACGAAATATGGAAATGTCAGCCTGCTTTCCATGCTGTTTGTTCTGTCCACCCAATAAGGGGAGAAAAGAAAAAGATATCAGTCACTAAAAAAGGACTAACCAATGAACTGACCACCTATAGATGCATTAATTTTGAAATCAGATTGAGATGTACACTGAGTATAGCTAACGCCAGACAACTAATAATATAGAGTCATCGCGTTGACAAAAACACTGGATTAACTACTTCAGGTGGCTCAGCAGCCAAGCTGAGCTCTGTTGATTTACCGCTATCAAGCATAGACACTGACATGGAAGAGACACAACATGACAATACCGATATGATTAGATGGTGCCACCACTACATGTAATTGTGTTGTATCTCAAATCATATATGTAGATAACAACATTGTATGAACTTATTGATCTATGATAAGCAAATTTGATGTCTAGAACTATGACATGAATTTTTAAACAAATGCATCATAGAAGTCAATAATCACCTGTGTTACACCATCTTCCTCATCCTCAACTTTTTCTCAAGGTGCATTTTCATCCAATTTCTACTCTTATGGAAATGCAGGATCTAGTACCTTTTGCTATTAAGTTGGAAATGAAGTTTCCAAAACAAATATAAGTGGCAATACAACAGACATCCATTGTTGTTATCTTGTCAGTAAGGCTTTCTACTCTGCCATGCTTATCACTTTGTTTTTGCCTTTGTCTTTCATCTTTTCTCACTCTAAACCTAAAACTTCTCTCTACATATCTATTTTATTTATAAACATCGGCATATATGAAAAACTTTTGATTTTTTCTACATATCTATGTTATTTATAAATGTCAGCATATATGAAAAACTTTTGATTTCCTATTTCATCTCTACTTAATAAAGTTAAGTCAATCATACCACACATATCCTTCTTAATGTCATCATTTTTCCTTTCCTGTCCTATCAAAATTAGGGGCAAAAATTTTCGACTTAACACAACTCGAACTTGACAAAAAAAATTTGACTCGAACTCAATTATAACCCGTCACAAAACCGAAAATGACCAGAAAACTGAACACGAATAGAAAACGGGTCGTGTTTGGGTTCAACCAGCCTAATCCGAATTTGACATGCTTAACCCGATTATTTATTCGTGTTGACCCTATCCCGAAATGACCAGATAATTAAACGAATAAGACACGATAATTTAAATGAAAATGAACCATTTAACCCGTTCAACCCATTTAAAAGAAAAGAAAGAAAGCCTCAGTCAGATGACCCTAAAGCAAAAAATATAAGAAAAAAAAAATCTAAAAACTAAAGTTGAGTAGGAAGTAGCATAAAAAAAAATAATTTAGAAAGTATCAAAATAACCCTAAAGCTAAAAGCCTCCTCACTTCAGAGTTTTAGACTTCACCAACTTCACGTCTTTCACCCTCAGACGACTTCAACCACCCAGAAGGCCAAGGAGACCACCTTATCTCTCACTTCCCGTCACCTTCTCAGCCAGAAGTCTACCCACTGAAGGCGGCCATCTGTAGAAGGTATGTTATAATCAGTTCATTTCTCTCTTTTCATCTCAGTTTAGATCTATAGCAATTTTTTTTTTAACTCACGTTGAGATCTATGACATAATTTTTTTTGTACCAGATTTATTTTTAGATCTATAGTAGAATTTTTTTTCCTAATAGCAGAATTTTTTTTTTTAACTCTATTGAGATCTCTCAGTTAAGATCTATATCAGTTTTTTTTTTTTATCTATATCAGAATTGCTTTTTTAGATCTATAGTAGATTTTTTATGGTTCATTAATTTAATGTTGGTGATACATCTAGTATTGTACCTGAAAAGATGGGCAAAATTAACAAAGTGATAAAGATGGAAAAGTGATTGGATGAACTTAAATTGAAGAATTGAATTTTATTATTTGTTTTAGTATTATTTTATTAGTTAAGGAATATTTGTTTGGTTAGGAGTATTAGTTAGAGTTTAACAAGGAAATTATTATAGAGTTTTAGTAGAATAGGGATTTAAGAGTTTGATTATAAAACTCTTTTAGTATTTTAGTAGGAAACTAGTTTTTATTTTAGTAGGGAACTTGGCCTATAAATAATGGTGTAATCTCAACTATTTCAATTAAAATGATTATGAATAAGAATTGAGTATTCTCTGCGGAGATTTATGTATTTCTTCACAGATTTCTTGTGAGGATGAGGTAAACCCCTTCCACCCCTCTTATTTCTTCTTCTCTTTCTATTCTCTGATTTCTAGTTCCTTCCCCGATTTGCATCAATTGGTATCAAAGCTCAATTTCGATTTGTGAAAAAAAAATTACTGTTCATCATGGAGTATTGTTTAAAAAAAAATCTCTAAATTCTACACCAATCAAGATGGTGACTAATACCGAGTTAAGTGCTAGAATTGAAGTACATGATTAGCGATTAGATTTGCTCCAAGGATCAGTGGATTCGCTCCAAACATCAATGGAATATATACATGAAGGTATACACAAGTTGGCAGCCATGTTTGGAGTTAAGCTCCCAAATAAGGATCTTGCGAACAAGGTAAAGTTTAATTCATCTTCTTCATCCATTGATCATTAACAAATGGTTGAACAAGTTTTGTCCCGACAAATTTCTCCACAACTGTAAGTTTCAGTTCAATTGAATGATGAGATGAACTCAGATAACGTTGATGAGCCTAAAAATTCTCCTCATCATACATTAATTGCTTTTGATAAGCTAATCTCAAAAGATGTTCTTACAAAAGAAGTTAAAGGAGTTTCAATGGGTGCCACTACAAATCAAGTAGCTATTTTGTCTCCACTAGATTATATGCTTCCTTCACCTATAATAGTGTATGTGGGTAAGACTGTGATGGATGCAATGCACGAACGGATTATTTTCTACTATGGAGATCTACAATGTTATTTTTTTAGAACACAAACTTCTTCAAATTTTTTGGAGTACTTGTGGCCTTCCAACTCTTCGGAGAAGAGTTTTTTTTAGCTGAGGAGAAATGATAGAGATCAAAAAGAGATTGGATGAACTTAAATTGAAGAATTGAATTTTATTATTTGTTTTAGTATTATTTTATTAGGTAAGGAATATTTGTTTGGTTAGGAGTATTAGTTAGAGTTTAACTAGAAAATTATTATAGTTTTAGTAGGATAGGGATTTAAGAGTTTGATTATGAAATTCTTTTAGTATTTTAATAGGAAAGTAGTTTTTATTTTAGTATGGGACTTGGCCTATAAATAATTGTGTAATCTCAACTATTTTGATTAGAATGATTATGAATAAGAATTGAGTATTCTCTGCGGAGATCTATGTGTTTCTTCACTGATTCCTTGCGAGGATAAGGTAAACCCTTTCGACCCCTCTTATTTCTTCTTCTCTTTCTATTCTCTGATTTCTATTCCTTCCCCGATCTGCATCACAAAGACTGTAAGCGCAAACGCAAACGCATACGCACACACACTTCACCAGTCTGACAGCATTTTGAAGTTGAAGTTGAAGTTGAAGTTGAAGTTGAAGTTGAAGATGATGAAGTTGAAAATGATGATGAAGATGTATATGAAGATGGAGATGGATATGGATATGGAAATGGAGATGGAGGTAAAAGTAAAGTAAAGATAATCCTCAAATGTAAATGTAAGAAGTGTGGGAAAGAATCAATGCAGATAGTAAGTGTGGAACAGGTAATATGACACGTCATTTAAAAAAATGTTCGAAGATCACCACACGTGATATAGGTCAAGTACTTTTGTGCCAAAGTGACAAGTCTGTCACTGCACGTAAGCAATTTAGTGAAGAAAAATTTTGAGAATTGTTAATTTGTGTTGTAGTTAAGCACGACTTGCCATTTTAGTTTGTTGAGTATGAGGTTGTTAGAAATATTTGCACATACTTGTGTCCTGAAGTCAAATGCATTACAAGGAATACTACCATGGCAGATATCCTTAAGTTGCATGCAAGAGAAATGAATAAGGTCATTGTAATGTTGCGTGAGTTATCTGGTAGGATTTGTTTAACTTCTAATTTATCGACATTTATTACTACTGATGGTTATTTGATCCTCACAACCCATTTCATTGATAAAGATTGGGTCTTGCATAAGAGAATTATAAATTTCTCTTATATGCCTCCCCCACATAGTGTCATTGCATTGACTAATAACATCAATAGTTTGGTAAGTAAATGTGGTATAGAGAAGAAGTTGTTTTCAATTACTCTAGATAATGCTTCTGCAAATGATGTCTTAGTAAATATGCTCAAGGGTCAACTTAATTTGAGAAATGCACTATTGAATGATGGTTCTTATTTTCATGTATGTTGTTGTGCTCATATTCTCAATTTAATTGTCCAAGAGGGTTTGAGAGAAGTAGATGTTGTAAAGAAGATTAGAGAATGTGTGAAGTATGTAAGATGATCTCAATCAAGAAAACAAAAATTTTTAGTGTGTTGCACAAACATCTCTGGATAACAAGAAAGGTTTGAGGCAAGACATTCCAACTAAATGGAATTCTATATATCTCATACTTATAAGTGTCATCTACTATTGTCGTACATTTAGTCATTAGCAACTTGTTGATTCGAATTTTCAGTATTATCCATCCCAAGAGGAATGGGGTAAAGTGGAAAATATTGAGAAATTTTTGAAAGTTTTTTACAATACTACTTGTGTATTTTCTGGCACTAAGTACCCAACATCAAATCTATACTTTAAGCAGGTTTTCATTGTTCATTTAACCTTAAGAAAGGAGACCCAAAATTTGGATGGTTTTATGAGGAAAATGACTTATCAAATGCTTGAAAATTTTGAGAAGTACAGGTCTGATTATAGTGTGATCTTGGTTATTGCAAAGGTATTTGATCCTTGTTATAAATTTCTATTTGTGGAGTGGTGTTATTAGGGGTATTCAAATTTTCGATTGGCCGCAATTTCCTACCCTACCCTCTACCCTACTAAATGGTTAGCTGCAAAAATCGAGTAAAAATGCAAAAAAGTTTTTGGTCTTCCGATTAAATCGGGTAGGAATGCGGAATACCCATCAATTTTTACATTCCTACCCTACTATATCCGCATTAATTAATTATTTATTTTTTAAGCATTGTTCAGCAACATCAAACATGAAAAACCCCAATTTTTTTTTTTAAAGTCCACCACTGAACTTTCATTGCAAAAATTCTAGTGAACTATATGCTCTGCTGGATGTTTAAAACAACATACTATTGTCAAATATTAGTTTAAAAACCAACTTTTCAATCTGTGAGCAACACAGAACACAACAATCATTAAACTCTGCTCAGATCATCAACAAGAGTCTTCTTCTTCACACAGCTTTTCGTGGTAAACGATATTCTTTATGGATTCTAAATAATAATTCACTTGATCAAATCAATATAGACTATACTATGCATCAATTTCATATTTTGTTCCTACAAATCCAACTGCTTTCTAGTCGAGGAGAAAAGTCATAAACAATGTGAGGGTTTTACAGGCAGCAGAATCATATTGCGATCAAGCTGCAAAGTTGTGGATTCTTATGCATTTGTGAAGGGCAGCTGGAAGAAAATAATTAAATTACATACCTGTGAGGGTTTACCCAACTTCCTACCCGATTAATCAGGTAAGAAGCAGGTAGAAATACCACACCTGATCGTGTAGAGTAGGCCAAGAAAAATTCTTCTGCAAAGTAACGGGTAGAAAGACGGAAGACTATATTTCCTACCCGTATAGTAGGGTGAACAATCCTAGCTGTTACATTGAGTTTTACGGTGAAAGGTCAATAGAATGCATGAAGGTTCGTGAGAAGCTGTTTGCTTTATTTGATGAGTATATGAGAAATGCTTCTAAGGATTCTTCTTCTCAAACAATATCTTCTTGTCATCATAGTGATGATAGTCGAAAGTTAAATCCAACTCGAAAGCCTACTGATTTTTTTAAGGTACTTTTGTTTTATTTATATTCAATCAAATTTGATGTTATTGTATAAGTATATTGTGATGTATTATTCTTTCTCCTAATTTAAGGTTTTAACTTGTACAAGAGCAATAGAGTTGTTTCTAATGCGAATAAAAATCAATTGGAATTATACTTGGATGAGCCTTTGGTTGATACAGCAAAAAACATTGAGGTACTTTCTTATTGAAATGCTCACTAGTTTCGATATCCAGAACTTGCTATTATGGTCGTGATGTGTTGACCATTTCGATTTTTACTGTTACTTCGGATTCGGCATTTAGCACTAGTGCTCGTTTTCTCGACCAATATCGTGGTGCTTTAAAACCTCAAATTGTAGAGACTTTAATATGCATTAAAGATTGGTTGTTTGAAAAAAGAGGTAAATATATAAATTGCGTTATTAGTTTGATTGAAAAGATTCTTATATCTATATTTATTTTGTTTCGCCATTTAGGAGGTGCTAAAATGGAATTGGATGAGCTGACTGAATATGTTATGAATGTCAACATAAATGGGTGCAACACTACAGAAAGTTCAAATGTGGTGGTTAATGAAGCATCACTAGACTTCTAGGTTTGTTGCAATGAGCCTCAATATTGTTATTACTTTTTGGTTCATCAATCATCATTGACTCTATCTCTAACTTTCTAGGATATAAAGCGGTATGAATTGTGAGACTCTTTGCATTGTGGCGTTGAAGGATTCTCTACTAGTAGCTGTTGAAGAATAGCCTTTTAACTTTTTGAGACTATAATCTTGATGTGTGTTAAGACTTGTTTTTATTATCCAATATGTACTATTTTAATTAGGATATGTTGTTTTTGAGATATTAGTAACATTTGGTCTGAACTTAGAATATGTTAATTGGTTATGTTATATTATTATAGCTTTTCTTTAGAGATTTGGATGAATGACTTTTGATTAAATTTATTATTTATTGATGTTGAATTGGTTTTTTTTTTTTTTTGAATTCTAACTCTACAATGTATGTAAAACAGGTTAAAAATGGTTAATTGTGTAACACGTCAGTTTGATTAACAAGTTGGATTGGTAAACAAGTCGGGTTGGTAGCAGGTCGAGTTGGATTGGTTAATAGGTCGAACAAGTTGAGTGACAAGGACATGACTTAAATACATTAACGTGTCGTAGAGGGTCGTGTTCGGGGTCACGGGTTTTAAATGTGGCAAGTTCGTGTTGAATTTTTTAACATGATTATTTTAACAGGTTGTGATCAGGTTAAGGGTTCTTTGACACGATCTCGAAATAACACGGGCGACACAACCCGAACATGACACGATACGACTCAATTGCCACCCCTAATCAAAACTCTTCTTATCATATAGTATTAGGTCTCTAGTCATTCGCTATACTTATTTTTATAACTTAGATCTACAATAGTAACTCTAATAACTCTAATCAATATATAATACACGTATAGATCAATAACTAGGTTTGGCAAGAATTAAAATAAGAAATAATTCTCTTATACATAATTTATTTATTAAATTCAATTCCACATATAATCTATATTTTTTATAAGTTTAACAAAAAATTATTAATGAATTTTTTTCACGACCAACGAACCTCAAGCATTGCTAGTATATAAAAAAGGGCAGCCTAATGCACTCATGCTCCCCCAATTGGGGTTTGGAAAAGATCAAATTTACAAAGCCTGAGACTATTTTTGTTACTCAAATAAGTCATTCCATTTCCACAAGCTTGGGTACACATTAACCCATTAGGCAGCTTTGCCCAAGCTCCCCATATATCTCTCACGAGGACCAAGATAATTACAAATTTACCGCTACTTTACATAACTGTCATTTTTACACAACAATAAGTGCATAACATAGCATATTCTTGTTTAGAAATTTAATTTGGCCTATTATTCCACACCTAGAAGCAGCACAGAACAAGAATAAGTGCAATGACAGTTGCGGATCCGCCTATGGATCGGAAGAGGAAAAGCACAAGCTCTTAAGGTTACTGGAATTAGGGCTCATTAAGCTACTGAGATACTAAAACATTTTAGCATACATATATATACGCACCTATACACACACGAATACAGAAATACTGTGAATTGACAGGATGGGTAATATAGAGACTTACGCGAGGTGGTTTGCTAGGTTTGGACTTTTGATGCTTTGCCTTAACCATCGTTCCGAAGATCCTTTGGTCGTATCGATAATTTTGCGAGCAATTGGGATTTGAACAGAAGGCTTTCTCCAATTGTGCAGCAAAGCAGGGAGAAGAAGATGGTCTCTAGCTCCGCCGACCTCGCTGCCATGAACAGGAGGGGTTCGCGGAGCTACTCGGACCGGTGCGTCGTATCACCGTGGGCAAAGCTAGCCAGCCGTCTGTCCCCAGAGGAGTCCCAAATTGCGCCTACCATACCCAGATTTTTGGGCCACAGCTACCGTAACTTGGGCCTGTAGTCCTCACAACCCAAAGCCCAATTTTGATTGGGTAAATCTCATAAATAACTTGTAAGACCTTTGTTTTCAATTATTCTTGACTTTGAATTGTTTCAATCAACACCTTCTGTTAAAATCCGCTGTTAAATAGACAGATTTTAACATGTGACCTGCACGTGACTGCAGGTCAGAGGTAGAATTGACACTTCAAATCGTATGTAAAATTTGCGTCAATATTGTCCCTCCAACGTGATTGATGCTCTCTTATGTAACCCTACCAGTGTATGTGAGTGAGTATTGAGAAAAAGGCAGCAAAGAAGGGGGAGAAAAAAAAGGAGACAAATAGATTGAGTTGTTCTAGCAACATAGAAAGGAAACTAGGTCAAAAAAAGGGAGAGTGTGTGGGGGAGAGAGAGAAGCCATAGATGTTTACACTATTATTCTTGGAGTAGAGGTATAAGAAAGGCCTCCTAGACTAATTTGAATCCATCCATGTTACGTTTATATAGTTATGAGCTCTAATCCCCACAAGTCCTGAGATTTTTGAATCAACAATTAGGTTTATAACAATTGGTATCAAAGTAGGCACCACGTCATGAGTTCAAGTCACGAAAGAGATGACATATAGGCTGGATTAAAATGTCTTAATATTATAAATGGGCATGGTGCTATAGTGTTAATACTAGTACGTGATTGAAGTCGTCAAAGAGAAAGGTCTATTATTGGCGTGGACGTCGACTCTAGGTGTGGTGTAATATTACGTTCAAATAATTATAACCTCTAACCTCCCTCAAGTTCTAGGACTTTTGGACAACGATTGGGTTCATAACAATCCAAGAGGTTATTTCTATTTATATGTCTATGGTAAATTTCATCAGTTCTGTGTCCTATTTTTTTCAATTATTTGACAAAAAATCTAAAAAAGAGTGGCACAAATAATTTATAGATTATAATGTCTCTAAAAGGTATGTAAATTTATGAAATGGAGGTTGAAGGGTACTTCGATTGGTACAACCCTCCTATGTTTCCCCATGCATGACAATTATCTCAATACTCCTAAAAAGAGTTTCGGTGGTAGAAAAATTAATCACGAAAAGACCGAGAAGAAAAGAGCTTTTTTTGTGAATTGCAATACTAATTTTGTGGTTCCTCGTCTAGACATTATCTAGTAATGTGTGTGGTGAAGACACATTGAGGAGCCTAGTTGACATTTTTTTTTTTTGGTCAGGAAACTTATAAACATCGTACCCTTTACAATTTGATTCACTCATCCTATTCCTCTTCTAGCTTCCAACCTAACAATATGCATCATAGATTGAGGGAGGCACTCCTTCCCTTGTACATTAAAATTCTCGATTCTAGTATAGGCTGCAAGCATATGTGCAGCCTTGTTCTGGGTCCTTCGTGTTTCCTGAAACTTCACCCCTGAGAGTAATTGCGCATAACTCTATATGTCCCTTTGTAATGTTACAATCCCCTTCAAAGTATCCCCATTGTTCCCATTGAGAGAACCCATGAGCTGTTTTGAGTCAAATTCAACAATGATTGCATCATAGCTCTGTTCCGCAGCAATCCTGCAAGCTCGCCTGACTACATAAGCCTCTGTCAATAAGGCAGAAGTTGCAGCTACAGTTTCAGCCTCCGCCATGAGCACTCTACCTTCCCAATCTCGAACTATGATAGCATAAGCTCCCTCATTTGTCCTTTACATCCAAGCTCCATCGCAATTAATCTTCAAAACCCCCTGAGGAGGCAATTGTCAGGCCATTTCAGACTCACCAGAGGAGTTCCCACCCTTTATAGGCACAACCTTACAATTGTTCAATTCTTCCACTGTTGTTACAACATTTGTGATAACAGACTTACTACATGGCTGTTTATGGTTGAAAACTCAATCATTCTTGGACTTTCATGTGAACCAACATAGGTATAATAGTAGATTTTGGCCCTCCTGTTCTCCTTCACCACTCCCCTTGCTGGTTTGTAGGGCCTAATAAACCAATTTTCAAATCCACTTATGTCATACTTGTCTATCTTAATGCTTAAAGGGCAATTCCTCCACATCCTTTGCACCTATGGACAAAGTAATATCAAGTGTTCAGTGGTCTCTTCTTCCTCTCCACATATGGGGCAAGTTGGTGAATTTGACAACTTTCTCCTCCATAGCTCCCATTTAGTTGCCAATGCTCCATTTGCAACTTTCCACATAAATGCTTGTATTTTGGGATTAACCTTACTCTTCCAAATACTCCTCCATAGCCCTTTTGGAGCTTGATAAGATGAGGAGGCAGTGTCTCTGCCCTGAGGTGCTTGAACTCTTTGTGCCTGCATATGATGGCCACTTTTAATAGTATTTACTCCATTGCTTGTAAACTTCCATTTGATTTCATCAACCTAGGGTGTTTCACTAAGAGGTATAGCCAGTATCTCTTGGGCTATAATTGGTGGAAAGCTAATCTACACCTCCTCAACCTTCCATCTTTTAGTTGTCAGGTTGATAAGTTTTTGGACTAATTGTATGTGGCTTTGTTGAATGTTGGGAATAACTTTGTACCCAGAAATCCACACATCCTCCCAACACTTAACTTGATTGGCATCTCCTATCTGCCATACATGTCATTCTCTAATCAACTCTCTCCCATCCAGCATACTATTCCAAATCCATGAGCTTGATTTCTTGGGGGACACTGTCCAAAAAGATTGGTTAGGAAAATACTTTGCCTTTAAGATTTTAGCCCACAGAACCTCTGGATTATTCATGAGCCTCCATGCTTGCTTCGCTAACATTGTAACATTGGACTGTTCGAGGTCCCTAAAGCCCAGTCCTTCATCCTGCTTTCTTTTAGTTATTTGGTCCCGCTTTCTCCAATGAATCCCCTTTTACCCTATAGACTTACTTCACCAAAAACTCCTAATTCTAGCTATGATTTCTAGATAGAAAGACTTTGAAAATTTAAAGATTGACATTGCATAGTTCGGAATTGCTTGTACCACTGATTTAATAAGAATCTCTCTCCCCGCATGGTTCAACATTTTTTCTTTCCACCCTAGATATTTTTCAGATGAGTGCAACAATGGCATCCTCAAATACTCAGCTAACTCAAGTTGCATTTGCAATGGAGTATTCTTACTAAAAATGACTCTTGACTTGTTTAAATTAATCCATTGTCCTGCAGCATAGCAATACTTATGTAACACATCCAGTAACACTTGGCATTGTGACTTGCTTGCCGTAGAAAAGAATATGGAATCATCAACAAAAGTAAGTGGGAGACACATGGAGCTGATCTACTCATATTGATTCCCTGTAAAAGCCCATCTTCCACTACCTTATTCATTAGCATGGTCAAGCTTTCAGTTATCAGAATGAACAAGTAAGAGGACAAAAGGTCCCCTTGCCTAATTCCCCTAGATGGCTCCATTCGAGTTACTTTTTCCCCATTCATCATAATATTGTATCTAACTGTAGAAACACACTGCATAACTAAAGTTGCGTTTGGTAACCATCCATTTCTGCTTTTTTTCGTTTTTTTTTTTCATTTTATGGCTAAAAAAAATAAAAGTATGTTTGGTGAATATTTTTATGTTGTTTAAGATCTCCGTTTTAAAAACAAGGGTAAAATATGGAAACATCCAAAATGATGTTTTTGAAAACATCCAAAAAAAAACACGCGCGCGAAGCTTAATGAGGTCTTGGCTTCGATCCTCTTTAGCAACAAAAAATGAATTTTTTTGATGGGGGTATAAAAGGTCATTTTCTTTCAGTTTTTCACCCACTCTCTGTCTGTGCTCTCTCTCTCTCCCTCGATGGCTTGTCGTCTCTCTCTGTATCTTTTTCGATGCCAACGACGAAGCCGAAGCCATCACCATCGTCATCGCCATCGCCATTGCTGCAAAGCTATTACTCTATCTCCATCTTTATTTCACTCCATTTTTTCAGGTTTGGGTCTCTCTCGAATCACTCTCTGACTCTCTCCCTCTCTCTCTTCTTCTCTGATGGTGGGTTTTAGGGATTCGGTGGTAGGTTTTGATGAGGAGTTTCAGGTGTGGATAGTGGGTTTCGATGGTTGTGGTGGTGGGGGT
>CM042185.1:45626510-45654470 GCA_023539305.1 Ilex asprella
TTATATGGGTTGGATTGGGTGGTGGTGTTTGGGTGGCCAGTGGGGGTTAAATTGGGGGTGAATTTTGGTGGTTATGGGGGTTTCGGTGGTTAGGTTGCTGTGTTGATTTTACCACCTTTGGGTCATTACCTGTGGCTAAGAAGTTGGTGCTGCACCAAACTCAGAGTTCACTGCCTGTTCTGAGGAAGAAAAAGCTTCTGATGTTGAGGAGAGAAGGTAGATCACTTGGAAGTAATAGAGATGAATTTATGGCTTCTTGGATTAAAGCCAAAATTCATGTTCATTGTTGACGATTTTGTAATTTTTGATATGTTTGATTCTTGTAAGTTGTGATGTTCTTTGATTCTTGTAATTTTTTTGATTCATATCAATAAATTTCTTTAAAAAAAAATTTGGGGTGGGTTGTTATGGTTGTGGTTTTGGTGGTTATGAGGATTGGATTGGGTGGTGATTTTGGGTGGACAGTGGGGGTTGGATTAGGGTTGGGTTGCTATGATTGTGGTTTTGGTGGCTATGGTGGCGGTTTTGGGTGGCTAATGGGGTTTGGGTGGTGGTTTTGGGGTTTGGGTGGTGGTTTTGGGGGTTGAGTAGTGGGGTTTGAGAGGTCATTGGTGTTGGGTGGTGGGGTTTGGATGATGAATTTTTGATATAATACTAAACAAGTTTTTCATTTTTGTTTTCATAATTTTTTAAATATAATGACTATCAAACATGTTTTATATTTTTAATTTTTATCACCAAAAAAAAAAAAAGAAAACTTAGTTCTATTTTTTTATAAAAAAAAACATAAAAACAAAAACGTTACCAAACCCACCCTAACTTAACCCACTTAGGGTCAAACCCCATTTGATTCATCCAAGAACTTAAAAAGTCCCACTCAACTCTATCATAAGCTTTAGTCATATCTAGTTTTAAAGCCATTTGATACCTCTTTGTTCTTCTTCTTTGCCTCATAGAATGCAGTGCCTCTTGAGCTATTATGATATTATCTTGTATCTGCCTCCCCCCATAAATTCACTCTGATTTTCTGAAATTAATTGGTCCATCAAATGTTTGAGCCTGGAGGCTAACACCTTAGAAATTATCTTATAAACAAAGTTGGAACAACTAATAGCTCTAAACTCCCCAACCTCCTCAGGATTTTGCACTTTTGGGATTTGTATTACATTAGTTTCATTAAGCTCTCTTAACATAAACCTAGACTGGAAAAAATACAGAACTGCATCATGCCAGTACTTCTAATAGAAAATACTTGACAGTCCATCAGGTCCAGGTGCTTTCATTGCCCCTAAACTAAATGCAGTTGCTCTGACCTCCTATTGGGTAAGAGGTCTAAATAGACAGTTGTTCATCTTAGTAGCACCATCTGAGGCATCCCTTGCAGGGTTTGAGAGTAGTCTCTTTCCCCCTCTGATGTGTACAACTCCAAGAAATGATTATGAACTATCCTTTTGACCTGATCCATGTTAGTAACCCATCCTCCCTCTTTATCCTTAAGCATGATGATTTTGTTCCTCTATCTCCTCTGATCAGTAGTAGTGTGGAAAAATTTCATGTTTCTGTCCCCATACTTGAGCCATTTCAGTCTAGATCTCTAGCCCCAATGCATTTCCTCTATTTTCCATAGCTTCTCCACCTCAACTTTTATCTCCTTGGCTTCATCTTGTATTGTATTGTGAATATGCCCATTCTGGATCTCCACTAATCTATCCTTCAATTTTCTCAATCTGTTTCCTATTATTCTTGAAGTGGGTCATACTCCATCTCTTCAACTTTGTAGTGCAATTTCTCAATCTCTGTTTGAGCCTATACATTCTAGAGCCATTCACATCCATACTCCAATTGTCCCTAATAACTTCACCACACTGCTCTTCATCAATCCAATAAGCCTCAAACCTGAAAGGTTTGTGAATTTTACTCATCTGTGGTTCAATCTCTAAACATAAAAGAGAGTGATCAGACCCAATAGCAGGATTTGCTATTATAACTGCATTTGGAAAAGCCATTCTCCAAGAAAGGGACACCAAAGCTCTATCTAATCTCTCTTTCATATTTGCAGGTCCTTGCCTATGATTATCCCAGGCAAACCTACACCCTTTACTTTCCAAATCAATTAAATTACTTTCATCAATGAATGCTCTAAAGCTTCTCAACTTCCTACCAGTTCTTTCCCTGAGTCCATCCTTCTCATAATTTGACACTATATCATTAAAATCCCCTATGCACACCCAAGAGAGGTCCACACATCTCCCATAGTGACTAAGTTTCTCTCATTGCTTGCACCTAATCTCATACTCAGGATGTCCATAGACAAAATAAAAATGCCACAGTCCATGAGTGCCATTAGACCTAATTGTGACATCAACCTGATTTTGACTTAAACTTTCCACCTCCAGATTAGCATTATCTAACCACATAAGACATATCCCTCTAGACAAACCAATTGGCTCTAGTACAACCTTTTTGTCAAAATGTAACTCCCTCCTTATTTTTTCTATTTTTTTCTTTTGATTTTTGTCTCTCTCAAATGCACCACTTGAGGCTTAAATTGGACACAAAGCTCCTTTAAACCTAGAACTGTCAAAGGTGCCCCTAACACTTGACAGTTCCAGGCTATGATTTTCATGGCGAAAGTGGGGGCATGTAAAGGTCCGCCTCCTTGGCCACCATTGAAATCTCAGTCGACCATTGCACATCTACTTCACTCAACTGACTCGATTCACCACATTGGGTTTGTTTCACCAATTTATTTCTTCTCAACCTCCTCAGGGATTGTCTTTTAGTTATAGAGCTACCCTTTGTAATATCCCAATTTTAAAATATATATAATATTAGTTTTTAGGTTAATTTGGGATATTTTTTTTAGAAAGGGATGTTAATGTATTTAATGAATTTGAGGAAGTGTAGCGTTTCTTTTATGTTGGATACATATATATACATGCAGGCAGTCAAAAAAAAGAAAGAAAGGAGGATTCTGTTGTTAGAGAGAGAGAGAGAAAGAAGGAAGGAAGGAAGGAAGGAAGAAAGAAAGAAAGAAAAGAAGAAGAAGAAGGGATTTGGATATACTGAAGGTATGAATCCATCATTTATTTTATGGGTTTTGTATTTTATTCAATTAGATAGTATTAAGGTTATCATAAATAGTGATAAGAAATACTTCTATATGTATATGTATATGTTCATGGTGAAGAATAGTGATGAATGTATAAATGAGTTTTATTGAAAGTTGGTGATTTAAGAATTTTGAGACCTAATATAGATTTATTGTTTTGAGGCTTTTAAAGGATTTATTTAATGTCTTACAAATCAAAAAGAAAATAAAGAGGAAAATAAAACAAAGAGGAAGGAGGAAGTTGCAGAACCTGTAACTTTCGTAGGTTAAAGAAGCAGGAATTTTAGAAATTATGGAAACGTCCCCTTAGTTTCAAAGAGTTGTACTTTGATCTTTATATTCTTCTAAACTTAATTTTAACTATTGTTTTACTTGATAAGTTAGAAGAATAGAATTTTGAAAAATTTATGGCAGTCCCGAAAACAGAAAATTCGTTTTTCAAAGAAATTACATTTTGACTCCAAAAGTTTTAAAAATTATGACTTGACCCCAAAACTTTAGAATTTTTTTCTAAACAGTCCAGAATACTTCCATACATTATTACCTAATATTATAAAGGATATTTATATGTAAAAGATATATTAAGTATTTATCAATGGGTAGGAAGTATAAAAAATTAAATACAGAATTACGAAACGACAAAATTAGGAATAGAGATTGATTGTTATGTATTATTTTGGATTAGGTGGTGATTGCATTGAGGTTGAGAGAGAGTGATTTGAATTGGAGTTTGAAAATCAAGGTGAGTAGTTACTACTTCTTTTGGGAGACTTTTCTATATTCAATGTGTGGGTGCGTGCGTGTGGATTTTCATATGTATGATATATTTTGATATTTGGGGTTGTAATTAAATGTTTTGCAATTGCGAACTATTATACATGTGAATTTTGAAAAATTTGTAGAATGAGTTTATATCATTGCTTTATTGATGAAAGAGAAATTTTGTGTATGTTGAGACTAAAACGACAGTTTTGGTGTGTGTTGAAATTATGTTTATGGGATGGGGACTGGGTTACCAGGTCTAAATGGTAACAAGATTGTATATTGGTGTGGTCGATATAGAGATGTGCACATAGGGGCCAATCATCAGGCTAGTGATGACAAGAGATGGGGCCAGTTACCAGGCTAGTAGTAACAAAAGATGGGGCCAGTTACTAAGCTAGTGGTAACAAACATGATTTGACAAAGGTATTTGAGACTGAATGTGTGTGTGAGTGTTTTGAGTTATAAATGTCTTGTTCATTTATAAAGTTATTTGTGAAAATGAATGGGTGTTTTGGATTATAAATGTCATTTCATTTATAAAGTTATTTGTGATCATGAAATTATTTTGTTTTAGATGATCATGTGAGAGGGGTTGGGGTACAATTTGTTGTACTTATGTATGTATCAAAGTTTATTTTCGTATATAAACTGTGGGATGTATTTTCACACCTCATTAGAGGTGGTTGCTATTCACGGGTCATTGTGCTCACCCAAACATATAACATTTTTCAGAAAAGGATCAAAGTGAGGAGTAAGTCTGCTGATATACAAGGGATTAGAGGACTTGAATGTTTATTTTATTGTAGGTCTTCAAGAATCAATGTCTTTTATAGTTTTGGAACAAATATTCAATTGTTTTGGGAATAATATTGCTTATGCTTAGAACAGTGAGCCTTATGGTTTAATTATTGTTTCAGATGAGTTTAATAATGATGTTGGTGATGTTTAGTTTATTCATCTAGTATTCATTAGGTCGGTGAAATGTATCACTTTATTATTTGTCTTCTGTTGTATTTTGCATTTATTATGCATAGGGTTGTTGGTTAAGGCCTTGGTGGCCGGTCCGCTGCCCACCCTATGTGATCCGGGGTGGGGGTGTGACACCCTCGCTGCTTTGGACATTGTCTTTGATCTCCTTGCTTACCTGAGTTGTCCTTTCTTCCAATGTGATTCCAATATCCTTATGAACTTGTTTCTCTAACTCCAGCCTATCAATAGTATCCTTTGGAGTTGACCCATAACAAAATAACCATCTTCCCTTCTCAACATTTTCAGAGGCCTCTTTCCTCCCCTATTCTCTGAAAGTTGCCTTTTCCATGATAGGTTTTGAAAAACAAAGGCCATGCACTGGTCCAAAATCTTGTCTGGGTTACTAGTTGGGATAGAGCTAATTGATCATAGGAAGTTTGCCATATGGGGGTTAACTGTTTGTTCTGTTTGAAGAGAGTTTTGTTGAAGGGGAAATTGAATTTCAATTTTAGAGGCAATAGTCTGGAGTGGTTTAAGGGTAGTGGTTTTGTTGAGGTTGGTTTTGAGTTTCTATTATCAGGTTTGGGCTTAGGCTTGGTTGTCTGTTTTGGGCTATACTTTCTGGACCTTTTGTTTGAATTGTGCCTATTTTAGCAGTGGAGGCCACGGGTTGGGGCTTGCTCAGGATAATCAAATTTGGTTGGGCTTAGTGTGGGGTTGGTTCAATGGTTATCTCTTGTTTTTGGGTTGGACTTTTGTGACACCCCAAAAATCGGGGGGTCCGTTGATTACTCATCAACCCGCAGAATGTCCGTGGATACCGAGTAACTCGATAACACAACGTTATGCCCATTTAACGGAGTCCATGATTTAATAAAAATTCGGGCAGAGTCTCCGTTGTACGAGGAACTCTACCCAAGATCCAACTTGTGCAACATAACATAACAAGACCCATCCGAGATCTAATATTCAACAATGACCACGCCGGGTCCATTTATGAGTAAATATAGACCACACCGGGTTCATTTATTCATACTCATATAAAAGATGCAAGGCTATATTAAAATTAGTCCATAAAAATTCAATTACAATTCTTTACATATATTACATACCAAAATTAATTTACAAGCCTATTTTTACAACAAAAAAGATTAAAAGCCACAAGTCGGCTTTTCTTCAACCATGTGGCCCAGATTGTGAGCCGTCCGCCGGCGCATGCCCCCCACCTGAAATGTTTCCCGTATAGGGTGAGCTACGCCTAGTAGAGTAATTCCTACAGAGGTTACTCTCCACCTAAGTGCACATGCAATGTTCACATTCGACATTTCATACTCACATCAACATTCCAAGTAAGAATATGCAACTCTATATTGGAATTCACCATGTCATGCTATGAGATGAGATGGAACTCACTCATGCCACCTTAACCCAACATTAATTTAAGAACTAATCAGATGACATATTTAATGTGTTCATGCACTTACATTCTCTACTTGTATATAATAGAATTCGATGTGTGACGCCACAATTACGATTAAAATTTAGACTATGAGCCCTTACAGCTTCTTGTGCAATACACGCTCACCTTCTTCTTTATAGAGGTCTTGTACCTTCCAAAGGTACACTACCTAGAGAAATATCTCTCTCTCTATATATATATATGGTCGATGTTTTTCATATCGATAGATATACGTATGTATATGTATCTCTATATCATTTAGCTTTTGATGTATCAATTTTATCTGAGTTTTTAGATCTTTGATACCATAATTTTGATGAAGTTGATTTTAGATTATTAGGCTGAAAATGTGTGATGAGGGTAAAATGGGTAAATGAAAACACAGTGATTATCCCACCCCTTACTGTTCGTGCTAATATAGAGACTGCATGTAAGTTTTTTTAAAAAATGGAGGACCTTTTTTAATACTAAAAATTCGGTAGGACTAAAGTTAATTTATATACCAAAGAAAGAAATCTAGCCTAATTTACTATTTTTAATACTTGGGATGGGCCTGGGCAAAAAAATACCAACCTGAATTAAATTTGTGCAATACTCGGGTCGAGACCTCGGGTTACCGAGTTCAACCCGAATATATAAATCGGGTTCAACCTGAACATATTTAAAAATAAATATATAAATCAATAGATTCAATAGCATAACTTACAACTAGGTTCACACTTCAAAATTTACTTTAACTAAATCCACTCGAATTGCAACTCGAATTAAGTAACCCGAATCCAACCAGAATTCTAATCTGAAATCAACTCGAATTAAGTAACCTAAATTCAACCTGAGCCTGCCCGAATTCAACTTGGGCAATTCTCGGGTTGAGTACCTCAGGTTGAGATTGGGTGAAGGTTAGAGTAAGGATAAAGGTTAGGATTGAAGATTATATACCTAAAGTTGGGTTAGAATTGACCTGCCCAACCTACCCATGTTTCACTCCTAAAAGCTACGCACGAATACTCGAAGTGTGAGTTGCTTAGTTCTTTGCGTGGTTTAAGAATTTGCATTATTTGCTCATGGTGATTGAGGCAGAGATTAGTGTATTATTCCGGGGAAGTTACGTTAATGTTGATGCGTTAGTATATGCGCTTCTTAAAAATGGTGCGTCCTTACAAGGATTGATTGCCTTATTTGGGTGTGTGTGTGGGTCAGATATATTCGGTGTGTGGATGCATGTTTTTCAGTTGAAACTTGAGATCATACTAAATGTCCTTATTTTACTTCAAAACTATATATGCTATTTATTTAATTGAGACTCACATGTTTTCTTGATTTCTAAACCTCGTTTGGAGTTGAGGAAGTTTTTCCTACTAGGCTTTATTGCTCACCCTTTCCTTTAACCATTTTTTAGATTTTGAGTTTTGAGAAGATAATGTTTTAGGTGAGCATGTGGATTTAGTGTTGGAAAATATAGAGTTGTTTAATTGGCTTCTAGTTTTAAATTTCTAAAATTTGTTCCTTAGTTAGTTGAAAGATACTTTAGTTTTGCATGTAAACTCAAGGATTCATTTATGTTTAATTTGAAATTTTTGTTTAGTTAGTTGATGTTGGTGTTTTTTATTGATTTATGTTATGGTGGTTTAGTTATGTTCTTATGGTTGATTATTATAGTTTAGTTCATGCATAGATTGTGCAAATTGGGGAGTGACAATTTGCCTATAAAAGGGCTCACACTTTTCAATGAGGATACACACACTACATAGAAAGAAACAGATATACTAAAAACCTCTTTCTCTCCATATCCTATGCACTGTTAGTATTCTCCCTATTAGCTTTTGAATTAGTTGTTTGCACCTAAATTATTTACTAGTTTTATAACAGTGAAAGAATTCTTATACCATCCCCCTCAAAGGTGATTTCTGAATCTCCTAACTTTTGCAAAGAATTTAGGGGATATATGTGGGTCAATATACCCTTCATGTGTGCCATTTTGTTATTTCATGGATTTAGTTGACATATCAATAAGATGGTCACATGTGCGTCTACTTTTATATAGAATGTCACATTTGCAAGGCTTCTTGCTCAAATAATTCTATTGCTAGCACAATTCCCAGATTATCTAATTAAGACAATTAGTCTGGATAATGCTTGTGAGTTTAATAAATAATGCATGTCAGTAGGAATGGATATTGATCATCTAGTTACACACACTCACAATCATAATGGTCTAGCTGAGTCTTTTATTAAACGTATTCATTTGATAGCTCAACATATACAGAAAAAGCTAAACAGAAAAATGATGGGTCAAATCAGGCAATGGGTTGACCATAGTGTATTCCACCATGTTGCACAAGAGATTGATGCTTATGTTCTTTGGAAGAAGCTAACAGACATGTACCAGGTCAAGATAGCTCAGAATAAATCCCTTTTGATGTGGCGGTTGGTGAATCTGAATTAAAAGGTGGAACTTCAATTACCGAGCAAACTAGTGAGTTCCAAAGCCTGGTAAATCAATTATCATATGTAGAATTAAAGTTGGGGGATAAAGAACATGCCCTCCTACTTCTCAGTTCTCTTTCGGACAGTTGGGAGATGCTGGTAGTCTCTTTTAACTATTTGGCATCGGGAGGCAAACTTACCATGTCAATGGTTAATGATGCCCTATTAAATTAGGAGGCAAGAAGAAAGGATGCCAGTATTGACCAATCAAATGCTCTCGTCACTGAGAGCAGAGACAGACAACAAAGAGGTAACAGAGGCAAGGGAAGAGGAAGGAGTAAAAGTAAAGGAAGATCACAAGATCCAGGGAGATCAAATGGTGATGAAAAACCCACATACAAGTGTTATCATTGTGGCATGCAAGACCACATGAAGAAAAACTTCCACAAATTGCTACGAGAGCAAGGCCAAAGTAGTAATAAGTAGAAGAAACAGAACGGAGAGACACCAGTCATTCTATCAGGAGATATAGCCATTCTTTTTGTCAATGAGGAGACATGCCTTAATGTTTCTAGCCATGATGTTGGATGGGTGGTAGATACTATAGCTTTTTACGACGCTGCTCCTCACAACAATTTCTTCTCAATGTACAAAGTCGAAGACTTGGGTATAGTGAAGATGAGAAACACCAATTCTTCCAAGATCGTGGGAATTGGTGATATTCAAATAAAAATAAATGTTAGTTGTACATTGGTATTGAAGGATGTCCAACATGTGCCCGACCTTCAATTAAATCTACTGTCTAGGATTGCCCTTGATAGATAGGGTTACGATAACCACTTCGGCAATGACATATGAAAGCTCACAAAAGGTGTTATGGTTGTCGCCCGAGGATATATTTTTGGTGAGCTTTACAAGACCTATGTGAAGGTTTGCATAGATTGCCGCAATTCAATTGAAAATGAGGCTTCACCAAATTTGTAGCACCAGAGACTCGGTCACATGGGGAAAAAGGGATTGTATACCTTAGCAAAGAAGGATCTCATCACAGTTGCCAAGGATGCAACTTTGTCATCCTTGCAAACATTGCTTGTTTGGTAAACAGAATGGCCTAAAAACAATCCATGAATGATCCTAAAAACAGTCCATGAATGGCCCTAAAAATAGTCCACTTTTTCGTCCCAAAAATAGTCACAATTTCAGTCCATATTAGACCATAAAAATAGCCCTTAACAGGCCATAAAAACAGTCCGTAAACAGCCCCATAATTGTCCCAAAAATAGTCCATGTATAAATCAATTTAATCCACCAAAACATGTCCAAAAATAGTCCATTTGGACAGCCCTTGGACAACCCACATACTAACCAATTTCAGCCACTAAAAACTCACTTAAGGTAAGAATAAAATCAAAGTAGGAAGATCCCTACCTCTTGTAGCGTGAAGGAAGTGATAGAACTTCCAAAAACACCAACTAAAGCCCAAAACCTTTGATTTCCCAAATCTGTTTTTTTGGATCTTCGGTGATATCCCTTGTTTTTGGTGTGGTTGCGTAGTTCTCACGTCGGTGATTGATTTACTCTCTTGGCTCGACAGAATCCAAATGACGGAACTCCGAGAAATCGAATAGGAAGCTTGAAGAATCAAGTTTTTCTCTCTTCTATCTCTTTTCTCTCTATGGCCAGCCAAGGGGCTGAAGAAATGAGATATTTCTGCTGAAATATCTCATTTAAGTCCCTATTTATATTTTTAGAGACTTGGCTCACAACGCATCACACACCCCCTCTTTTCTGGATTCGTTTTCGTCCCGCAACGATTTATTACATTACGTGTTTAGTCCAAATTAATTTTATTGGTATTTTAGTCTAATCATACTTAAATTTTAAAATATTTATTTTTGGGGAGCACTGAAAGGTCATCCGCCACCCAGTCGTCTCGAACGACGTGCAAAAGTTTAACTATCTCGGAATTCGACGAAATTCTACAAGGTGACTAGATTTTGCGACACGAGTCTAATGGCAAACTCCGTTTTCTCATCCGAGGTCTAGAACATGAGTATTTTAAAAATGCATTATAGTGATAAATTACCATTTTACTATTTTTTCAAAAAAAGTTCAAATTTATCCGGATTTCACATTCTTCTACCCATAAAAGAATTTCATCCTCGAAATTCACACATGCATACACATACAATCATATGCATATGCAATAATTATTTAATATTAAATGACTATAAGAATGTACCTCCATCATCGAATAAGAAAGAATAATTTGTACGAATAGTGTCCTCACACTCCCTTGTCACCTCCTTCACTCATCGGTGATGCCACAGCACTTTCACTAGCATCACGGTCTTACCTTGCAAAACTTATTCCCGACTATCCATGATACGTACCGGTCCATCCTAGAAGGACTAATGAGAACTAAGGTGAGTCTACTCTTAAAGATCCTTTGCATGTTCAAATGGGCCAATTACAAGATCAAGAGCCAAGAAAATCAAGAAAACAGTGTGAAAATTGGTGAAATCCACTTGAGATGAATCTAGCAAGAGCCCAACACTCAAGATGGGCTTGAAAGAAGGAGAATCAATTTTGATCCACTTGATCCATGCTATGGAAGGCATGAAGACATGACTTAGAGATAGGGTCTTTTGTTGTTAAGACTTTCAATTTGTTTAAAGAATTTTTATTATTAGTTTATAATAAGTGGGTTTGAGGATGCTTGGCCCACATATGTCTTATTATTTTATTTGAACTATGGTTTAGAATAAGTATTGTAGCATGGTACTGTTCATGCTATAGTACCCGTGACACTATTCACTCAAGGGCATTTTTGAGAGAAATTATCACAAATTTTAGTCTTTAGTTATTCCTATTTAGATTAGGATTTGTTTCTTTGTTAGATTAGGATTTGTTTCCTTAGTTGATTAGGATTTGTTTCCTTATTAGATTAAGATTTGTTTCTTTATTAAATTAGGATTTGTTTCCTTGTAATGACCAGCGTTATAAATAAGAATTTAATCAATGAAAAAGGGAGACAATATGGGAGATAATACATAATGAATTTTGATTGTGAGTTGAATTGAGTTTACTCCTCTTGTTCTTGATTGAACTTTTGAACTTATCAAAGGTAGATCACAATCTTTGTGGCGTTCCTCCTTGTAATTTGAATTCTTGGGACGGGTTCTTCAATGAGTCTAAATTTTAATATAATCTAGGTTCTTGACACGAGTTCTCAACGGGTTTAAATTCTCCATCCATAGATTTGGGTTTGACTTTCTTGGGTTATATTTCCAATATTATTATTGGGTCTCAAAGTAAGTTGATTGGGGTTCACATCAAGGACCCATCCACATCAACAATCAATTCACCCTAATCCACCACATGTGTCGGATCTGGAGTATACTTCCAGAGCATAGAGATATGAAAATACCACATGAACGTCAGATAAATTTAGTGGTAAAGCCAACCGATAAGCAACTGTACCTATCCTCTCAAGTATCTTGAAGGGCCCGATATACCTCGACGACAACTTTCCCCGCTTGCCAAACCTGACCACTCATCTCTTAGGCATCGCCTTTAAGAAGACATGATCCTCCACCTCAAACTCTAGAGGTCGCCACCGTTTGTCGGCATAGCTCTTCTACCGGCTCTGAATTATGAGAAAACTTTTGTATCAGGTCCACCTTCTCAGACCTGTCCCTAATTAAATCAGGACTCGTAGAGGGTCTCTCTCCTACCTCCGTCCAACAAACTGGAGATCGAAAATGCCTCTTCTATAGTGGCTCATAGGGTGTCATCTGTATGCTCGTATGATAACTATTGTTATAGGCGAACTCCACCAAAGGTAAATGATCTTCCCAACTACCCTTGAGATCTAGGACGTATGCCCGTAGCATGTCTTCTAATGTATGGATGGTCCTCTCAGACTAACTGTCTGTCTTGGGATGAAAAGTAGTGCTCATCATCAACTGTATCCACATGACTCGCTGGAAACTCTCCCAAAAATGAGCCGTAAATTTGGGATCCCAATCTGATACTATAGATATGGTACTCCATGTAACCGGACAATCTCCTGTATGTACAACTTGCAGAACTCCTCCAGTGTGAAGGTCATCCGCATCGCCAAAAAGTGTGCTGACTTAGTAAGCCGGTCCACTATCACCCATACCGTGTCATGTCCCCGCGATGTCCGTGGTAAGTAGGTCACAAAATCTATCGTGATATGCTCCTACTTTCACTCAGCTACCTCTAAGGGCTGGAGCAAACCAGCTAGTCTCTAGTGTTCAGCCTTAACTTGTTGACACGTGAAACATCGACTAATAAAGTCGCTAACTTGCCTTGTCATTCCACTCTAGTAATACTGGTGACGAAGATCATGATACATCTTTGTGCCCCTAGATGAACCGCAAAACGGGAGCAATGAAACTCCCTAAATATCTTCTCTCTCAGATCCGCCAACTGAGGAACCACAATCCTTCCTCGATACCAAAGACTACTATCTGAGTAATGGCCTAGCCCTCGTCACTTGTACCTATCTGTACACAGTCCCAAATGGACAATAGCTCCATGTCCTGACTCTAGGACTCAATCACCCTGCTCAGTAGAGAAGACTTAGCCACCAAACTTCTTAAAGTACCCTGAGCCTGACCCATATAACTTAGTCTGAACTGTCCCATAGTCTCGAGCATCTACCACTCTCGGGAAGCCACACTAGCCAGGACTCTCCATGACTTCTGGCTAAGTGTATCAGCCACCACATTTGCCTTACTTGGATGGTAATGTAAAGTGAAGTCATAGTCTTCCAAATACTCTATCCATCTGCGTTGCCTCATGTTGAGGTCCCATTGTGTAAAGATTTACTTTAGACTTTTGTGGTCCGAAAATACCTCGCACTGCTCACCGTATAGATAGTGGCGTTAGACCTTCAAGGCAAAGACAATGGTCGCTAACTCCATATCGTGCGTAGGGTAATTCTACTCATGATTCTTTAACTGTCGAGAACCATAAGTCACTACCCACTTGGACTGTATCAACACACAGCTGAGTCCATCCTTAGAAGCATTTCAATACACTGTGTACCTCTGTCCCCCTTCTAGGACTATCAAAACAGGAGCTGAAGTAAGTCTCATCTTCAAATCTTGGAATGCTTTCTCACAAGAATCATTCCACTCAAACTTGACCTCTTTCCTGGTCAATGTCGTCATAGGTGCAGCTAGTCGAGAGAAGTGCTCAATGAACCTCCTGTAATATCCTGTAAATCCCAAGAAACTACGTATCTCAAAGACTGACTTCGGCCTCTGCCAATTCATAACTGCCTCAACCTTCTCCGGGTCCACGGATACACTCGAAACTGACACCACATGCCCCAAGAATTTCACTTTAGTAAGCTAAAATTCATACTTACTGAATTTGACATACAACTGATGGTCTCTCAAGGTCTGAAGAACAATCCTAAAGTGACCTTCATGCTCCTCCTCAGACTTGGAGTAGATAAAAAATTTGTCAACAAAGACCACGACAAACTGATCTAGGTAGGGTTGGAACACCCTATGCATGAGATCCATGAATGCCGCTGGAATGTTCGTTAATCCAAAAGGCATGACTGTGAACTCGAAATGCCCATACCGCGTCCTAAACGCAATCTTAGGGATATCCTCCTCCCTAACTCTCAACTGATGGTAACCAGTGCAGAGATCTATCTTGGAGTAGACCCGTGCCCCTCTTAGCTGATCAAACAAGTCATCAATCCTTGACAAAAGCTACCTATTCTTAATAGTAACCATATTCAACTGCTGGTAATCTATGCATAGTCAAAGAGTTTTGTCCTTCTTCTTTGCAAATAACACCGGAGCACCCCAAGGTGAGGTACTCGGTCTAATAAAACCTCTGTCCAATAATTCTTGCAATTGGACCTTGAGTTCTTACAACTCTATAGGCGTCATCCTATGTGGAGTCATAGAAATAGGCGATGTACCTGGATGCAACTCAATGATAAATTCTACATCCCTATATGGAGGTAATCCCGGTAGTTCAGCTAAAAAAATATCCTCGTAATCATACACCACCCGATGTAGACCCAACTCTTGTCTCGCCTCGTTCTCCAAGGTAAGACTTGCTAGCCAACCCATCAACTGTCCATGTCATCTAGAGTCGTACACGGCTTAGGGTAAAGCATCGTGCTTATTCCCCTGAAACATGAAACAAATACCATCTGGTGTGTAGGCAATGACCCTCTTACGATCACAATCAATAACGACTTGGTGTGTCGTCAACCAGTCCATCCCAAGGATGATATCAAACTCCAACATGTTCATGACCCTAAGGTCCACGGTGAGTAGAATCCCCGAGATCTCTAACTCACAATCCCGACATATCTGGTCAACCCTCACCCTAGCACATAGAGGAGAACACACATGCAATGACTCTTCTAAGGTTTCAACCTCAAAGCCCAAGTCTTTCACATATGATGCAGCAATAAAGGAGTGAGATGCTCCAGAATCAAATAATACCCTTTGCCCATAGGCGAGAGAGTAGAAATGTACCCCGTATAATTGACTGGTCCGCTGGCTCAGTTTGTGGCTTCATGGCGTAGACACGCCTCTGGGTCCCCAAAGTTTTGGCTTATGAGCCCTGCCCTCTGCCCCGACCCATGCCCTGGCCCATCTGGCCTGCTCGTGGAGTTCCCGCTCGTGAAGTGGTAGGAGTATGTGCAACACCCTAGAATGGATACTGACTTCCTTGGCCCACGGTGGGGTAAGAAGGAGTGTAGTGAGACTGTAAATACCCCACTAATGACTGGGATTGAGATGTCCCCTGACCCTGAGATCCCTACCTCTGAGGAAAATCCCGTTTCATATGTCCTAGTTAGTGGCAATGATAACAAGTCCGTTAGCCTGTCTAAAAAAGGAGACCTCTGATTTCCCCCACCTCGGGAGGACTGACCTTGGCCTTGGCCTTGATAGCCACGACCCTGCCCTTGATGCCCATTCGGAGCATAAGTCCTCTACTTCTTCCCCACACCAGAAGAAGAGGATTGACCTTCCTTTTTCTTGTCTTTGTCACCCGCTTTTCGGATATTCCTTGCATCATCAACCTCTCTTTCAATGGCCATAGCTGTCATGACCATCGTGTCCAAGTCTTGTAGAAGTAGACCCATAATTTTGTTCGGGATGGACAACTTCAAGTTATCCTCAAACTTCCTCACTTTGGCCATATTTGTGGCCACATAATCATCAGTAAAACGGGTTAATTCTGTGAACTTAGCCACGTATTTGAGCACCATCATCGTTCCTTACCTCAAGTCTAAGAACTCCTGGGCCTTTACATGTCGAGAAGCCGCCGGGAAGTACTTACCCATGAAGAGTTCCTTGAAATCTGCCCAAGTTATTGCCTCCAAGTCCTTGGAGTCTTTAACCCAATCCTACCATACTTGGGATTCTCCCTTTAGTTGGAATGTAGCCAGTGTTATCTTAGTGGCATCGGAGGTGATCTCCATAGCCCTTAAGATCTTGTCATCCTGTTGGAACCAATGATCAACTACCATCGGATTCGCCCCTCCTTGAAAGACCGGAAGATTGTAGGCTTTGAACTTCTGGAGTTTACTTGATCCTCCTTGACCCACATTTGTACCGGTCTGTGCAATAGTAGCAGCTGTTGCACTAGCTTGTGCAATAATAGCACCACAATACCAATAGCCTCTACGAAGGATTGTTGGTCAAAGGCCGGTGGTGGTTGGTTGTTGTTCCGTCCACCCCGACGTCCCTTTCCTCTAGTTGCCATCTACATATACATAAGATAGCAATAAGACAATAATTTAATATTCCAAAGTTAGGGATCAAACACAAACGTTGAGAATTCTCTCATTATCCCCTTAGTAGAACATGTGTCACATACTAGTAGACCTTTAACCCTTGAACTACCCCGTTCATCCCTTTTCTGAACCCAAGGTTATGTTTTTCTAACCCTAGTGTTCCTTTTTTTCATATACATTTTATCGTGTAAATAATTTCACACAACAAGTAACGCATAACATGTAGCAAGTAGAGCACATAACATGAAATGAGTATGGAATGCAATAGTCTAGACCCATGCCCATCAAGCCCTATGTTAATCGTATACCTAGGCTCTGATACCAAGCTATAACACCCCAAAATATGGGGGTCCGTTGATTATCCATCAACCCGCGAAATGCCCGTGGATACCGAGTAACTCGATAACACAATGTTATGCCCATTTATTGGAGTCCATGATTTAATAAAAATTCGGGCAGAGTCTCCGTTGTACGAGGAACTCTACCCAAGATCCAACTTGTGCAACATAACATAACAAGACCCATCCGAGGTCCAATATTTAACAATGACCACGCCGGATCCATTTATGAGTAAATATAGACCGCACTAGCCACCGAGTCCATTTATTCATACTCATATAAAACATGCAAGGCTATATTAAAATTAGTCCATAAAAAACTAATTACAATTCTTTACATACATTACATGTCAAAATTAATTTACAAGCCTACTTTTACAACAAAAATAATTAAAAGCCACAAGTCGGATTTTCTTCAACCATGTGGCCCGGATTGTGAGCCATTCGCCGACGCATGTCCTCCACCTGAAATGATTCCCGTATAGGGTGAGTCACGCCCAGTAGAGTAATTCCTACAAATACTACTCTCCACCTAAGTGCACATGCAATGTTCACATTCGACATTTCATATTCACATCAACATTCCAAGTAAGAATATTTGGAATTTACCATGTCATGCTATGAGATAAGATGGAACTCACTCCTGCCACCTTAACTTGAGTCCTCATCGGCCTCCACAACACAATGCAATGCCATTGTGTAATGAATCTGTCTTCAACGAAAATACATCAAATGATCACTTTGTTTTTAAAATCATGTGTTTTATAAATCAGATCATTATTGGATGGAACTCATTAAATGAGTATTTTCTTATAAGTCAAAATTTTGTGTCTTGTTGGGCAACGAATTTTGGATTTTATACCGCCGGTTCCGTATACCATACTACACTTTTTTGAAATTTTACCATAGGGGAGTGTATAACTAAGTTGTCGGGTCATACACCCGAGGGGGGAATCTACCCCTTCTTGCTATACCTAGCACAACTTTTGTTTTTATGCAACATGCTGCTCAATGGGATATTCGATCCCATTTTTCTGAGCTCACCCTTCAATTACCAAGAATGATGTTTGAATGTACCATGCCCAACACACACACACCCATACTCATGTCTAAACCCATGAGTGGGATGCCTCTATGCACAACGACACAATGTTCAATATGCTATGAATGTCATATGAACAATCTCAACATATCAATGGTAAGTTATGTTCTAAACATATAGATACCATATTTGTCACAAAGTCAATATAACACACGCATGCATATACATTGACAATTTTTCATAAAACAATTTCAAGCATGTTATCACAATTTTTATATCAATAACACACTTAATCACAAATGTAAAATACAACACATAGCAACCCATGTAATAGCCCACATAACAACCCATTTAACGGCCAAAAGCAATCCACAAAACAACCCCTAATCAGAGCACAAAACAGTCTGTAAAGTGACCTAAAAACAATCCATGAAATGACCCTAAAAGCAGTCCATAAATGGCCTAAAAATAGTTCATGAATGGCCCTAAAAACAGTCCAATTTTTCATCTCAAAAATATTCACAATTTCAGTCCATATTAGACCATAAAAATAGCCCTTAACAGGCCATAAAAACAGTTTGTAAACAACCCTATAATTGTCCCAAAAACAGTCCATGTATAAATCAATTTAATCCACCAAAACATGTCCAAAAAATAGTCAATTTGGACAGCCCTTGGACAACCCACATACTTACCAATTTCAGCCACTAAAAGCTCACTTAGGGTAAGAATAAAACCAAAGTAGGAAGATCCCTACTTCTTGTAGCGTGAAGGAAGTGGTAGAACTTCCAAAAACACCAACTAAAGTTCAAAACCTTTGATTTACCAAATCTTTTTTTTTTATCTTCGGTGATATCCCTTGTTTTTGGTGTGGTTGCGTAGCTCTAGTCACAGTGATCAATTTTCTCTCTTGGCTCGACGGAATCCGAGCAACGGAACTCTGAAAAATCGAAGAGGAAGCTTGAAGAATCAAAATTTTCTCTCTTCTCTCTCTATGGCCGACCAAGGGGGTGAAGAAATGAGATATTTCTGCTGAAATATCTCATTTAAGTCCCTATTTATATTTTTAGACACTTGGCTTACAACGCGCCACACGCCCCCCAATTTTCGGGTCTGTTTTTGCCCTAAAATAATTTATTACATTATGTGTTTAGTCCAAATTAATTTTATTGATACTTTAGTCCAATAATACTTAAATTTTAGAATATTTATTTTTTGGGAGCACTGAGAGATCATCTGCCACCCAGTCGTCTCGAACGACGTGTAAAAAATTCGACTATCTCGGAATTCGACGAAATTCGACAGGGTGACTAGCTTTCCGGATACGAGTCCAACGACGAACTCTATTTCCTTATTCGACGTCTAGAACATGAGTATTTTAAAAGCACATTATAGTGACAAATTATTGTTTTGTCCTTTTTTCGAAAAAGTTCAAATTTACCCGAGTTTCACAACTTTTTTCACTCAGGTCATGTATGTTTGGCTTAAGGCTATTTTGCATTTGGGGGCCTCAAGGTCTAGAAGGATATTTTGGGTAATTTTCTGTATCTTTTGGTAAGGGGGTAGAATTTGTGTCACAGGTCTGGTTTGGATGACTAGGGTTTTAGGGTATCGTTGTATGGTCTCAACCGCCATGAGAAAGAAGAAATTATACTGTACCTGAGATTTTCTCACCACCCTCTGTCCTCTTTTTGGCTCTCCACGTGTACTAGTGACAAATTCCTCTCGTGTTCTCTTCATCCACCCCTCAGAGTCTGTACCTGCTCATGATTGGTTGGTGATTCAATATCCCTCCCCGTGTCCCTTCGTGTTGTTACTCCACGTGCCACCTTTGTAGTCTCATCTGAACCCACTGTCGATGATTGATAAAGTCCTGAAACCAGCCCAGGTAAAGCTCGGAGATGGGGGCCATATCTAATTTAGGGATCCTTTGGGGGAGATGAGCTACATTCTTCTTTGTCATGGCCTAAGTGCCCACAGTTATAGCAATAATCACTCAACCTTTCATACTTGAGAATGATCTTCTTATTTGGGAGTCCTTCACGAGGGAGCCATAAAAAAGGAATGAGAGGTTTTTTAAGGTCCACCACAACTCTTGTGTGAAGATAGCTTTTCCATATTGATTTTTGACTCAAGCTTCTCTCCTCTTCTTCCACAGTTCCAATGACCTAAGCAATTTTATAAGCATCCTCTGCTATTATCATATCCGGAGGGAGCCCATGCGCTTGGACCCAGAAAGGATTTGTGCTAAAATCCAATTCTGATATCATCTCCTCTGGGTGCCATTGCTTTAAAACTAGTAACGGACCTTTAACCGACCATGGCCCAACGCTCATTACCTTCTGCTTAAGGCCTTCACTTGCAAAAATAAAAACAAATGTTCCCAACTCTCCATCTCTAATCTCCACTTGATTCTCTGTCTTCCATGCCCTGACTAGGATTGTTTTGACTGCATTTCGGTTAAGGGTTTTTTGAGAGAAGACCTTGCCTATGAGACAAGACTATTTCACAAAATCGGCAGTCGGTTTATCCGATTGCAATAGAATAATAGGGGATTTGAGTTCCGTACTGAAATTAGGTGTTAAAGATATGGATGATTTTGTAGCTGACAAAGATGAGCTCGCCATTGAATACAGTTGCCTATTCAGTACATGAGCTCAGAATATAGAGCTAGGGTTCAAGGAGTATGGTTTGGGGAAGAGATAAAATTCTGCTCAAGGGAAACATAAAGGTTTGAGGTAACAGAGCCCAAAATAAAGTATGAAAGAACAAAATCAAATCCCTAATGAGAAAGAAACAAGAAAGCCAGTGAACAAAGAAGACTAACAACTTTGTTAAGAAGGATCAAAAACCTTGAGGATGCCACCGCCATGCTTATAGACGCAAAAGAAGAAACTCTAACAGATTGACAATTTGATTAAGAGAAATTGAGTGTGAAAGTTATTTTGTGTGGCAACAAAAATTTGTAATGAAAATTGGATTTGTTTATATCCTCTTGATGCAATATAAATTAATAATGAAAATTTGTAATTGGTACAACTATTTGAGTCTTTCATTGTGGTGGGTTTCTTGTGCTTTTTTCCCCCTTTGTAAGCATATTATATGTGAAGACTGAAGAGGACTAAAACTAGAATAAGCATCTTAAAATGTACACTGACATGTACGTCCTTCACAACCACAGTTAATGTGAAATGCCATCGCATTTAATTCACCATCACAGCAAAAGGAAAAACAAACTTGGCATTGTTCATTAATTTAACTTATGGATGAGTCTTGTACCGTCTAAAATATTTTCAAAACTAACTCAAGTGATAATAGAAACGAACTATAAATTTAAACGTTTTGAGTTTAAATTTTGATAATTCATTGACATCAAGCTACGATGGATTTATTTCACGTAAATATCTTAATTCAGACTTACTTATGCACACCTCGACTAATTTCCTATTCGATCTGGTCAAAGACAGACTATCAATCTTGTATAACAAAAAAAAAAAAAAAAACAGTAACGTTATTGGAACCTAAAAAATTAACATAATTTATTGATATAATGAGTATCAAGTGATAAGGTCATAATGAAAAAATTCACGAGTTATAATCATAATAATAATATTAAATTATATCACTGTTATATCATTAAATTAACAAATTAAAGGTTCTAAAAGTATTACTCTAAAAAAAATATAAGTCCACAAAAACAGCACACACCAGCAACTACAAAAAAAAATTAAAAAAAAAATCTGTTAATTCTCCACACCACAAAATATTCAGTTGTCAAGCTATTGAGTTGACTGTGCACCATCCCTTTTCCTTTTTCTCATTGCCTCAGCAGTTTGTTGTAGTGATGATAGTGTTACTACCTTCTGACCCTCTAATGATGAAGGCCTTTCAACATTGGAATTAGGGGATTTCTGGATGTTGTGACATTCTTCACCCCACAAAAAAAAAAAAAAACCACGAGCAATTGAGTGTGACCAGACTATAGTTGTATTTGATGTCTGCGGCTGGAGTGGGACTAAATTTGAATCATGTGATTGGATTGGGGTTCAACTTGATGGTTCATTGCCTTTAAATCTTTTTATCTACATTGAAATATATAATTTCTACTACCATGATCATAACAAATATATAATAATATCATTAAAAAAAACAGCAAGAGACACACACACACATAATTTGGGCCTTCTATGACCAGTAGATGTATTTGAATTCTTTCGTTTTGCCTTTGCTATGCTTCTCCATTCTTTGTAGATTATTTGGCCCTTTGCAACTTCTTTGCTCATGGCCAAAGTTACCACATTTGCTACTTATCCCACACATCCTTGTTTCATGTTTACAAGTTATAGATTGCTCTAAAAACAATCACTCACCTCTAGCTATCTCCATAAAAACAACTACAATTTTTATTTTACACACTCGAGATATAACAGTACAGGCTTCAGAGTTGAAAATGAAGACAATACATGTTGACTTATTACTATTTTTTTTGCAGAGTGTCGAATTATAAGAACATTTTTTTCAATAATTCAGTTATGCATTCGAATCTCGTGGTTATCCTGATTTTTTTTGTTGTCTAAATGATAATATTGAGTTGAGTATTTTGAACATCTTGTAATCTGTATTTTTCACTTTCTTCTAGGTATGAACTCACAAGAAAAATGAATATCATACTACAACTACCCAAACAAAAAAATCATATTCCAAAAATCAAGAATATATGTAAGAAAATAATTAGCAGAGATCCATTATGAGTTGCTCCACTCGTAATATTGTAGTTTCGTCACTTATTCGTGTGATGCATCCAAATATAACGTCACGTGATCAAATTTTGTCAACTTCAAATGTTCTCTAATAACTTTCTTTGAATATTTCTTTCTTTGTCTGTAAATGATGGATTATATTATTGATACATCTCTATTTATGCCATAAAGATATATTGTAATAATATGTAATGAAATTTGGTTGGGTGGGGGGGGGGAGGTGGGGGAAGTGATCCAACTAGGCCTGTTAACAATGTCAAGTTAAGCAGGTTGATTCGAGTCTTAACAGATTCGTGTAAAACATCATTCAATCCGTATATGTTTTGCTTAATTAAATAGGTAAAATTCTACAAATCAAACACGATTCGTTCATTAAACGAATTACACGATATGATTCGTTTAACTAATTTAGCAAACGAACCGTGTGGAGTAGAGACGGGTTAACACACGATAACTTTTTTAACTTATCACCTGTTTTATCATTGAAAAATTTGTATAACAAAAAAAATGACACAAAGAAACTTTTTTTTTTGTTTAACCGGTGTAATTATTAAATTGAATAAATTACTCTTACTAAAAAAATTAGAATATTTATTAATTTATTATTGTATTAGTTTTATTTAAACAAATTCACATAACTCATTCGAACACGATCCGTTTTTTTTTATATTTGTTAAAATCTCTCTCAAACTCACTTAACTCAAGTTAACTTATGTCAAATAATCATGTGGTGTCGCATTTGAAAAGATGTAGATCCATCACCTAACTACTTCTACCGGGGGCTTTCAATTTGACAATAGGTGGACCTGCATTGTCAGGGCTTTTGGAGACACTTCCGTAAACAGGAAGGGGTTTGGTAATAAAGAACACCAAGGCAACGCCTCACATATTAAGAAAAATCGAATGTGTAATGACTAAATTAAAGTTGGTGACTTTGCTAATCAGGCCCTGTAGCTTACTTTTGAAGCGAAAAATTATGCTTAACTTTCAGTTTGCGCAAACCTTACTGAAATTTAACAATTAATTAATTAAAATCACTGTAGTTTCAACTAGAATTTAGGTCAACAATCACAATTTTTCGGATCTCCTCAATTTTGTCAACGAATACTAGTTAATGAAAAGTCTATCTGCATCATGTCTAAGTAATATCGTTTTATCCCTCGTTAAAATTCCAGCAAACTATATATGGGTAAAAGTATGAATATGAAAAGATAATGGCGGTTCCTTGGTTACTATAAAACAAATAAATTATGGGCTGGCCAAAAGGTTTTTCAACATTTAGGGTAAGGTAGAATTTTGGTAGAGTAGTTGTATGTATTTAAAAGCAATTTGTACCTCAATTTTGTAACTATACTAAGGTGTAAACTCAGATGTTCAGTGAAGATAGGAACGAGTTACAAATTCAGACGTTTTAAGTTCGAAATTTAGTCTAGTACATAAAACTTCTGCCATTGTAAAGTTTGGAGAGGATTATTGTTATTTATTCAAGACTCAAAAACTTTTACTATGTTTGATTTACTCATTTTGGTTATATTTATAATCCCAATTTTTAATCAATGTAGCATTACTCTATAATCAAATCACACTTACCCAAGGAATCAAATTCTGATATGGGATACAAAAATTTCCTTAAAATATGGTTGACAACTCTTATCAATGTCAAGTGTCATGTTGTCGTTTAATGTTCTTTATTATTTCTTATAAACACTTTAATTTTTCGTTACGTCATAGATTTCAAACCGGCACCACTCCTAAACCACTGAAAGATAACTCTATTAATTTCTTGTCGGATCTAATAATTTTTCTTTTAATTTCGAATTCTACTACGCAATCACAGTGGAGCCATTTGTTAGTGCTGGTACACTGTACACTCAACTGAAAAGATTAACAAAAATACACAAACATGCTCAAAAAAAAGTAAGTAATACCCATACCCAAATTAGGTAGTGTGGAACAAGCTTGCCAAAAGAATATGACTTAATTTTATTAGTTGTAGGTGGCAGTGGGCCAGTGGCTTTCGACTAGAATGAAAGTACCACCACCTAACAAAAATGTTGATGATTCCCATCATTATTTTAATTGAAAGAAAGTTTAGAAAGATACCCAGAGCAAACTAGGTGATAGCATTCAAATTGTTAGGGTTTAATTACACTTACATCCTTCGAGGTTTGTTTTTAAATCATGCAAACCGCCTCATGCATATGGATTTTTATGAAAATAGTTATGGTATAAAAAAAATAGTACCATACCGAAAAACGTTACTATCAAATGTCGATTTATACATTGTAAAAAAAAAAGTACGACTATTTTTGGCCGACCACAACGTAACATTGTGGTCAAAATGTTGTGATCTTGTGATCAATCACAAACTTGTTATAGCTAATCAAAAATTTTGCGTTCATAATTTAGACCTTTTGGGATTGAAACTTTTGATATGGTATTGAACGAGGTACCCGTAGTTGTTCCGATTTGTATAGTTGGGTTGGTTAATGGGTACTACTAGGATTAGGGTATTATTTTTCATAACTGAGGGGAACTATGTGATTATAAAATAACTTTTAGGGGAGGAAGTGGCAATTAATCAAAAAAGTTAAAACAAGAGTTTAGAGTGTCTTATCTTTCAACAAAAAAAAGTCAAAGTGGGTAAGCCACAGCAATCTTAAAAGGCTAGAATTACGCTTTGTGGGGCTAAAGAGAGTTCCACCACGCCGAGGAAAGCAATGTTATCCTATTAATTGCTGTTATCATTTCTGTTCTTCTGTGGCTGTCACTTACTCCACCATGAAAGATCCAATGAACTGTAGCTGTGTTTAATTTAGTAGTCCATGGATAGTGGGAGGGATGAATGCTTTCCAAGGGCCATTTGTCTATCTCAAAGGAGAAGTTTAATGGAAAGCTTACTAACCGCCTTACTGCCTAAGAATCATGAATACTTTATCACCTAGGTACTTATATTGAATATTGTATTAAATATGATATAAGTTAGATATTTAGAAATACATATAAATACCCAACATACGTATTTCATAATTAATAAAATATATAGATATTTCATGAATATTTCTACACATGGAATAAGTTATACAATTTTAAATTTTAATCTATATCTCTCCTTTCGAGGTCACATAAGATATAATACATCAATAAAATTTTATTTCACTTTGAAGATACAAGTATTTTTTAAAGTATTATCAATTACTATACGTCAAAAGAGTATAAAAAATGGGCTAATTACACTATAATTTTAATAAAAAAAATGCTTGTAAATAAACCAATTACTTAAATGTTGGTTTTGATTCCTTTAATTGATCACATTCACTTTATTGATATATTATAATACGAGGATATTACATCTTTGTAAAAGTAAAAACGATAATTTTGTTTACTTTTGTTTAATAATTATTATAAATTATAATTTTTAAGTCATTGAATAACAGTAAAATATAAAATATGTTTTATTATATCCGTATCTTAGTCGTATTTGTATCCTATTTTTTCAAATTTTGCCATATTATACTTATATCATGTATTTACATCTATACTTTCTAGGTTACATATTTTATGCTGCTTTATTATGAAGGATGTTTTTGGAACATGGTTTAGGATTGTGGTGTTGGCCAGAAAGTATTAAGACACATCGATCGTTGTGTCGGAGAATGGTGTCAAGGATACACATGAAATGTTAAATAATAGATGTGTAACATCACAAAAGATTTAGATCATATTAAGACGTCATGAAACAGTATTTACTAACTTAATAATAATGACTAAAACACCTGACATTGAGTTGATCTAGGGACGTCTTAGATGATTTGATAGAGTCACGTGAGACTCGAGATTTGCATAAAATGTGCAATAAATATCAGATTAAAAGGTTTTAAATCTGATGCGAGTCGACTGAGTTGTATTATGTTATTAACTAATACTTCAATCTATATTTTGAACCCCCAATGCAAAGAATAAATACTAACATCATTTAAATTACATACATGGAAATCTAATATCCATTTGTCCTGTATTAAATTGGGGTTTCAACCTGAGCTGGTGAATTAGTTGTTTTTGGAAAATACTCGTTGACTTGTGTGGATGATATTTTTAGATATTGGATGTTGAACTTATTCGTAAAAATAACTTTTATTTGCAGAGATAAGACCGTGTACATCTAGCGCTCTTCAGATTTTTTTAATAATAAGAACGTCGTACACTGAATACGCGATATGTTGAACAAATTGATGCCAATGTCTTCTGATTTCAAATCTTATGATTTCCCTTGCACGTTTTGTTCTGGTATCTTTTTCCCTTTTTTTTTAAAGCTTTGAATCATATCAATAAAAATTCATTTAGAGACCTTGTCAAGTTAGTCCACCAGAATATGACATCAATAGTTCTGCTCAAGATATGGAGTCAATTTTTTTTTTTTGAATACATTGATTCAATTCAAAGGCACCCAATACATAATCAAAATGCACGAGCTTGACATTTTCGTTCAAATTGGTCATTAAGTTTGACGGAATTTCTCACGCTCATTACACGTGATATCTAAATTATATCTTAATCCTCAACTCACATGATGTGTATGTGAGAAATTTTATAAAAGTTAATCGTGAGTTTAGACAGAATGATCACATTGACACAAATGATAAATTGACATAAAACATAATTTAGAATCTTGAGTGACACAAATAATATAGTTCAAGAGTTAACTATCTATTTACACACCCTATAAAGTGGGATTTTTTTGGGGGGGGAGGGGGGCTTTGAAAGATGGATCGGGGAAAAAATAGTTCAAATGATATGCAAAACTCATGTTTGACCAAAAATTTAAAACCTGGATTACCAAGCCCAACCCGTTATTGGCTCAAACCTTAAACCCTAAATCATGAGTTTCATCAAACCCATTGGGGGGGAGTTTGGATGAGGGTTAACGGATTCAGGATACCAAAAGACAATTATACCCACACGTAGAAAACATGAATTTGAATTAAATTAGTAAAAAGAAAAAATAGTCATTTATATACAAATATATTATTATAATAGTGATATATTTGTGGACATATCAAACTTGAGTATGAACTGAATTTAATATTGACTCTCATCTTTATAAAGAGGAGTTTGAGTTTAAAAGACTTTTGAGAAGTCAATTCAAACTTTTTCTAAAAATTCATCCAAACAAATCCTAATGGATCTAGGTAGAGGAGGAGGTGGGTTGAGAGGGAAAGAGAGGTTGATATTTGTAAATATAACTATAGAATTTAAGCTTAGATTTATAATTGGAATT
>CM042185.1:45654480-45673155 GCA_023539305.1 Ilex asprella
CACTCGGCTGAAATTTGCTTGTATAAAACAAAAGATATGAAACACTTATTTTGAAAAGACTTGTCTGAGACCACACTTTTTTTTTCACACCTCTGGAGCCTTTCCGTAGGATGGCTTATACAGCCATAGGTTTTGAAGTAACTCTTCAATATTCTACCCAACGGCTTGAATAGTCATAAAATCAAATATATGCACTTAAAGCAATTCTTAAATATTGACAATAAATAAAATTTAAGGTAGTAAATATTATTCTTGAATATTCACAATAAATAGGACAAAAATTCTGTAACTGAAAAATTCAAAGTTTAAACATAATTTCAATAAAAATTCAATTTAAGTTTTAAAACGTAATTTTATTTTAACAATATTAACATATGCTAGCAAAAAGTAAGGTAATGATACATATGTAAAAAATACTTTCCATGATGTTTGTTACGCGAAAAATGTTAACACGAGACAAACCATTTCACCCCAATAAAAGAAAGGAGGTGGTTCTATAATTAATGCAATCTACAAGGGATTTGACTGTAATTTTATTTACTTACGACATATACATCGGCAAGTTTTATGATTTATTACATATAAACACACTCAAGTGAATCATGAGACATTACGATCAAAAAAAAAATCATGAGACATTGACACTGACAGTCCCTCTTCCGCATCTTCCGATCAAAGCAACCCCGCGAAAAACTCCTCCCAAGTACTAACCCGACCCACGTACTTGTCAGATCCAGACCCACGCTTCCCAACCACCTCCGTCTTCCTCCTCAAAGCCCCACACAATGTTCTTCTCTCCCCCTTAAAGACCTTTTTCCCTGCTCTTTCGCCTCTTTACTCTGCCATTGTTAACTCTCTCTCTCTCTCTCTCTCTCCACACTACTATCTCACTCATGTAGTTTTTGTTCTGGTACGCATTACCTAATCCTTTCCAAGTGTATTGCGCCGTAATGCTTGTTGTTAGGATCGAAACATTTAACAATGTTGTACATTACTAATACTGAGCAGTGAGAATTTGGTGTTCAAGGATCACAGGTTAGAACTATGACATTTTACAACACTTTTTTATTTTTATGTTTCTGCATTGGCAGCTGTTTGATTATGTTGTGCATAGTTTGGTTCCTGGTATTAATGCTATGAATTGATGTGGGGTTCTGTAGCATTTATCAGCTAATCATAATTTCAGCTGTTGTCTTTCTTCTTTTTATAATTTTGATTTGTTTGAATTTGACCTTATCATTGTGTTGAAATATTCGTAAAATCATTAGCTTGGATGCGGCATTTCCATAGCAAGTGCACAGAGTTTTTATTTTTTTAAAACTACAGAACTTTTTGTACAGGGGTTCTCAAATGTCAATCTTGTTTTTTTTTTTATCCTGTGCATTTTTGAAATGCATAGGATCAATGCTAGCGGCTCTTATGGACTCTACCCTGAAGTTCTCCCAGTGTCTCATATATATATATATATATATATATAATGTTTCTGTTGATTTTTTATTGATTAAATTCTTCATGTTCTTAAGCTGAAAGACTTCATGAAATGATGGATCACAAGACATGGCTCTGGAAGAAAAAATCTACTGAGAAAACAATGATTGTAGCTGACAAAGGAAACATTTCTATGAGAGGAAATAACGAGGTAGGTGAAGTATGCTTTGGTTCTTTTTCTCTTTTATATTTTGCCTAATTAATATGCCTGATCTCTTACAAGTTATTTGTTAAGTTTCCAACTTAGTGAATTTCCTAATACTACATTCTCTCTCCAATACATCAAATGCGCTTGTATTTGCTATGTCATGTTACATACTGTTGTGATAAAGCTTCCCTTCCTACCAAGAAACAAAATCTCCTTGGTCAGTCATTGTAGAGTCGAAGGCTATCATGAAAAAAAATTATTAGACACATGAATGAAATGGTTTTGCCAATTCAAGTAAGGCACGGGTACTTCTATGAAGGCGTTATACTTTTAACAGATGCCGAAGGTTCTCAAAATATTGTCTAACACCCAACACTTATTAACCCATATACATAGTTAAAAGAATGAGTATCTCAGTTTTAGACACACGTCTGTTTCTGTTATGGCTTCTCTGACAATCTGTTGGTGGTTAGTGTTGCTAAAAAGAAATCGCATGATTGACAAATAGAAAATCATAAGTTGATAGATGCTAATCTATGTTGATTTGCAAAATTGCAAGATTCTCTCCTGATCTTGGCTAACTTAAAGATGGATTGACTTTTTAATCTATCTAGTGCTTGACCCATGTAAGAACAGAACATTTTTTTTGGGTATTAATCAATAGGTTTGCGAGTTGAGCAATTCTCTAGTGAGAATTACTGTGTATGCCGTCTAGTAGGTTTGTCTTTAAGGTCATTGCAATATTTGATCTTCTTGATGTATTTTGTGGGTTTTTCTCTTTAGAAAACTCTTTTGTATGCCTTCGTGGCGTGTTTTGGGCTTGATTGTATATCTCCTTTTCAGATTAATAAAATTATTTACCTTCTGAAAGAAAAAGTTGTATCGTCTATTATTAAGAAAAGAAAAAGTGATACACATAAAATTTTTATGAAAGGAGGCAAAATATGAGGGAAGAAATTGTGATATTGTAGATGCATGATATGCTTTGTGTGTAAGAATTAAGTGATTATTGACATGTATGTATGATATAATAATCGTTGTGAGAGTTGCTTTCATGAAGTAATATCTGCATATGTTGCTAGACTATGTAATATAGCTAGGGTTACCCATGCAATACACCACAAGTGTGCACTCTTTCTTTTATTGTGACTCAAATGTAAGTGAATAGATTTACTGCGATTAAAATGTTAAAATATAAATAAGTGGATTTATTGTGGTTAAAAGTTAAAAATGGAAATCGTAAGACAATCCGTTGGATTCAAATGATTTTGGGCCATTATTATGCTTTGTGTTCTGGACTTGTCTTATTTTATTATATAGATACTTAATATGTAGAATTGTTTGGGTGCATATCTTAGCCTTGACCCCAAATGTAATATGGCTATCTCGGATATAGGACACAAGCATGTCAGCACAACACAAAAAGCATGGGATTATTGCTTAGTGTAATTGTACAAGCTTGGACTCCCAATCACAAAAGGAAGCTACTCCAGCACCTAAGCTTACTTGTTGTTGGGAAGCTTCAAAAAAACATGAGGAAGACTTGTCCAATATGCATATGCTAATGCCGAAGCTTACCAGGTTTTGACGAACACAAACAAATATTGGTTTCAAAGCAGTACAGTGAACGAATCATAGGTCTATATACTATAATATTAATTGATGTAATTGCAGTAGCTGATATGCTCACTGTATCTGGTAACTAGTGTATGTCTGAAGTTGAAGGCATTCATCTTTGTGCTTGAAGTTTAAATTTGAGAATGCCTGGGGCCATTGCTAATTTGTTACTCTTCATATACAGACACTACTTACTGATAAAGCAGAATTGGAAAGAGATCTGAAAATTTTAGATGAGAAGCTGTCGTCTGCTCTTTTGGAGTGTAGCGCCAAAGATGAATACACAGAGACGCAGGCAAAAATCGCAAAGGAAGCTATTGCAGGTCTCTACTCATCTCAGATAAAAATAAATGTATATTTAATTTCTGCATCCCTCTTCCATTTGCACATGGTTTTTGAGTTCCACGTTTTCCAGTATCAAACAAGCTTGCAACCATTGAAGTCTTGTCTCATTAGGTAAGTTAACTATCCTTCTAAGTTCTAATAAATGGTTCTTCAGGTCGGGAGAAGGCAGAAACAGAAGCAGTCTCATTGAAGCAAGAATTAGGTAAAGCTTTACAGCAGAAAGTTGCTGGTGAAGAACGATTAATTCATTTGGATGGTGCCCTAAGAGAATGTATGCGGCAGCTGCGTTTTGTTCGAGAAGAGCAGGAGAAAAGGATTCATGATGCTGTGATGAAAACATCAAGCGAATCAGAGAAAACAAGGATTATGTTAGAGGAGAAAATAACAGAGACCAGTAAAACACTTGCCAAATTAGATGCCGAGAATACTCAGCTCAGTAAGGATCTCTTAGGAAAGGAAAAGGTGATTGAGGATTTAAATAAAGAGCGAGCTCAAGCGGAGGCAGATTTTGTTGCTCTAACGACCAGGCTAGAATCTAAAGCTAAAGAGAATGCTTCTTTGAAGTATGAGGTTTGTGTGCTCGAGAAGGAGCTCGAAATTCGGAATGAGGAGAGAGAATTTAATCGTCGAACAGCTGATGTAGCACACAAACAACACTTGGAGAGTGTGAAGAAAATTGCAAAATTGGATTCAGAATGTCAGAGGCTACGTCTTCTTGTTCAAAAGCGGATGCCAGGTCCTGCTGCCCTGGCAAAAATGAAGAATGAAGTCGAGATGCTGGGCAGGGATCCATCTGGAACAAGGAGGAAACAATCAAATCCTTCTCCATCTAGTGCAATGGACTTTGCTGTGGAAAATACTCCTGAAACTCCCAGTAAAAGGGTCACTTTTCTGACTGAGCAGTTATGTGTCATGGAAGACGAAAACAGCACTCTCAAAGACACGCTTAACAAGAAAATAAATGAACTCCAATTTTTCAGAAACACATATGCTCGTGCAGCTTCCAAGTTATCACTAGTTGAGGCACAGTTGGAAGAATCATCAAGGGGTCAGACAGCAGTGGGACCAGCAAGGAATTTACCTTCACTGCACCAACTTTCTTTGGCATCAATGTCTGAGATGGGCGGCGGTGATGAAAAAATCAGCTGCGCCGAATCATGGGCTTCTGCTTTAATGTCAGAGTTGGAGCATTTCAGAAATGGAAGGCAAATGGGAACACCATCTTGCAAATCTGTTGGAACTTCAGACATAGCACTGATGGATGACTTTGTTGAGATGGAAAAATTAGCAATCGTTTCTATGAATAAGCCATTTGGAAATTCTCATCTTGTTTCAGAGGACACTAGTGCAGCTGATGGTCACTTGGAAAATCAATCAGGTGGATATTTCTTGGAAGCATCTGGTAGGGAGATGGTTCCAGAATCTGTCAGTCAATCAGGTGCCTCTGTCTCTAACCAGGAAGTACAGTCTATGACTACGGGGATTGGTAAATTTCCTGGTTGGCTTAATAAGATATTGGAAGTCATTTTGAAGCAAAGCTATGTAACACAGCGAACTCCTGAGGAATTAATTGAGGATATCAAAGTTGCTTTGGCATGTATAAATCATCGGAATTCCGATGAACCATTTGACGCGAGTCAAAGCTCAAATCATCCTAAGGCCACAAATACCCCTGCTGATGGCTACATGTCTTGGAAACCTCAAGATAGTTCTTCAAGAAAGGATTCACCGGATACAGTGGCTGGTGAACATAACTCATCACCAAAGAAGAGCAGCCAGCAAATCCAGTCAAGTCTCAATAAGTCAATACTTAAAACAATTGAGCTTATTGAAGGGATCAGTTTACCATCGACAGAGAATGGTATTATGGATACCTTGACTGGGAAGGATGATAGTTTCCTATCCTTTGAGAATTCAGAAAACCCCACAGGCTACATGGTTCGTATGTTCCAATGGAAAACTTCTGAACTCAGTTCTGTTCTGCAGCAATTTGTTCAAACTTGCAAGGATCTGTTAAATGGAAAGGCAGATATTGAAAGATTTTCCACAGAGTTAACTTCTGCTTTAGAATGGATTATGAACCACTGCTTTTCCCTTCAAGATGTTTCGAACATGAGAGATGCAATCAAGAAGCACTTTGATTGGGATGAATCAGGTAGTGAGAGTGAGGTAGAAGGTGGAATGAGTAGTCAAGTTTCAGAAGCTGAGAAATTTTATGTTCCCAAAGAACAGTTGTCGTGTATGCCCATTGTTTCTGCTTGGAATGGCCATGACCATATCTCCCAAATGGAAAAACTTCAGCCCAAGGTGAGTGAGGAAAGTAGAAGATTAAAAAGTGAGTTGGAGAATACTGAATCTGAAAAGAATGATTTAGAGGGAAGACTCCAGTCAGAGACTTATAAGAATGAATCCTTGATAACTCGACTTAAGAAGTCAGAAAAAACAATTGAAAGCTTGCGAAAAGAATCTGAAATTCTGAAACAGTCGAAAGGAATGTTTAAGGAGCAGATTGAAAATCACAGGATGGTGGAAGAAGATCTTGATACACAGCTTACAATAGCCAAAGTTGAATTCAACAAGGCTGGCCAAAAGTTTTCTACTACTGAAAATGCACTGGAGAATAAAAATAACACTCATGAACAACCGGAGTCTAGGGGTCTTGAACAACAGCTCCAGTTAGAAAGGTACATTTTCATGCTTTTATTCTTATGGAAATCCCATATTTTTTAGGGGATCTCAGTTTTTTGTATCATGCAATTTTCAGTGTGAAGATGAAAATGCCAGGGTATGATATGGAGCAAGAAGAAAAGCAACTTCGAACTGTAAGTTCCAGTCATCTTTTATGCCTGTATGTCAAAACTAAGTCATGATATGGTCACCAATGATAGATATTAGTTTCTAGGTCTATTCTTCCTTCTGATATTGATGAAAATGCCATAGTCTATTTTAGAGTCATTTGTCATATTATTTATACCTTCTCGTTGACAAGAACAAATATGTTTGAGTTAAAATATTTTACTTCATTTTTGGACATAATTCTATCTCCTTTTGGTGTGGGGTACACTTTTTCCAGAGAAATAAGAAATTGCACGTAGTTTTTATAAATAATCAATCAACTGTATCAACCCTACTTACTATTGGACAAATACTTCGGGGCTTGCCTTGCTTCATCACCTAAGTGTAAGGGGCGGGTGCCAAAAGGAAGCCAACCTCTTCAAGAAGGCCTGGTTGTAATTTTTATTTTTAAATGAATCTTCAGTCCAGCTTGAGCTATCATTGGGAGGAGCACTAGTACCAGTTTCATATAAACTTTCCACTTTTGGCATTGTGAAATTTTACCTCAATTAAGTTTACAACATGGTTCGAACTTCAAAATACTAATCAACCTTGTAGGATTGGGAGATCATAGCAGCTTCAGAAAAGTTGGCAGAGTGCCAAGAAACTATTCTAAACCTGGGGAAGCAGTTGAAAGCATTGGCCACACCCGACGACACAAACCTTTTCAATGAGGTCATCTCTGTTCCCACTGATGCAATTGTCACTGCAATCACCCCAAAGAAGAACATCAAAGAAAGGTCCTCCCTGCTAGAGAAAATGCTGGCCGAGGATAAAGCTGAAAGCAGAGATCTTAGGCCTCCCAATACAAAGGAAGTCATTTGCACCTCAAAGCCTCCCACCCTTCTGGATGAATATTCTTATTCTGCCTTTGGTCTCGACAGTGATAGGTTTCTCGATTCAAACGGGATTAAACCTCACGACAATGAAGCTGTAATCAGTTCATTGGCAATTGTGCCTAGCAAGAAAAGAGGAGGCAGAGGATTGTTGAAAAAGCTATTGTGGAGGCGAAAGAAAGGTAATGGCAAGAAAAAAACTTTCCTATGTGTTACTTAATTGGTACGACAAAGCAACATTAAGATCCACAATTAGGAGTTCGTTTCCACTGCAACGGTTTTGATTTGTTGCTCATTTGGATTGGAAAATAATTTGGTTTCGCTTCTGTTAGGGGTGTGTATGGATTCATGTTTGTGTGTGTGTGAAGATAGAGAGAGAGAGGGAGAGAGAGAGAGAGAGAGAGAGAGAGAGAGGTCGTTTTGTGTGCAGTGATGTTGTTTATATGAATCAAACCAAGACAAGGTTTTGATAAGAAGATGGTCAGTCTAATTCAGCAATTCTTTCTCACATAATAAGTAAACTCCGTTTTTTTTTAAAGCAGGTTCACTGGAAAAGCATTAACCAGCATAAGAGTGGTCGGGGTGAAGGCCAAGTCTTTTCCTCACTGAAGAACTTGCACGAAATGTAGATCATAGGAGACACGACCAGGCGGAAGCAATACTCACAAAAATCATAAAATGTGAATAATTGAAGTGCAAATGAAGAAAAAAAAGGGGGGACTCTCCCTGAGAAATTTAGTGGCTAGAAATGAAACTTTGGTCAGAAAATAGCTTTGGAGATTTTTTATGGAGCAAAATTCGTTATTGCATTTTTGTTATTAAAAGTAGTTTGGTTTGGAGGCTGATGGCTGGTGATGAGCCCGAATTTGATAGGGCCAAACGCAATGTAAATTAAACCAAAAAAGCTCAATCAGATGGATCAACCCATCAGAGGAGATTCAAAGCACCCAATGCCTAAAACTGGAGGTTAGACAGCCTTGGGCGCCCTCCTAGGCAGGCCCCACGGGTGTCGCCCATGGCAGCCCCTTGGGCACCGCTCACCTCCTCCTCTCCTCCTCTTTGATACTTCAATGCAAGTTCAACATACCAATTCAAGTCCAACACCAAAGGAAGCAAGAAGCCGCCGCCCAAGGCATCAGAGGGCGTCGCCCAAGTCATCCCCAAGCCAGGCGCCGCCCAGGGTAGGCTCTCCTGGTTCTTCCTTGCTCTCCTCGTTGTCCCATGCCAATCCAAGTCTAGTCACTCCAGCACAAAGCCCAGTTAGGATCCTCCTTCCGACTGAATAGGAACACAAGTGTAGAGAATATCGGGATAACCACAAAGGAATCCTACCATATCTCTACTTACTAAAAAAGTAAAAGTCCTCTCTCTTACGTCACCACCTCACCGCCTTTGTAAACTTATATAATGTAAGCCCTCACTATATAAGGGGCATGACATTCATACCTTACACAGACATTTTTACACACATTGCTCTCCCCCTCTCTGTCTCCCCCAAAAGAACTGTAACACTCGTCAAAGTTATTCTCCTGGCGACGTCAGTCATAGATAAAATATCGCAGGCCATCGTTGCCGTTTTCGAGAGTTGACGTAGGTCACCCGGACCGAACCACTATAAATCCTTGTGTTTGCCGTTATTTACTGCTTGCTTACTGTTTTTTATTCTTGATTGCCATCAATTGCTTGTTAAGTGCTCATTAATCACACTCATTCATCTACTCGATTGTTGATCTTGCACAAGACAGATTTGTGCATCATCAGTTTGACACTGTCTGTGAAAAATACTAGTTTTCTCACTCTCACCCATGGCAGTCACTACACGTTATATGAGCCAACAACTAGGGGATAACAACCCTCCTCACTGGGAGGAGGCTCCGCTTCCCCTCGCACCCTCAGAACCTTCTGTTACAGCGGCTAGACAATAACAACAGCTTCTCCAAACCATGCAACTACTGGTGAAACAGAACCAACAAATTATTCAACTAATGTTCACCTAGGGTGGAGCCGTGCTTCATCCCATGGGAGGAGTCCCACTCCCTCTAACAGGAGAGGAGCCACTGCCCGTCCCTTTTGGGCGTCAGACAATCCTCCACCATGGGGGCCCTTGTTAGAATGCTCCAGTGCCTTGCCATGGACCTTCTCGTCCAACAGTTCCTCCTTAACGCTCAAGGAGCTCACGTGTTTACCCTTCGCACGTGCCTGCGCATGAGAACGAAGGAGAAAGTCAATACGATGATCACGAAAGCTAGTACCATAATCCAATTGTAGATGTCCCCAACCAATGGGACGAAAAGATCAGAGAGGTGCAAAACCAACTCGGTGATGCCCTCAACGCTATCAAGGCCCAGACGCTTAAGACTGTGGACTATCTGGTAAGACATACCGATATTCCCTTTACTGCTGATATTGTTAATTATTCTTTGCCCTCTAAGTTCAAGATGACCTCCATCGAGACCTTCGACGGCACCAAAGATCCCCTTGACCACCTGGACACTTACAAATCCCTTATGCAACTCTATAACGTGCCTGAAGAGATTATGTGTAGGGCTTTCTTTACCACTTTGAAGGGGTCTGCTCGCTAGTAGTTCTCCAAACTCAGACCCTCCTACATTCCCTATTTCGCAGAGCTGAGTAGGTCCTTCGTCTCCCATTTCAGTGGGGGACGTCGACATCAGAAATCAGCCATCCACCTACTCACCAACAAGCAGGACAAGGATGAAAGCCTGAGAGGCTACCCTGCCCGCTTCAATGAGGAGATTCTCTAAGTTGAGGAACTAGATGATAAGGTAGCACTAGCCACCTTTATCACCGACCTTCACACCTCCAGCATCATATTTTTGATGCTTAAGAAGCCACCCTCTAACATGCCTAAGCTGCTGTCCTAAGCACAAAAATACATGAACACTGAGGACGTTATCAAAGCCCGTAGAGGTGAGTCCTCTCGAGGAGGAGAGAAAAGGAAAAATAGCCGAGAAGACAGAAGAGAAATCGAGAACAAGATAAAGAAAGCCGAAAGGGTCCTTGTAACAGACCGTCTCGGGCCACTGCCCTCGAGAGATCGACAATCATTCACTCCACTCAACGCCTCAGTGAAGCACATCCTACTCCAGATATATGATGACCCATCCATCTGTTGGCCTGGAAAGATAAAGTTTGGCCTTAAACGCAGGAACCCCAGTAAGTACTGTTGCTTCCACCGCGACCATGGACATGACACAAACGACTGTTTCCAGCTGAAAAAAAAGATTGAGGAACTTATCCAGCAGAGTCATCTTAGACAGTATGTGACTAGTTTAGGACCAGCTCTTCTGCACGAAGAACGAGAGCACCAACAACCCCTAGGTGAGATTTGGACCATCGCCAAAGGTCCAAGGGGAAGGGGTGACTCTAACTCCATTAGAAAGGCATACACCGATTGAGCCAGACAGGTAGAGTTTCATGACTCTCGCCTAATGAAGACACCCCGACATGGGGAGGAGGAGGTCATCACCTTCTTGGACAGAGACCTTGAAGGGATCCAAGTCCCTCACGATGACCCTTTAGTCTTGACCTTAATGGTGGCCAACTACCAAGTCAGGAAGATCCTGGTTGACAGCAGGAGCTCAACCGATATCCTGTTTGCCACTGCCTATGACAGCCTTCACCTCGATAGAGAGAGATTACAACCATTCAGGACTCCCTTGGTTGGCTTCTCAGAAGAGAGAGTTCAGCCCTTGGGATCCATCACCCCACATGTCATAGCGGGGACTGCACCAAAAAGCTCCACTATTATGGTAAATGTAATACTTAGACGCCCTGCCCTCAATGCCTTAAGGGCAGTAACCTCCACTTACCATTTTCTCCTTCATTTCCCAACCTCCAATGGGATTGGGGAAATAAGAGAAAACCAGGTCCCAGCCAGAAAGTGCTACGTGACATCTATGAGGGCTAGGAGACCGCACGAGACATTCCAAGTCGAAGTCCTTGACTCCAAAGACGATAGTACCTTGGAGAGGGGAGAACCAACAAAGGAGCTTTGCCCGATAATACTAGATGACAGCCTTCCAGAGAGGGAAGTTTACCTAGGCTCCTCATTCTCCTAGGAGCAGGCATCCGCCTAGGTAGAGTTCCTCAGAAGAAACACAGTCGTCTTTGCTTGGTCCCATGAAGACTTGGAAGTCATCGACCCCGAGGTGGCCTTCCACCGGCTCAATGTTGATCCTAGATACAAGTCTGTCAGCCAGAAGTTGAGGAGTGTAAGTACTGAAAGGGGGCAAGCCATAGAGGAAGAGACGAACAAGTTATTGACAAATGAGTCAGTAAGGGAGGTAGCCTACCCAGACTAGCTATCCAATGTGGTGATGGTAACGAAGGCCAGTGGAAAGTGGCGCCTCTGCGTAGACTTCACACAGCTCAACAAAGCCTGTCCCAAGGACAGCTATCCTCTTCTACGCATTGGCCTCCTCATTGACGCCACTACTAGACACAAAATCTTAAGCTTTTTGGACGCCTACTCCAAATATAATCAGATCAACATGTTCCCTCCGAATCAGGAAAAGACCTCATTCATCACCCTGAGAGGCACTTACTATTATAGGGTAATGCTTTTCAGGCTCAAAAAAGCTGGAGCCACATACCAGCGCTTCGTTAACAGAATGTTCGAGGCTCAGATTGGGAAGACGATGGAAGCCTATGTGGACGATAAGTTGGTGAAAAGTGTAGCAGCCACAGATCATATCACACACCTACAGGAGACCTTTGATGTGTTGAGAGACTATAAGATGAAGTTAAACCCTAAAAAGTGTGCCTTTGACGTTAGCTCAAGAAAATTTGTAGGCTTCATGGTTCACAAAATAGGTATTGAAGCTAACCCAGATAAAATCAGAGCCATTATAGAAATGAAGTCCCCAGCCTCAACAAAGGAGGTCCAGTGCCTCAATAGGAGGGTGGCAGCCCTCATCAGGTTCGTCTTTAAGTTAACCAATAAATGCCTACTTTTCTTTAAAAATCTACAAAGGTCATTCCAATAGGGTCCAAAGTTCGAGGAATATTTTCAAAAGCTTAAAGCTTACCTCACCACACTACCTCTACTCTCCCATGCAGTACCAAGAGAGACATTGTACCTCTACCTCTCTTCTTCACCCTCTGTTGTGAGCTCGGTTCTCATTAAGGAGGACGAGGGCATCCAGAAGTCTATCTACTATGTAAGTAAAGCCTACCAAAGAGTAGAAGTAAGGTACTCAGAACTGGAGAAACTAGCCATCGCCCTTGTCACTATTGCTAGACGTCTGCGCCATTACTTTTAGAGTCACACCATTGTGGTGGTCACAAATCAGCCTCCTAAAAGAACTTTGGAAAAGCCTGATGTCTTTGGGAGATTGCTCAAATGGACTGTCGAGTTGAGTGAATTCAATGTGTAGTACCAGCCGAGAGCTGCCATCAAAGTACAGACACTTGCAGACTTTATAGCAGAGTCCACTCCAATACAGGAGGCGTAGGAGGAGGTAGCAGGTACCTCGACATCCACTTACTCAGTGCACACTGACTCTATCCAATAGAAGGATGGACCTGACACTAAAGGAAGACCTGGCGACCCTGAGAAGGAACAGGAGGTAGGACTGCAGACTAGGTAGCCCTGGGAGCCGCCCACTTGGCTTGGGGCGCCGCCCACCCTACCTTGGGTATCACTTTTTTAGCCTCCATCACTCCCCACTTTTTTCTCTGTCCAAGCATCGCCTCTATCGTCCACTGTGCCATACTGGAGACTCTATGTCGATGGGTCCTCCACCATTGAGGGCGGCGGAGCTAGACTTATATTGATTAGCTCTCATGTCACCCCCTTAAAGTATGCAGTCTCCTTACACTTCACCACATCAAATAATTAAGCATAGTATGAGACCCTTATATTAGGTCTAAGGTTAGCATTGGAGATAGAAGCACTCAACCTCATGGCCTATAGTGACTCTCAGCTCATGGTCAACTAAGTGAGGGGAGATTTTGAATCTAAGGAAGAAAGGATGCAGGAGTAACTCTCGGTGGTCCAAGCCCTCCCTACAAAGTTTGCCTACTTTGAGATCCACCATGTACCTTAAGAGGAGAAAGCTATGGCAGACACCCTCGCCAAATTTGTCTCTGCTAATATACTTATGAGCCCAGCGTTGACAGGTCACCAGTTTAAGCCTAGCACCTTCAAGCTAGTGGAGGACAAGGTTCACTGTACATCATCGGAGTCCAACTGATGACTCCTATCCGAGTTTAGCTAGAGGAGGGCACTCTCCCAGATAGCCAAGTCAAAGCCAGAAAGTTGAGGATGAGATCATTCAGGTACGTCATTCTACAAAACACCCTTTACAAGAAGAGTCATTCTCTCCTACTACTTCGTTGTCTCACCCCCGAGGAGGCCAACTATGCCATGAGGGAGATTCATGAGGGGATATGTGGGAATCACTCAAGAGGGCTTTTATTAGCCCACAAAGCAGTCAGACAAGAGTATTATTGGCCTAATATGATCCGAGATGCCTGAAACTTCGTTAAGAGATGTGACAAATGCCAACGATTTTCAACCGTGCCAAGACAACCACCTAAAGAGCTCACCACTATCCAGATCCCATGGCCTTTCTCTATGTACGAGATCAAAATTCTAGGTCCCCTTCCTGTGAATGGAGGCCAATGCAAGTTTGTAGTTATAACAATCGACTACTCCACTAAGTGGGCAGAAGCTGAAGCCTTAGCCAGAATTATAGACCAAAAGATAAAAGACTTCATATGGAGGAGTCTGGTCTGCTGCTTCAAAATACCTCACGTCGTTATAAGCGACAATGCCAAGTAGTTTGACAACAAACTCCTTAACACTTTCTATGCGGACCTCCAAATCAAGCAGCCTCACTCCAACCCAGCCCAGCCCATCCACAGGCGAACAGGCAGACAAAGGTCATTGTTAGGATGATACCCTGTAACTTGAAAGTCACACTAGAGACAACAAAAGGAATATGGGTAGACAAACTCCCAGGAGTACTATAGGCCTATCGGACGATACCCAGAAGTCCTATCGGAGAGACACCTTTTTCTCTAGCCTATGGGATAGAGGCAGTGATATCCGTTAAAATTGGGGTACACTCTCTTAGGGTTCAATATCATGACCCTACCAATAATGAAAAAGTCATCCACATCAACCTCGACTCGATGGAGGAGGAGAGGGAGATAGTCATGCTCAGGAATGCACAGTACAAGTATTGCATGATCAAGTACTATAACTTGAGGGTAAAGTCTCGTGCCTTCTTACCCGGGGACCTGGTCCTCAAGAAGTTCATCCTGTCTACAAAAGACTCCTGAGAAGAAAAACTGGCACCCAATTGGGAGGGACCCTACACGGTCACGGAAGTAGTAAGACCAAGTATCTATAGAATCTAGAATTTTGAGGGAAAGGTCTTGGGCTACCCATGGATTGCAGAACATCTAAATAAATACTACCAATAGCTAGTGGCAGTAAGTCACGAGTTGGTGTCTAATGTTTAGATTATTTACCCTGTTGGTCAATTTTCAATGATAGTCATTTTTCTTTACATGTTCAATTTTCTATGATAGTCGTTTTCTTCACATGTTCACTTTGAACAAAGAAATAAAATTTTGAATATTTTCTCAAAAAATTTGTATTTCATTCAAATCCATGAACTCTTTAAAAAAGATACATATGGTGCATCAACAAAACAAAAAATGTAAGGATATTACGCTCCTAGTGACTCTCACTGCCTCCACTCATATAGTCCTCATCATCAGTATCAGGGGCCTTATAAAGCTTGAGGTCAGAAAGATCGTAGTAAGGGAATGCTATTGCGGCTTTTCTTTTAAGCTCCTCATAGCCGTCAACGAAGGCACTAGCCCTGGCCCTCTCAGCAGCATCCCTCTGAGCCTCTGCCTTGGTAGCTCTCTCAAGTGCTATGCCTCAACTCCTCAACGGCACCCTCTCATGCTTGCCACTCGAGCCTCAGTTGCTTCGCGGCATCCTCTTGTGCCTTTCATTCAAGCCTAAGATGCTCCTTAGCAGCCTCACGTGTCAGAGTATTATTAATAGACAAGGCAAGGCAAGGCAACAACCATCTATAGACATTCAAAGATGAAATACAAAGAAAGTCAGGAACTAAGCCAAGGTATGATAGAGGAAGCCAGGTGCAAAACAAGAAGGAAGGACGTACCAGAGCAAAATCCTCTATAACAGCATTGACTACGCTCTCTGGACCCCGAGAAGCAACCTATTGAGCTTCAGTACCAGTTATAAAGTCACAAAGTCTCCCCCTTGCCAACCTTAAATCTCGTAGTATGGACACTGCGGGAACCCCCGAAGAGGGGTAACTTGGCGGACCCTCAGTCTTGGCAGAAGATGGCGCTGGAGCCTCAGCCTCCGTAACAATTCTAGAGTAATCTCTCACGGGTGAGGAGACATTGACCAGAGAGCGAGAAAGAGCATCACCAAGCCCAACATCTGTAAGACCACCCTAACTGGTAGACCCCGACTGAGAAGAGTTAGGGGTGCTGGATTTTTCCCTCTTAGAAGGAGGAGTGGAAAAGATGTTACTTTGGAAGTAAGGACTTCCCCCACTATCGACCTATCAATGGGGGGACCTACAGAGCCAGTGTAAGCCAAAAATCCTACAATGCAGCATTTTCAAAAAGAAAAAATAAAGGGTCAAGTACCTTTCTTTCCCAGCCTGGTAGGAGCCGCAAAGATACTAGACGCCAACATAATCTTGTAAAAGTCCTTGGTTGGGTTGTTATGAACCATCTTGAGCAGCCTCCCTTGATCCAGAGTTAGAGTTGGCACAGCTACAAGAAGACAATCACACTATAAGAACAAATACAAGATGATTAAGACACAAGCTAAAGGTAAGAATTACCACCTTGTTTTGTCTTCGGGACTGTATCCCATTGTGTGGGCACAAGGTCACGGTCAAATTCGGAAGCCCACTCGCCTCCGGCAAAGAAAAACTTCTTTTTCTAGTTGTGAAGATTAGACGTAAGCCTGGTGATAAACTTGCATGATCTCGAGGCAAAACGGTTCCACCCCTGATGAGGAGCAGGATTCTCCAACAGTGCATATGTGACTAAAAATTCTTCAAAAGGCAAAGGAACGGTGGCAGGGTGCACCAACCGTCACAACGCAAAAAAAAGAAAAATCACTCTCCAACCGTTGGGAGCTAGCCTCCTTGGAACCAGAGACAAGTGCCCAAGAACCCAACATATAGGCCCAGGGATAGGAAAACGTAGACCCGCCTCCAACATGCTTTTATAGGCTACCATCTCGCCCGAAGAGTCATAACATGCAGACTCGTCGGCCTCAGGGCGACAACATATCACAAAAGGCGGAATACGATACAAAGTAACTATGTCGGAGATATCCTCATCACGCTTAAATAAGCTAAGTATAGAAGCTACCTTGTAACGATCGCCTCCTCCAACACCTAGACCTCTGTCGGCGTCCCTATCAGTCTCCATCTCGTCTGAACGAAGACCTGCAGAAGCAAGTTCAGCCCAGTGTTAAGGAAAAATTATGTTAACAGAAGAATAAAGAGAATAATGAAGAATACCTCGAGAGCTAGTCCTATCCACATAGGTGATTGATCGCTTCCTGGACTCGTGAAGGGGGTAGCACCACACCTGGGGAGCCTGTGGCACCGCCCAATACACCATAGGTGTAGCTTAAGGTGCCTGGGGTACCACCCGGTCCATGACAGACACACTCTGTCTCTTGTGAAGATCCACTCCGCTGTCCACTTGTACCTGGGGTCCCTTTCGATGCACCAAAATGATTAACCAAAGTCCATTTGCTCCTACCCAATCTAGCACCAACAATGCTGAAAGGCCTTTTACCAGATACAGACACCTCAACAACATTGTGGCCATCAACGGAGAACCCAAGACCATGGGCGTCGCCCGAGACACCTCCTCTCTGCTCCTCCATATCATGGACTAAGGCTTGGATGCCGTCAAGAAGGGACCCAATGCCTCCATCACCCATTTGGAAGACGCCGCCCAAAGGAGGATTGGCCTCACCCATGGTGTTGGCCTCCATGGCATCACCCAGCGAAGAGCTAGCGCTGCCCATAAGGTAAGACCCCTCTCTTTCTCTCCCAATCCTCCCTCTCGTGAATAGACGGTGCCCATGTTATCCGAATGGGCGCCGTCCACTCCCACGTCACTATGGGCGTCTCCCATTTCACCACCGACGTGGCCCAAGGTTCGGACACCCACTCTTGGTCTCATCGGTATCTTGTCAATGGTACCTGACTTCAATGAGCTCCTCGTCTCCATAATTTTGCTTTGAAAGAAGATAAATAGTGAATGAAAGGAGAGAAAGAGAGAAGGTGATGAATAGTAAAACACTTGGAGAGCCTTTAAATAGAGAAGGGAAAGCTTCTTGAGGAAGATTGGTGAAAAGCTTCTTGAAGAAGCTCGTTGGAATAGCTTATTGAAGAAGCTTGAAGACTTTGAGAAACACCTCCAGAAATGAAAAGTGAGAGAAGAATGAGGAAGATAAACAGTGACCTCTATTAAAAAACAAAGTTTTTTGATATCGAAAAAATTCAACGGGTCTTTGAGGAGGAAAAGATACATGGAAAGCAAGAAAGATCCCGAGATGAAATAAAGCACATGTCCTCGACCCTTTCCTCTCGAAAAAGTCAAAAGCTTAAGACAAGGGGCAAATGATGACCCCGAATTTGACTGGGCCAAACACAATATAAATTAAACTAAGAAAGCCTAATTAGATGGGTCAACCCATCAGAGGAGATCCAAAGCACCCAATGCCCAAAATAGGAGGTCCGACAGCCCTGGGCGCCGCCCACCTCATCCTCTCCTCCTCTTTGCTCCTATTTGATACTTCAGTGCAAGTTATATAATGTAAGCCTTTGTAAACTTATTTAATGTAAGCCCTCACTGTATAGGGGCATGACATTCATACCTTACACAGACATTTTTACATACATTGCTCTCCCTCTCTCTGTCTCCCCCAAAAGCAATGTAACACTCATCGGAGTTATGCTCCTGACGACGTTAGTCATCAATAAAATATCACAGACCATCGCTGCCGTTCTGAAGAGTAGACATAGATCACATGGACTGAACCACTATAAATACTTGTGTTTGCTATTATTTACTGCTTGCTTACTATTTTTTGTTCTTGATTGCCATCAATTGCTTGTTAACTGCTCATTAATCACACTCATTCATCTACTTAACCGTTGATCTTGCACAAGACAGATTTGTGCATCATCAGCTGAGATGCTAATGCGGTTGATAGGAGAATCTATCGAAATTCTTGAATATTCATATCTTAGGGCCTACTTAATTTTTCTCAAAAAGTGAAGTTCATTGTAGACAATGGGTTGAGAATTCATTTTTAGAAGATATATATATATATATATATATATATAT
>CM042185.1:45673555-45719737 GCA_023539305.1 Ilex asprella
TATATATATATTGGGGGAGGGGGATGATCATAGTGTTACTTCTCTGGCACGGTCGAATTCTTATTCAATTGCCTGATATTTTAGTTTTCATAAAAATTTAAATGATAGGGATGTTAGAATTTTTTTCATATTGGGCTTTTATTAATTTATAGATAATTTTGGGTTTGTGAAAAAATGGTTGAATTTATGATCCAATGAGATGAGTCCAATATTGTTAAGTGATATATTTTGATGGGCTTATGTACATATTTTTAATTGATGTGGTTAAGACGGTTAAGTGTAGACTTTAATCTAATTTGTGACCCGTAATGGGAGAGCCATTAGATTCATTATAAATAGCAGACTAAGTTCCCTCTCCACTTCATAATCTAATTTGGTTTGTTCCATTGAGAGTTGCCTATTACTTTGAAGGAGAGGAAGACCTTGCCCTTCTACAAAAGAAATCTAGAAATCGATTATTATAGCTCACATAGGTATGGTCTAAACATATATGATCTAAACCTTGTAATTTAGGTATTCTAAATTTTATATATGAATCATTAAAATTCTTACATGTGGTATCAGAGCTATCATATATAAATTTAGAACCTAATAAAATTTATTTTATAATTTTATTCAAACCAGTTGAGAATTCCAAAACTTATTTTTTGTGAGGCTGATAACACTGATTTTTCTCCAATTACATATCTGTTAATCACGCAATGGCCGTCAATGGCTATGTTGAAACAAAGGGTTGTGTAAGGCGTCCTACACTTTTAAAGAAGGAGAGAGATAGAGAGAGAGAAAGAGAGAGAGAGCATGTGATGATGGCTGCATTAATCAAATTGACATGATCTCATAAAAGTCAATGATATATATATATATATATATATATATATATATAATATGTGGATGTGACTTAAAATAATAAGAATAGGTTTATTCGGCAACTGTGGTGTTTATATTGAAATTTTAATGATTAATGTACACTCTTCTCCGTGATGTTTGTAATTTATTAAAATAAAAGTTGGTATATGTGGTATTATCTTATTTAATTTTACAGCTTTAATTTTTAATTTTAATATATACAATTAAGATTTGAATGCAATGATTGATGCTGGGTGATCTATAGAGATACACGTCGGTTAGTACCTCATATTGATTGATCTTATGATATTTAATTATGAATAATTTATTATAATATCCCAATTTGGAAAATTCTATGAATTAATATGGATGGTTGCTACTAAAATGTTCAATTCTTTGAAATTTGTAAATTATTTTCATGTTTTTGTTACGGGATAATTTCTAAATTATAATATACAATTACCTGCCCAAAGGGGCTTATTGTGTATTATAATTTGGAGATGTCATGAAATATTGTGGTAGATGTGCAACAGTCAAATAGGTTTATTTGCCAAAAATGGATAGACTTTTCAAAACTTGAGCATTCTCATTGATTAGTTTCATGAAATAGAAGACATGTAACATATTGCATTCTTTACCCAAAGGGGGAGTTTGTAGTGATATATTTGGACTCTCTTAATAAAATATAATTTTATTATGTTCAAAGCATATTTTATTTATTAATTAATTTTGCTAACTGTTTGTATTCTCGCTGCCATGAACTGTCTTTTTTGCTCTGAATAATAATAATGTCAACATTGAAATATTGACTTGTTCTAATTATAAGAGATGAAAGTAAGATATTGAGTTTGCCATGAGAATTGCTGATATAGACTTCGCTTTGAAAGAAATTGAACCTCCTAAACCTACTAGTGAAAAAAAATTTATGTAATGTGGGAGAAACCTAATCGGTTAAGTATGATTACCATGAAAAGTTTAATCACTGAACACCTTATGAGTGGTTTGTCTGAAACCAAGAATGCCAAATAATTTTTTTACTGCTGTAGGAGAGAGATACAAGGTATCCGATAAGACTGAAGCTGAAGACCTAATGAATGAATTAACGAGTAGAAATATGAAAATATAGATGGTGTTAGGAAATATATCCTTAAAATGGTCCGTGTTCAAACTAAGTTCAAAACTTTTAAAATTGTTATTCTTGATGATTTCATTGTTCATCACACTCTTAACTCTTTACTTCATGAGTTTAGTCAAATCAAAATTGCATACAATACCCAAAATGAGTCTTGGACAATAAATGACTTTATCTCCAAGTGTGATTCTGAGGAAGAAAAACTTAAAAAAGAAAATAGTAAAACTGTCTTGTTTGTTTCCCAACCTAAATCTAATTTCAAAGGTGGATATCAGGGAAATAATAGAAAACCTAATCATAATACTCCAAAAAATGGTCAGGATTTCAAAAGGCATGATACTGATCAGAATATAGGAGGTCCTAAGACTGTCATTCGAAAAGATATCAAGTGTTACTTTTTAAAAACGAGGTCATAAGAAAAGTGAGTGCATTCGATTCAAATCTTGGTTAGAAAAGAAGAATAAAAAAGAAAGTAACTCACTAGTCTTTGTTTGCTTTGAATCTAATTTAGTTAATGTCCTATTAAATTTTTGGTAGGTTGATAGTAGAGCTTCTATTCATGTTGCCATGATTTTGCAGTGATTCACACGCAAATGGAGTCAAGGTGAAGGGGAAGCTAAGTTTAAAGTAGGAAATAATAATGAAGTCCATATTGAGTTCATAGGTACTGTTGGATTGAATTTAGACACTGGTTTTCAACTTATTTTAGAAAATATTTTTTATGTGTTATCGTTAGGCAAAATTTGATTTCAGTTTCCTTACTTGATAAATTTAGATATTGTTTTTTATTTTAATAATTGTAAAACTCAATTGTCTTTAAATTCCAAAATTGTTGGTCATTGTGTTTTATCAGATGGTCTGTATAGTATATGTTTGACTGTCAATAATGATTATGGTCTTTCAGATTGTGTGAATGTTGTATCTAAAATATCTTTCATTAAAGAAAAATCTTCACAACTGTGACATAAACGTTTAGGTCACATTTCTAGAAAAAGAGTGTAAAGATTAATAAAGAATGATATCCTTCATTCCCTTGATTTTGGAGACTTTGAAACCTGTGTTGACTGCATTAGGGGTAAATTGACCAAGACTAAGAAGAAAAGTGCAACTCGCAGTCTAGATCTTTTAGAAATCATTCACACTGACATCAGTGGACCTTACTCATATACCTTGTGTGATAATAAATATTTTATTGCATTTATTTATGATTTCTCTCGTTATGGATATATTTATTTGATTAATGAAAAATCTGATGTTCTTGAAAAGTTTAAAATTTTCAAAACTGAGGTAGATAAACAATTAGAAAAAGTCATCAAAATTCTTGGGTCTGACCATAGTGGTGAGTATTATGACAACCATGACGTGTTTGGGCAGCATGTGAGACGTTTACCAAGTATTTGCAAGAATGTGGGATTGTTGCCCGATATACCATGCTTGGTAATCTCAAGTAGAATAGTGTGACTGAAAGACATAATTGTACCCTTAAAGACATGATAAGGAGCATGATAAATAGGTATAACTTACCTGATTATCTTTGGAGAGAACCCATTAAAACAGCTTTATACATTCTTAATAGGGTTCGTAGCAAATCTATTTTAAAAATACCTTTTGAATTATGGACCAAAAGGAAACCAAACCTTAACCATTTTTGAGTCTGGGGTTGTCATACTGAGGTCAAAATCTATAACCCTTTCGAGAAAAAAACTGATCCTATAACTATTCGTTGTTTCTTTATAAGTTACTCATAATATTCGAAAGGATACCAGTTCTATTGTCATATACATAGTACTAAAATTGTTGAGTTCTTAACAACAAAATTTTTAGAACTTGATGTTGCTGATGTTGGTTGTTCCCAGTCTATTTGTGAGCATGAACAAGATAAATTTTTTAATATTCCTTTACCTGTTTTGCAAGAGAATATTATAACTGCTCTTGTTATTAATTTTCCTGCTCCAATTGTTGATTCTCTTGTTCCTACAATTGACCATTCTGCTCTTATTGAGGCTCCTCGGCCTTTACAGCCTACTACTGAAATTTACTTGAGAAGGACTAGAAGGCCAATGCGACCTGTTATTTCTTATGAGTATTATATATACCTTAGTGAGAGTGATTATGATATTGGTGATATTGTTGATTCTGTAACATACCATGATACTATTACTTATCCTTAGTCTAATATGTGGGTAGGTGCTATGAAAGATGAGATGCATTCTATGACACATAATGAAGTGTGAGAGCTTGTAGAACTTTCTGAGAGATGTAAACCCATTGGCTGCAAATGGATGTTTAAAACTAAGATGAACTCCAAATGTAAGATTGAAAGATTTAAGGCTAGATTAGAAGCAAAAGGGTATAGACAAAGAGAAGGTGTACATTTTAATTAAATTTTCTCACCTGTCTTATTAAAAATTCTTTCAGAATCATGATGACATTAGTGACTCATTTTGATCTAGAACTTCACTAGATGGATGTGAAGACAACTTTCCTGAATGGTGAGTTTAGTAAACGAATTTATATGATGCGGCCTGAGGGTTTTAAGGAGAATTAAAAAGAACAATTAGTGTGTAAGTTGAAGAAATCTATCTATGGTCTCAAACATGTTTCTCGTCAGTGGTACTTGAAATTTGATAAGATTGTAAGTTCTCTTGGTTTTGTTGAGAACTAGATGGATCAATGCATATATCTTAAAATTAGTGGGAGTACATTTATTTTTCTTGTTCTTTATGTTGATGATATTTTACTTGCAAGTAATGATTTGAGCTTACTTCATGAGATTAAATAATTTTTGTGCAAAACAATTGACATAAAAGATCTTCGAAAAACATCTTTTGAGTTAGACATTTAGATTGATCAAGATAGGAGTCGTGGATTGTTGAGACTTTCTCAAATGACATATATAAATCGTGTGCTTGAAACATTTTATATGCATAATTATAAGTTTGAGGATGTACCTGTTGTAAAAGGTAATAAATTCAATCTCAGTCAATTTCCCGAAAATGATCTTGAGGAGTCTATGAAGAATATACCTTATGCAAGTGTTATTGGCAGTTTAATGTATGCACATATTTGTACCAGGCTAGACATTGCTTTTGCAGTTAATGTTCTTGGCAGATATCTTTCTAAATCTAGGATTAGATCATTGGGTGGCAGCTAAGAAAGTTATGAGATATTTGTAAAAAATAAAAAATTACATGCTTGTTTATAGGAGAGTTGATAGTGTCGAAGTGAGTTACTCAGATTCAGATTTTTCTAGGTGTCCGGATGATTTAAAATCCACTTCAGAATTTATTTTTATGTTAGTTGGAGGAGTAATAGTATAAAAGAGTGTTAAACAAACTCTCACAGCTTCTTTCACTATACAAGTTAAATTTGTAACTTGTTATGGAGCTGAAACACAAGCTATATGGCTAAAGAGTCTTTAGAGTTAGTTTTATTTCTTTCCTTGCTTAGTTCTATCACTTTGAATGAAAAATCTTTGACAATGGTTGGGTCATTTACCATTTGGGTTCTTTATCATGCAAGTCATATTCTGAGTCTTTGACTAATGCTTCAATTCCTCTTTTTTATCCATCATTAAAGCTTTGGAAAGTTAAGGTACATTTGAAAGTACAAATGTGTGCATGGATAACTGCTCATAGCAAGATTAATACTTATGAGGTGTTATAATGGATGGGACCTTAAACTAATCTATATTCACAATGGTGTGTTATGTGTAGAACAAGTTGTGATAGCGTGAACCATTTATTTTTACATTATTCTACCATATTATATTCTTTTGGAATAAATTATTTGACTTGGTGGAGGTTTGTTGGGTAGCCTCACAATTAATGTCCTCCATGTTTTTGATTGAGTATAAAGGTTTGACTAATGGTGCAAGGTGTATTACTCTTTGGAATTGTGCTTTTTTTTTTTTGCAATGGTTTGGGTCATTTGTTTGGAAAGAAACTCTAAAAATTTTGAAGAAAAAAAGACCAAAATGATGGGACGTGGGATTGAATTTATTTCCTTGTATTTTTTTGGGCCTCCATCGCTCTATTTGCCGGATATCTTGTGGAAGATAATTTTTTAACTCTCGGTGGCTATTTTGATTTTCTTTCTTTTTTAGATTACAAATTATGCATGTATTAGGGTTGGACTACTTAGTCCACCTTCAGACCTTATTAAATTTTTCTTATCAATGAAAGGTTTGTCTCTTATCAAAATTGATGGTGTAATTTCTGGTGGATGAGCAAAGTCAACGAATTTAGTATTAAGGAGTGATCAGAGCTGCATGGTTCGTGGAATGGTTGATGGAGGTGAGAGCTGATTTGAATATGGAGATAGTAGCACATAAGAAATATAGTGGTTCACCATCTATAGAGCTTGGCTAGTCCACTCTTTAATGGAGGCTCTTACTTCCTTTTCTTTATTGATAACTTGAGTAATTTGTAGAATAGTGTTTGTGCCAGTAGGGTTCCTTGTGCCTCAATGGAGGCACTGTTTAGTATATATATAGACTAATTCCTATTTCTAAGGGATCTACATCGAGATCCTTGCCTTGCATCCGTGGAATTTTTCTTAATTTTCGGAGAGGATCTTGGTTGGTTGAGAGTTTTATGCCTTGACTCTAGCTTTCCATTTTTTTCCTTTTATTTTGGGATGCTTGTTGTTTATCCAGCTGTTTCCACGCCATTTCTGGCAATATCCCGTTTGAATGAAGCCAAGCTCTGATTCTCTGAGCTCTTTTGTCTTGGCTGACCTCCTGACCTGACCTAGAGGTCTGAGCTCACACTTAGAATTATTTTTGGTATCATCAGTTACTCCCAGCCCTTGGCCTAAGCGAGCTTGGGCAGGGGCTGAGCTGTTTTTAACTGAGCTAGTCCAGCACGTGGTTGACCTTAGTTTACACGTGCATGATGTCTTCTGACGGTTCCTGATAATCATGACTCCCTCGATTCCCGCACACGTTTCAGCTCACGTCCCTCAAGCTTTAAATGCTCAAACGACTATCAAAACCGCCTTCCTACTGTTTATCTTTTTTCTTTGTTCCTCGATTTTCCTTCTCTTCGCGATTTCGGACTTCCTTGCTCAGGGCCTTCTGATTCCTCACTCAAAGTTAAGTTTTCTGTGTTCGGTCCAAGGATTCACAGTGCTTCCTTCCTTCGATTTGGCTTTGGGCTGTTGTTCGTTGCTCTCTTCTAGCTAGGTACGTTTCCTGCTCCTTTTCGTTTTTCTCGTTCTGGATCCCTCGAATTCGAGGTGGTTGTTGCGTTTCTGGGTTCATCTGGAACCGTGACCTCTGTTTGTCTCCTCTTCCTGACTTCTTAGACTGGGGTTCCATTGTGAGAATCCTTGGTGTTGGTAGTTACTGTGATGACCCTAGAGTTATTAGGGAGTGTTTGACTAGTGTTCCCCTTCCTTATCGTCTTTTCAATCTCCCCTTTTCTTGCCCAATTATGTCCGCTTCTTCCGGCGCCACTCCTTCGTCTGCTTCTCTCCTTGGAGATAGGTCTATCGAGGACGATGTTGATTTAGGAGAGGTAGGAGACGAAATTGACAACTTTTTCGGTGTTGACTCTGTTAGTCCTGTGGTGAATGATGATGAACCTCCCTCCACTTCCTCCCTTCTGCCCTTACAGCCTAGCAATGGAAAAACTAAGGTTAGTGGAGTAGGAGTCTCAGGCAGTGCTGTGGGAGCAGGAGCTGCCTTCAGGACCGCTGAGCGTGTGGGCTCTAGTGACCTTACTGCCGTTGAGTTGAAGGCCATTGGTGCCCGTTTTGATTTTCCCACTAGAGTCAAGTTCTGGGACCTGGACAAATACACCTTGTATGTATCTCAAGTGTATGAGAAGGTCTGTTTCTTCCTTGCTGCCTTTGAGAATGGACTAAGCTTTCCCGTTCACCCTTTTATCAAAGGGATCCTTCAACACTTTAATGTATGTCCAACCCAGCTCCCCCCCAACTTTTGGGGTGTTCTGGTGGGTCTACTGGTGTTCTTTAAGAGAAACAAGCTTGGATTCCCTACCGTTTCCTTACTCCTGGAGCTCATTAACGTTAAACTTAACACTTCTGAGGGTTTCCTGTATATCTCCAAGCGGCCAATGGCCCCATTAGTCATAACCGATCTCCCAAGTTCTCATAAGAACTAGAAGAAACATTTTTTTCTATATGGGTGGCCTAGGGTGGGATTATGACCCTTCGGATAAGATAGATACTCTCCCTATTCCGAGGGCTAGTCTATTCCTGATAACTTGGGGGAGTTCTTGTTTTGAGCTTATTAGAATCAGGCATGATGAATCGCTTTTCTGACTTTGCTTTTCTCATGCTGTGTTTTAGGCTCCCGACTTGAACTTAGTGCCGAGGACGAGCTGGTGTTGCTAGAACTCAAGAAGTGCAAACCAAGGAAGTATTTTGAGCTCATCCAGCAAAGCATCATTCTTAGAGAGGGGTTCAACCTCCTTGAGTTGCTGTCAGAATCTTCCACGCCTTTTTCCGTTAAAACTTCCATTCATCTACCTGTTGAAATCCCCTTTCCCCTTTCTGTCTTTGTTCCTGACGAGGTGGCAGGTAGTATTTTTCTTCCTTATCATTTAACTCTTATTCATTCTCTGTGCTGACCTGTTTTTACCTGATTCTTTAAGCTCTTCAAAGATGAAGGTCAATCTTGAGGAACTCGAGGCTAAGATTAGCCAATTAAAGAAGAGTAGGAAGAGCAAAAAACGGGTAGCCGAGGTTGGCTCTGGAAGCAGCCCTGCTACCCAGGATAAAAATCCAAGGTTGGGGGTGCCTCCTTTATCTTCTGCTATCGAAAAACACACTCTTTCATCCACTTCTCCTCAGGTATGATGATCTCTCATTCCTCAAAGACCCAGCCTACCTCCGTACAGGCCTGTGCAGGAGGCCAGGCCTCTCCTCCTTCATCTGAGGTCGAGAAGGCTTTGGGAGTGATCCCACACCTCCAACTCGACATTGTTGTATACAGCCCTTCTGGGAAAGTTCTCGAGCCAGTTCTGATGAAACCTAGGGTTGGGAAAGAGAGGCATCCCAAGGTGGAAGGAGATGAGGATTCCTTCTTCGAGAATAAGGAGCTTGCTGCAGGGGTTGTTTCTTCTATTCTTCCTGACTCTGATATCAAGAAGGCTGTTTCTATGGATATTGATGACTCCATCGCATCAGCTCTTCAGGGAGCTGCTATTATAAGTCCTAGCACTCTTGTATTCTTATTCAACCTTACGTCATAGATTTTCTGCAACTCACTTACTCCCCTTTGTATCCTTAGATGGCCCTCCATGTGAAGGGTTTGTTGAGTAGGGTTCAGTCTTCTGAGAGTTCTGCTAGGGCTCTGAAGGCATATGAGGTCAAGTTGCTGAGCTGGCTTTCGACAATGACGACCTCAAGGCTCAAGTGCAAGAGCTTCAAGAGCAGATGAAGAAGCAGGATGCCATGTTGCAGGGCTTTCATGCAGCTAAAGAGAGAGCCGAGCATGGAGAGAAGAAAACCAGGGACGAGCTTAGGATGGCCAGAGAGGAGCTGCAGCTTAAGTCTGATGCTTGGGCTAGGGCCAACAAGGAGGCTTTTGATGCTCAGAGTGCCCATCGGAGTCTGACGAGGGACTATAATGCTTTAGTTGAGTCGAGTGGCGCCCTCGGCGATGAGCTAGAGAGGCTTAAGGCTGAAGCAGCTGAAAAGGACAAGGCCAATGCTGAGCTGTGAGACGAGGTGATCACCAAGTGGGCCACGGGGTGGATTGCTTTCCATGGAAAGGCTGTAAAGGCCTATCCTGACTTGGATTTCAATTTTGAGGTCCCAGTTAAGGAGGATGATTCAGAAGAGGAGGATGTAGAGATTCCTCCTAAGGGTCCCCAGGTTCCTGATAGTGTTTCTCCTTTTCCTGCAAACCTAGTGTCACGAGTTCTACCTAAAACTGAGGTCTCCACTCACCTACCTGCTCTTGGCCTTTCCAAGGTTCCAACAGCTGTATTGCCAAGCTCCTCTATATCAGAAATCTTAGTTGTCGATCATGCGGAGAATCCAATAGTTGAGCTTCCCGTCCCCCCAATTGCTGACCTTTTAGGCTCCAACCCTGTTTCTAGTACTGAGGTTGCCACTGCTGGGCTGACAGATCCCTCATTTACCCCTACAAAAACTTAGGATTGAAATCTCTATTTTTGGAATGCAATTCTTGAATTTGCACCTCTGAATTGTAACTTTCGACTTGTAGCCCCTGTTTTTGAAACATCTATTTATGAAATGTCTTCTTTGTTTGCTTAATATAGTTTGGTCCGCTCCCTAAACCTCTGTTGTTGTTGTGTCCCTGAACTGCTGAGCTGAACCTGAATTGCTGAGGACATCTTGTCTTGTACTACCCTTCCCTCTGAGGACTTCTATTTATGAAATGTCTTCTTTGTTTTTGCCTTTCACTCCCCTTCCCTTGCCCCCCTTTGCTTTAAGGAGTGTTGAGTTCTGGTTGAAGCAAAATTGTTGAGTTTGAAAGGCTGAGGTGTTGATATGCAAAGAAGGTTGGGTTCTCTTTGCTGAAGAAACTTTACGAGCTTGCTCAGAGCTGTAGAGCTAGTACTCAATCTGAGACATGTGATATGTTTCTTTGTGCTGAGATAACTCTTTCGCAACAATGAGAGCGGATAGCAGAGGTTGAGTTAGTGCAGATGTGTTCACGTTGTTCTTCCATGTATAATCAGCCAGTGTAAGACCTTTCTAACCCATTGATCATCTTGACACAAAGAAGTCTAAGAGACCTCCTCTAGATGATATGCGGGTGAGCTGACCCCAAACCCGTGAGACCTACAAGCTTTCTCTTTGTGGATCTAAGGTTTACAATCCTTGCCGCAGCTTATTGTTTTGGACTTCGCTTAGGTCACTGAGTGTTGGAGAAGCTTGAGATAATTGAGGAGATCCGCTACGTTAGGTCGGTTAAAAAAGAAGAACCTTTCTGAACTCTCTGTGTAGTAGCTTTCCATGAATGGCTCGGCAGTTTTAGGACCGAACTGTGACTTTATTTTGTGCCTGTGTTTGAAGAGGCGGTTGCCTTAAGGATTAGGAAACTTGGTGATCTCACCGACTCCGCTTTTTGGCATGTTTCTTGATTTCCTTACCCTTAGGGCTTCTCTATAAATTTCCATGCCTTCTTGAGTTTTCCTTATTAACTATATATCCTAGCGTCCCTTCTTGAATCTTGAAGCTTTCTTGTTCCTTTCTTTCCTTTGCTTTGGATTTCTCATGGCTGTCTCTTTTTCCTCTCTCTTTTAAGATCGTGCTTTTTTCAGAATAAACCGAAAATTCCAGTCTCATTTCTTGGTTCCTTCTTCGCTTACCTCCTCTGATCTAGAAGGGATCAAGAAGCGATTCTTTCGAGAATTGGAATTGCCTCTCCGAGTTCCTACTCTAGACGAACCTCTTAACTATCTTCCCCGGGGTGAAGTTTGCTTTTTTGAAGGTGCCTTCGAGATGGGCCTTCATCTCCATATTCATCCCTCTGTCGGGTGCGTTCTGGCGTATTACGGTCTGTCCCCCTCCTGTTTATCTCCTCGAGGATGGACTTTGCTAATCAGCTTCTTTTTTGTTCTGGTGCCTCCAGGGCAACAACCAGTTCCCCACAACTGTCGAGTTTCTGTACTTTTATTGTCTTGAAGACGACGATGTTCCTTGTTTTAGTTGTTTTAGATGGAGACACTTTTTCGAACCCTGGCTGGTGTTTGACATTACTTCCCCATCCCAAGGGTGGCTCAGCCGCTTTTTCTTTGTTTCTGTGGATTCTTGGAGGTCTGTTGAGGACCCCCGTCAAGAATACAGGATCCCACGCTGTTGGGGGAAATTTGATCACATAAGTAAGGGCGTTGACGATTTTCTTGATCATTCCCTTTCTCTTTTTTTTAGCGTTATGTTCTGACTTTTGCTTTATTGTGCAGTTGCGCCTGACCCAGATTTTTCGGAGGCTATAAGGATTGAGCAAGTGAAACAATCCGCCCCTATGCCCTTCTCAGAATTGATTACGTCTGATAACCTTTTCTTCTTCAGTGCAGTGGCAGCTTCTATTGACTTTCACTTCTATTGCAGCTCGCCAAATTTCTCTCCCTCTGAGTCTGAGGAGGATGAGGGGGTGGGACCGTCCTCCAAAAGATGCAAGTTGTGCGAGTCTCCTTCATCCTCTGATTCCTCTCTTAGCGCAGTTTTTCTTTCTTCTGCTAGAGCCAAACTTCTCAATGCACTTTCGAAGGCCGAGAAGGAGAGGGAAGAATTGAGGAAAGAGAACGCCCGCTTGAAGGAGGAGATGGTTGAGTTGAGAAAACGCTTGGGGGAGAACTAGTAGTTCTGCCTAGAAACTTTAGAGGTCTTCTTTATGCAATTTCTTTTCACCAGTTACTTTAGTCCTTCAATGTAATCTGAACAACTTTTTTGTTGTTGTTGTTGTTGTTGTTGATCTGCTATCTTATGGACACTTCATGGCATACTATTTGTTCATCCTGAAACATTTCTGTGAATCTCATGATCTGGATAGCTGATATGGATTCCCAAGGCTTGTTGGGCTCCTCTCACCTTATAGGGCTCATCGGGATGTACATAATTTATCACCTCCTTGTGAACTGAATAGTCCGTCCCGAACCGCTGAGCTCTTTCCATGAACTATGTAGTTTGGGGTTAGCTGTAGAGCTTTTCTTTATTTTTTATGAACTGAATAGTTCATCGTGAGCTATAAAGCTCTATTCTGAGTTATGAACTGGGAAGTCCCACATGAGCTACGGAGCCCTTCTTTATTTTTATGAACTGAATAGTTCATCGCGAGCTATGGAGCTCTTCTTCATTCTTATGAACTGAATAGTTCATCGTGAGCTATGGAGCTCTTCTTTATCGCTATGAACTGAATAGTCCATCGTAAGCTATGGAGCTCTTCTCTGATTTATAAACTGGAGAGTTTTTCGTGAGCTGTGGAGCTCTTCTTGCGAACTTATGAGTTCTTACTATGCTACTTAGCTCTTTTTATGAACTTATGAGTTCTTACTGAGCTGCTTGGCTCTTTTTCTGAGCTGTTAAGTTCTTTTGCCGTTTTTATAAGCTGATGAGTTTATCTCGAGCTATAAAGCTCTTTGTTTATTTTATGAGCTGATGAGCTCATCTTGAGCTATGAAGCTTGCTAATTTATGAACTGAAGAGCTCATCTCGAGCTATAAAGCTCTTTATTTATTTTATGAACGGAAGAGCTCATCTTGTTTTATGAGCTACTTCAGGGAATCACACTTGTCTGAATAAAAAATTTGTCACTTTATTCGAAATGATCCTATTACAAAGAATACTTACTGAATTTTTTTTTTGAGATGCATTGCGTTCTAGGAATGAGGTAGGACTTTTCCTTCTTCGGACTGCAGCTCGTAATTTTAAGGTCTTATCACCCTGGATACAATGAAGGGACCCTCCCAATTTGAACCTAGCTTCCCGTGGGAGGGGTTTTTCCTGGCAAGTAGGAGTTTTCTAACCACCAAATCTTTCACCAAAAAGCTTCTATGCTTGACTCTTTTGTTGTAATTCCTTGCAATTTTTCTCTGGTAATCTTGGATGCGATGTAGAGCTCTGTCTCTCCTTTCATCTAAGTGGTCAAGGTTCAGTAAGAGAGACCCATTGTTGTGCTCTAGATTTGTGAGCTCGGTCCTTGGAGAGGGGATCTCGATTTCTACTGGAGATACTGCTTCTGTTCCATAAGCCAAAGCGAACGGTGTTTCCTGGGTTGCTGACCTCGCAGTTGTTCTATAAGCCCATAACACCTCTAGAATATGCTCCACCCACTTTCATTTCAGAGCTTCAAGCTTGGTTTTTAGCGCGACTTTGATGGTTCTGATGGTTGACTCCGCTTGTCCATTGGATTGTGGATGAAAAGTATTTCTTTATTCCCAGCTCAGCGCAGAATCTTTTGAACTTGGGGTTGTCGAATTGTTTCCCATTGTCAGAAACTATTACCCTAGGGATCCAAATCTATAAATTATTGACTTTCATGTGAAGTTTTGGACTTTTTGCTCCGTGATCGTAGCTAAAGGCTCCACCTCTGCCCATTTAGTGAAGTAGTCCACTCCAATGATGACGAATTTGCACTGTCCCACGCCGATTGGAAGGGGCCCGAGTATATCCAAACCCCACTGCTGAAAGGGCCAAAGACTAACCACTGAGGTCAGGAGCTTTGATAGAAAATGGGGGAGATTAATGTTCATTTGACAGACTGTGCATTTCTTGACTAAATCCGCGGCATCCTTGAGCATTGTGGGCCAATAATATCCCTACCTTAATGCTTTTCCTGCCAAGGCCCGTGCTCCAATGTGGTTGCCGTAAACTCCCTCATGAATTTCTCTGAGTATGTAATTAGCATCTTCATTCTCCACACATTTAAAGAGAGGTGTTAAAAAACCTCGCTTGTAAAGGCTTTCCCACAAGATAGAAAACCTGGATGACCTGGTTCTTAGTTTTGCTGCTTCTTTGGGGTCCTCTGGCAAGATTCCACTCTGAAGGTATCCCAGAATAGGGTCCATCCAGCTCGGTGAGGTTTGCACAGGAAGTATTTCTTCATTCTATATGTCGGCGGATGGTTTCGCTAGATGCTCTATTGGAATTAGACTCTCCAAACTTTCCTACGAGGTAGTTGCAAGCCTTGCCAAGGAGTCTACTCTTGAGTTCTCAGATCTGGAAACATGCTTGACCTTAACTTGTACAAATTTCTTGATCAATTCCTGTACCTTTTTGAGGTAAAAGATCATATTCTCTCCTTTAGCTTCATAAGACTCCTCTATTTGCCTTACCATAAGCTGTGAATCACTGTAGATCTCTAACTGTTCTGCCTCCATCGAGTAAGCCAGATTGAGCCCTGCAATAACAGCCTCATACTCTGCCTTGTTGTTCCAAGCTTTAAACCCAAACCTGAGGGCGTATTCGACGTTTACTCCATCTGGTGAGGTCAAAATTAGACTCGCTCCGCTTCCTTGGGCATTGGCTGCACCATCTACCGAAAGTTTCCATATTGGGAGGTCAGGTACTAGTTGTGTGGTCTCCATAGGCGTTCCTGTTGTGAATTCTGCGATGAAATCTGCCAGAATCTAACATTTTATAGCTGTTCTTGGTTTATATCTGATGTCAAATTCACTGATTTCAATGGCCTACTTTACCAATCTCCCTGAGGATTCAGGCTTGTGTAATACCCGCTTCCTCGGCTGGTCCGTCGGAACCTCTATGGTATGGGCCTGAAAGTATGGTCTGAGCCTTCTGGCTGTGGTGACCAAAGCTAAGATAAGCTTCTCCATCTTCGGGTATCTCTCCTTTGCACACCTCAGAGCTCTACTACAGTAACATATTAGTAGCTGAGCTCTATCTCTTTCTCTTACAAGCACCGCGCTGGTAGAGAAATCTGAGACAACCAAATATAGGGTGAGCACTTCTCCTTCTATGGGACTGACCGGAATGGGGGAAGAACTCATATAAACCTTCAAAGACCTAAATGTCTCTTCACATTAGGCATCCCATTTTAAAGCTTTTTTCAGTACTCGAAAGAAAGGTTGGCACTTGTCACTTGATCGAGATACAAAACGGCTTAGGGCAGCTATTCTTCCTATCAGTCGCTGAATTTCTCTTGTATTTGAGGGTGGTTGCATATCTAGCACTGCCTTTACTTTGTCAAAATTGGATTCTATTCCCCTACTATTCACTATGAAGCCTAGAAACTTCCCTGCTGAAACCCCAAAAACACACTTGGTAGGGTTAAGCTTCATCTTATATTCTTTCAGAACCTGGAAAGGTTCCGCCAAATGTTGGATATGGAGCTCGACCTTTAACGATTTTTCCAGCATATCATCAATATAGATTTCCATGGTTGTTCTAATTTGCCTTTGGAACATTCTGTTCACCAAATGTTGGTAGGCAGCTCCTACATTCTTTAAGCCAAAAGGCATGACTTGGTAATAATACGTTCCTTGTTCCGTCACAAATGAGGTCTTCTCTTGGTCACTGGGTCCATTCTGATATGGTTATACCCCTAGAAGGCATCCATGAAGCTGAGGAGCTCGTACCCAGTGTTAGCATCTACTATCAAGTCGATCTGAGGTAAATGAAAACTATCCTTGGGGCAGGCTCGATTGAGATTAGTGAAGTCTATGCATAACCGCCACTTGCCATTGATTTTTTTAACAAGGACCACATTAGCCAACCAGATAGGGTAATCTACTTCCTTGACGGCCTTGGCTTGGAGAAGCTTGTCGACCTCCTGATTGATGGCTTTCTGGCGTTGTGGGGTAAAGCTTTTTCATTTTTGTTTGACGGGCTTGCAGGCAGGTTTTATGCTTAACTTGTGAGTGATAATTGAGGGATTAGTGCCCTCCATGTCCTCTTGCTTCAAAGCGAACACTTCAGCGTTTTCTTTCAAGAATTGGATGAGAAGGTCTTTAATCTCCATGCTTAGCTTGGATCCGACGTAGACAAGATGTTCTAGTTCATCATCGAGTTGAACGGGCTCCAGCTCTTCTGATGGCGTTGGTCTAGTTTCCAGCTCATCCCTCATGTCGAGCTCGCCCAATTGGATGCTTTCCACCTCTTTCTGCTTCATAGAGGCCATGTAACATTCTCTAGCTACACGCTGGTCTCCTCTAACCATTTCAATTTCATTTTCTGTCGGAAACTTCACGACTAGGTGGCCTTCATTGCGTTGAGGGAATGTCTCCCCAACAGCATATTGTATGCCGAAGAAGCTTCAACCACTAAAAATCTTACAGCTGTGGTGGCTTAGCAGAGAGGGTCCCCTATGGTGAGTATGAGTTGAATGGATCCTAGGGGCAACACTCTCTCTCCCAAAAATTCCAACATATGGGTATTTACTGGCTCTACCTTTTCTCTTCCTATGCCTATTTTGTCAAAAGCAGAGACAAAGATGACGTCTGCAGAGCTCCTGTTGTTTACCAGGACTTGATGCAATATTCTGTTGGCCACAACAGCCTTTACTACCAACGGATCATTGTGGGGATGTTGGCAACCCTCCAAATTCGAGTTTGAAAAGGTTATGGTAGTGTCGAACTATGGTACTTTAGATGTGGTGCACACCTCTAGCAACTCATCAGCTCGGATTCTGCACAAATAAGCCTTTCTGGTTGCACTGGATTCTCCTCCCCCTGCAAATCCTCTTAATATCACTCTGATCTCCCCCATGGGTTGTTGACGTTGCGCAGGAGCCTGTTGCTGAGGTGGTGAAGGTGGAAGAGTCAGTTTTGATTGTCCTGGGCCACAAAGTGACACAATTGTCCACGTTGGATCAGAAATTCAATTTCCTTCTTCAATTGAATGCAGTCATCCATGTGATGGTCATGATCTCTATGGTAATTATAGTACTTTATGGGATCTCTTTTCGCCAGATCTGCCTTCGTCCGAGGCGGCCATCTCCGGAACTTCTCATTCTGCACCTCATACAAGACTTGCGATATAGAAGCGGTGAGAGAGGTTAGCTGTCGAGGTGGGTACCTCGGTTGTAGCTCCAGCTGTAGAGGCCCCAGACGATCTCTTACATTACCTCTCCTCTTTGGGAAACAATCTATGTCTCTTCTTGGCAATCTATCTCGCTCTTTTTCTTTCTTGGGACTTCTTTCCCTTTTCTTTTCTTCCTTCCTCCCCACTTTACGTGATGTAAAACTTTTCATCTTAGAGATGAGTGCTTCTTCACCATTTATATACTTTTCTGCTTTAGCCAACACTTCAGCCATACTTGCCTAAGGGTTATTTGATATGAAAAATACCAGATCCTTCGATTGTACCTCAAGCCCTGCAATGAAGGCGGTAATGACAAATTTTTCGTCGGGGACATCTACCTTTAAAGATTCTGAATTGAACCTCTGGATGTATGATCTGAGGTTCTCGTCTGGTCTCTGCTTTACATTCAATAGATGGTAACTTGACTTCCTGTATATCCGAGCTCCTATAAAGTGGGATACGAAGGAGATTGAGAGCTCTTTGAAGGAAGAAATTAAAGCCGGGGGAAGTCTGTTAAACCATGCTATGACTGATCCTTTAAGAGTAATGACAAAGGCTCTACATCGCACGGGATCCTGATACCCGTGCAGCTACATTTAATTTTTGTAGGTGTTGAGGTGATCCATAGGGTCTTTGGTCCCGTCAAATGCCTCAATCTGAGGGAACCTGAATTTTAAGGGAGGGAAAAGTGTAGTACCCCCGTGGTGAATTGTGACTCTTTCTGCTGCATCAGGGCATCCATTGTGACAAGAGCCTTGCTCCTAACATCTTCCTTCATGTGACTGAGCTCTTGCTTAATATCCTTGAAGCGTTGTTTCTAGTATTGTTCTCTTCTTTCCAGCTGATAGGGGAGGAAATCACTCCTCCCCCCCCATCGTTCTGACTTTGCACTTCTTTGTTGTGGCCATTCCTAGGAGGTAGCTGTGGATCCCTCCCCATGGTCTGACTATTTTCTCTTCCTTCTTTGACCTTTCTGAGGGGGTCGAGGTGGTGCTGTTCTCTGCGAGGGAGATTATTCGGGCTTCTTGGGCTGGTTGTGCCTCCTGTAGGCATTTTAAGAGTTTCAATAGCTCCTCGTTTTGTTGTAGCAGACGCTGATTGACAAGACGGAGGGCATCTAACTTGTTATTCGTAGGGGGATCCCTTATGGGGGGATTAGTCTCTGGATCATTCTCGGCTTGTCTGCCATTTGTGGTTTCCTATTGGTCATGCATGTGCGGTGGATTGGTTTGACTTCGGCTCATATTGCAGGTTGAGACCATCAGTCACTGAAAGATCAGTGTATTTGTAAAACGAGAATAGTCGTTCCCACAGACGGCGTCAAACTGATAGTGTAATTTCTGGTGGATGAGCAAAGTCAACGGATTTAGTATTAAGGAGAGATCAGAGTTACATGGCTCGTGGAATGGTTGATGGAGGTGAGGGTTGATTTGAATATGGAGATAGCAGCACTGAAGAAATATAGTGGTTCACCAGCTATAAAGCTTGACTAGTCCACTCTTTAATAGAGGCTCTTGCTCCCTTTTCTTTATTTATAACTTGAGTGATTTGCAAAATAGTGTTTGTGCCACTAGGGGTCCTTGTGCCTCAATGGAGGCACTGTTCAGTATATATATAGACTAATTCCTATTTCAAAGGGATCTACACCGAGATCCTTGTCTTGCATCCATGAGATTTTTCTTGATTTTCGGGAGAGGATCTTGGTTGGTTGAGAGTTTTATGCCTTGACTATAGCTTTTCATTTTTTCCTTTTATTTTGGGATGCTTGTTTTTTATCCAGCTGTCCGCATGCCATTCCTAGCAATATCCCGTTTGAATGAAGCCGAGCTCTGATTCTCTGAGCTCTTTTGTCTTGGCTGGCCTCCTGACATGACTTAGAAGTCTGAGCTCACACTTAAAATTATTTTTGATATCATCAAAAATAAAAACAAAAAATTGTACCCGTGCACAACACTCTTATTTCCAAGGCACAATAGTCGCTACTTATGTGAGCTCATTCGTTATTACCACCACTTTCAACAAACATCTTGAAACGTTGCATGAAATGTATGTATTTATACAAGTACACTTTTATTTATGAGTGTTACGGTACTGAAATGCATTTTTGGGTGCTGCATTTCTATTTTGTGGCCAATAAAAGTGTGTCACGTGTCCACTTCTATTTCTTTATAATTTTTTACTCCTTCATTCAATTCAAAATTGATTGTTTAAATAATTTCTCTGCAGAGTATCACTTGAGTACAATAGCCTTACCCTTTATTGTCCCAATGTTTTTAATAAAATAAAATGAATTAGTCTATCATTACGACGAGCTAAGCCAAATTGCATTAGAGGACATCAAATAATTCAATAATATCTTTTTGATTGTTGGCCCATGATTGTAATATGATATCAATTGATACATTATTAGGGAAATTAAACAAAAATATATCGGTGACTATTTAAATTTACAGATATAAGTGAGAACATCAATACTTTGTTTCATTTAATTAATAGTGAATTATATTTTGCATCTTAAAAAATTTAATATCTGTGCTTGAAACACTAAAAAAAAAAAGAGTAATCATATTTAAATATAAAAATTTAATTTAATTTACTGACATAATGATGTGATTTCAATGAAACTATTGAATCAACATCAAGTTCTAATATTTGAAGGAGCCCACAATCAATTCAAAAGTCATAACGAATTAGGTCAGCAAATTAGACCAATAAATTATGCCCCAATAGAATTACTTGAGAAAAATATGTCTCTATAATTGTGGGGTAGGAGGAGAAACTATTTAATAGAAGTCTCAAGGCATACGCCAATTTTTTGGAAAAGAGAAAGTTCAATTATTAAAGTCCTATATTTGAGTGATGTTCTCCATGTTTCTAAGGTTCTTATGAATCTTGAGTTTGTCCCTTTCCCGGATAAAACAATGATTAAAAGTTTGATATGATAGGTTTATGTATGACAAAAATAAGTTAAATAAGTTTTTGGGTTAAAGTGTAAATATTGAAACTAGCAGAAAGAAATTAAAAGGAGTAAACAGCTGCATTGAAAAAAAAAAATCCTGAAAGAACTTTTGATTAAAAAAAAATCCTAAAAGCACTGATTGGATATTTTGGGGTTGCAAATGTAATTCATATTTAAAAAAAAACAATGTTATATATCCTAAATTTATATCTCAAATATGCATCCCAAATCAATGGGAATCATTAGATGAGTGGGTCCCATCAATTTTTTTCATTGGGACTCACTCATCCAATGATTCCCATTGATTTAAAATACATATTTAAAATATATATTTAGAATACAAAATATTACTCTTTAAATAATAGGCGTACCAAAGGGTACTTATGACATTATTACACCAAAGTCGTGGGCTGGTGGAGAAAAATAAAGGAGTGGACCAAGTTTAATTATTTGTGATTACTGTTTAGGTCACTGTGTGTAGGCACGGTTTGTTCGAAAGAAAAATAAAAATAATTGAGAAAGAGCCCACATATTTTCATTATTTACTATCACTTTATACATAGGCTCACATGTCTAATAAAATAATTATATATCTCATTGTTTTGCATACGCATGCTGATAACTTTGCTCGCGAGTTATTATACAATAGATTTAAAATATTTGAAAGTATGAGGTAAATATTTTATTGACTTGATTATATATCTATCTATACTACTTAAAAATGTGAGAATATTTGAAAAAAAATTATATTTTATTTTTACTCTTAATTATTGGTATATCATATCCACAATGTCTTTTGGTATTCTTTTAATATAAAACTTATTATATTTAATTTTGTTAATTATCCTGAAAATGTTTACAACTCATTGTCTCCTACAATAAATAAATCTCTATGCTGATAAAAAAAAAACATATATACCTAAATCATCTTTACTGTCTTCTATTTTCTCTTTCCTCTGCTTTGTTATATGTTACATTTCAAAATTTTACTTATTGGTTGTATCAATTTGTGGACATTGGTCCGCAAATCTCATCAATTCTCTAATTACTTTTAACTCAGTAGAATTCATATAAATCAAGATAAATACCTTGTTTGGGAGGAAGCCAAATGAAGGCACTCGCCATGTTTTCATTTTGGCCTTTTAGATTTTTGTTTTTGTCCATAATTTTGTTGTTACTCATTGAAAATTTGATCTTCATTTGTATTGTTGGATTGCTATTATGCTTCATATCTTCAATTTCATTCCATATAGGTTTGTGATGTTTTGGTTACAGTGCTCCATTGCCTTGAATCTATTTTGGTACTCTATTATGGACTAGCAGTGATTTGTTTTTAATGGTTTGACTTAAAAGATTATGGATTATCACTAACTTCAACAATTTTTAGATGTGAGCACTCAGATTTTGTGGTTTCCTCCTTCCCAAGATTTTGAAAAAACTTCTCAATGATCTAATAAAAATATTGTGAGGGTCCTACTCTCTTTATCTCTCTCCATAATCTTTCTTTTATGTTCTTTGGTTTATTTTTTATCTCTTTGTTTATAGTTCAATTATTTACAGATTATGAAAAGGTTGATGCCCAACTTATTCTCTTAGTTGCAGCAAACTTCAATTCTTAATTTTTTAATTGCTTTAGTTTTTTAACTTTATATAGGGTTGTCCATCTAGGTTCTTAAATTTTTAGAGAAGCATAATGTAGCACAGATGGGTCTTACTTTTTATATTCTTGCGGAGGCTTCACGTCTTTTATAAAATGGTGACATATCTAAATTTTATTTAGGATCTGTACATGACATCCACAACAATCTTCCTTTTATCATCCCAATTTTATAGATGAAACTAGTGGGACATATCTAAATATTGTAGTACTCAAATTTAAGTGCATTGAATAGAGTGAAAAGTGATAAACATAGAGTATAATTTGGATGTAAGCAACTTAAATGCTGATCCTTTGCATGTTGATTCCAGGGTGGTTGGTAACTCAGCTAAAGTGAGAATAAAGAAGAAGAAATACATAATTGTAGATTGTATGAAGAGTGTTGTTGCAGAACACTTTTTGGAAGCTCTTGTATGTTCCAGTTTTAGTAAACTTGATGAATGGATGCAAAAAAAAAAAAAGGGTCTTGGAGGTTCTTTAAAGAAAAATCTATATAGTTCTATTACCTTTATATGAGTGACTGCAGATCATCAAATTATACCACCTCATGAGCAGTCTCTATTTTCATCAAGAGCAATACTATATATCCGAAATTTGTATTCCAAATGTACATCCGAAATCAATAGGAACCATTGGATGAGTGAGTCCCATCAACTTTTTTCATTGGGACTCATTCATCCAATGGTTCCCATACATTTGGGATGCATATTTAGAATACAAAGCATTACTTTTTCATCAAATCAAAAATAGTCACTGAAATAACTTAGGCAGGATTTCTTGTATGATAATTCCTAATATAAAATTAACATTTTCTTATTCCCCCCCCTCTCTCTCTCTCTACTTGAAGTTGATAACATATATTAAAAAGTGCTTCAACTTTAATATTGTAAATCCAAGTGCAGGTTGAGCAAAGTAGTATATTTCTCGGAATACCGAGGTCGAACCCTCAAGGAATTATAACAACAAAACTATCACACAAATACTAAAACAAACTTAAAAGTAAAGTGATTATTTAGAGAGTTGTTTGAGTGAAAAGAATTGATTTTTGACAATTAAAATAGTAATAAAATACTAGAGCATCAGGTACTCCCTCCCAACTCCATATAATAATGATTACTGACATAATTCTTAACTTGAGACAAAGATCAGATGTCGATTGATTCAAGTAACTAGTCAAGTAATAAAATCAAATCTTATAATGAACAGATTATTCAGGAACCTGAATGATCATCCAATTATATTATTTTATAACATAATGATAATTGCTTCAAGTATGGAATAACCAGTTATTTACTTGCAGGAAAATTCAAGCAATTGATGTACGTGGCACACCAACACAAGAATTTTTACATAATAAAAAATTTACTAAGAGATTAGAAGTTAAATTAATCAAAACATCATAGGTCATTAAGCACGGAGTCAATAACAGTACCGTACTTCGTTGGGAGATTTTTCCCTAGCCCTAGCTCAGCCTTCTAGCTAAACACGATAAAAAGTACAAATAATTTTAAAGAATTCGTAAGTCTAAAGTTTGTCTTTACAAGGTTTTCAGTCTGTATTTATATCTTCATTGAAAAAGAGATTGGTTCGCATAAAAACTTCCAATCTGGCATTAGCAGGACCTTGACACACATCCTAACGCATGGAATGCCACCGTTCGGATCCAACTTCCAGTAGGTTTATTCTTCTGCTTCTCGGCCTTCTGCTCCTTGCATTCGGACGTGTTCCGGTCTTCGGTCCGGACTAGAAATTCAGTGCACTTCCCCTTCAACTATGTTTCATCTTTGCTTGATTTTACTTCCATTTTATGCTATTATCCTGTAAAATAGACACAACTCATCTTTTATTAGCATAACATTAGTTTTAATAAACTACTATATTTATCACACTTTCAGAACTAAATGGCCAATCTTTGCCATTACTAATTGTAAATATTGGGCCTGAATCACACCCCTCAACTCAGACCTTGCTAGTCCCTAGTAAGACAAACAAAGAAAATAAAAACATTAACTGAAAAACAAACAAAACCACTTTCATAGAATTTACGATTGCATTTAGCGTATGCAACAAGTCTTTAAATCCCTAGGTTTTCCCTAGTGGACGAGTATAGTCTCGTGAGGGTTTCCAGAGATGATACCCACAAACATCATCCTCTGATCAAATGTTTGAATAATACTTTCATAATCACAACTTGCTACGACAACATAAAAATTCTAAGCTACAAGCTTTTATAATAAGCACATGCAAAGCAAAATATAGAATTCTACACTATATAAATGTATGCACCTATCATATTCTTATATAAACTTGTGTGTAGTATGAATTAACTATACAAAGTCAGTAATTTATCCGTTAATCACCTCTACAACTATCAACTATTCATCTCAAAGTCAAATCTCACTAGATAATTCACTCATAACAGACTCTCTCAGTGTATAATGACTATTCTCTCAAATATCACATGTGAGAAGAAAATATTTAAGTCGAAACAAACAAATGTTCACATGTCTATTAAAATAATCGTCACTTGAAAGAAAAAGATTTGACATAATCTCATGAAAGGAAATCAACACTTAATAAATAAATAATCACCATTCTCTTTCTTTATTCACACAAGTTATGAATGCACCAATACACTCTTGAGATCAGATCGGACTTTGTTTAAGCTTGTAATGGGGCCTTGGGATTAGGATTTTGAAATGAAAGATATTCAGGAATTCAAAAGACTATCCCGAAAGAGCATTTACATTACACAACCAAACTTTTTTTCATAACCTTTCATTTTTCACCCTTTAGAAGCACAATTTCTAACACTTGCTCATACTTTTTTTTCTTTTCAAAACTAATGCTTGCTATTTTTTCTCTCTCTCTTTTTTTTTAATTTGCTTTTTCACAGATAGACATATTGTATTTCTTTTCTTTTTTTCAACTTCTTCTCTTTTTGTTTTATAGCAATACATCTAATGTAAATATTCACAAGTATGCAAACTTTTTTTTTTTAACAAACATCACCCAAATTATATAAATAATAAAAAGCTCAATCTTGGGATAACCAATGGTATATGATATTTTTTTTTCATTGGCTTGTTTATTATATGTTTGGTATAAGAAATAAAATTTTGTTTTATAGGTTTAATCATGGCTTCTAGGGATAATAATATTCAAAGAATAAAGCTTAGGCTCAAATAATATCAAAGATGGTCTAAAGTCATATATCAAGAGTTTTTTATAACACATTTCTCATGCAAATAATTTAAAGTCAAACAATTATTCATAATATTAGTGTTGACCAAAACAAAAATAATGAGACTATTGAAGGAGATTAGTTGAAAAAAATATTATTTATTGAGTAAATGTAAACAACCCTCCAAGAAAGATTGGATCAGAACTCACCAGGATTTTTATACATCTCCACTATATGTTTCAAGTTTTCAGGGTAAAATGTCTAACAAATTTTCAACTTGGTAAAGTCTAAAGTGTACAAATTGTGAGTTTTTATAAGAACATAATATGAGATACAATAAATTTTTTTTGTGATGCTTAAACAATTACAAATTTAAAGCTAAACAAATTTTTTATATATTGTGACATAAAATTATGCATAAAAATGTTATGTAGATATTTAATAGCATAACTGAACAAGATATGCATTTCATATAATATTTGAAATTTTCATACAATGCATATTTCAAAAGGATAAAGAAATCAAGCCTAACAAAAAGTTACCCAAAATAGGCTTTGATTTCTACAGACGGCTAAAAAAAAACAAAGAAAAGATCATCAAACTCTGGAACCTAGAAGAAACATGCTAAGATGAGGGGCCTGTCCGACTCTGAGAACTGTTCCCTAATCCCCTCATCTAAGCTCTCAACTCTCTCGTCTCCTTCCTCATCTCCCTCTGTCCTCTTACTAACTCAAAAAGTATCTGTCAGTCAATCCTGGGATCTGTGTCCTCATCCACTGGCAAATCCAAGTCCTCATCGAAATTAAGAAACTGATCCCACTACTTCTCCTCTAGTACGATTCCCTCAGGTGCAAAGTGCTCATCACTTGGACCCCTTTCTCCTGGTACTGGCCTAGCCACACTCTGACTCTTTAAGATGGAGTCAGAATTGAGCACTACCACCTTCTTGGCTTTCTCCATTGCGGCGTAGATCACCACTCCTGCCTGCACACAGAATGCAGTGGCCAAACCAGCAAAGGGAAGGGATGGTTTTTTCTGGTCCACTATGGCTTGCCTCATTTCAGAAAAGATCAGTGAAGGGAGGTCAATAAATTTCCCGGCACCCATAGCATACAAGAGACGAGCTCGGTCAGGGTAGATGTGGTTATTCCGCAGTAGGGATAAATATTTGATACTAAAATTAGGTTCAGTATCTTATACTTATTAGTCAGATCACCCTGCTGAAGATACCTAACATTTTGGGTCCAAACAAATTCATCATCTCCAAGTAACTCCTATCCAACTTCATATCCGGGATAGTCATGGGGGTAATCGGGGTTGACCACCCGAGCTTGAGTCATTCCAATCAACCTAGCTATGGCCATGCAATCCACTCTAATATCTTTGCCCTGAACATATGTACTAATGAGACCGTTTCCACAGTCATTGGCGTTGCTATAGAATTCCTTAGCCAAGATGGGGATGCACAACCACTCCTTTCCCATGAAACCGGCCCACCTCCTAGATGTGATTATATCTCGAACCCTTAGTCTGGCAAAATCATCATGTTCATCTTTTCTCTCACATACAATAGGTTTAATGTCATAGTATTTGAAAAAAATTACTCGAGATTCAAAGGTTTGGAAACGAACGGGGTTGAACATGGTGTCCTCCTCATCTTGGGGTTCCTGGGTGCTAGTCCGGGGTCTCTTAGCTATGGCGGTTCGTGGTGGTGCCATGGTGTGGTCTTAACAGGGAGATTTAGAGTAGACTGGGCGGGAGAAATTCGTAAAATTGTTGAGGGAGTTGTGGAAATTTTTTGGCCAGACCTCCCCTATTTATAAGTTGCCAACATGCGTCCAGACGCATGGACCGTCCGAACACGCTTCAGCTACCTCATTAATTAGCCTTGAATAGCACGCGTCCTAATGCATTTTTAAGTCCCGTCCGGACGCGCCTTTGGAATTCAAACCGTTTGACCTTCGCGTACGGATACATGATGAAATCCAGCCCGGACACATGTTCCAGAGAGTTTAAGCTCTTTGGTCATGTTCGAACACAATTTCCAGTAAGTTTTGTTCTTTATTTATGTGTCTGAACGTCCAGTGAGTTTTTCCTTTCCATACTTAGAAAAATTTTCAATTGCTAGCTTTTTTCTTCTCAAGTTGATACACTTTACTCATAAAAACTCCTAAGTCCCAAAGAAAAACTACATGACTAAGGGAGAACTGAAAAACTAATAATTTATTTATTTATTTTTGTTTTGTTTGTTTTTAAACAAAAAAGATGGATGTGTATAATGAATCATAACAATCAATCAAATATGCCCCACCCCCACTCAAAAATTTACATTGTCCTCAATGTAATAATATACAATGTAAGACCAAATAAGAGGCAAGATGAACGTACCGGATTTGCGTATAATGTAACCATGTATCTGTGGCACTAAAAAAATAATAAAAGAAACAACAAACAAGTAATACACAATAAAATACACAAAAATTGTTAAAGACGAATCATTCATAGTGGGGATCCATCAGTTCGATGGATTCCACTTCCATAATACCTTCATCCAAGAATGGTTTTAGTCGCTGTCTGTTAACTTTGAAAGTATTTTGAGATTTTCAATCTCTACTCTGCCATAAGGAAATACTTCTTTAACAATATCCAGACCACTCCATCTAGTTCGAAGCTTTCCTTTGAAGATATGTAACATATAATTATATAAAAGAACTTTTTTGCGCAGGTGTGAAAGTTTTGTGCATAAAATTCTTATCATGAAATACCTTCATATGTTCTTTACTAATTCTAGAATTCTCATATGCCTTATTTCGGATCTCCTCAAGCTCATTTGATTGTAACTTTAGTAAGACACCAGCCTTGTCAAAACTAAAATTGAACATTTTAATGGCCCAGTATGCCTTATGTTCTAATTCTATAGGAAAATGACAAGCTTTTTCATACATCAATCCATATGGAGACATGCCAATCGGGGTTTTGTAAGCAGTGTGGTATGCCCATAATGAATCGATTAGTTGTAACGACCAATCTTTACGATTAGGGTTAATCATTTTTTCCAAAATGTACGAAATCTCCCGATTAGCAAGCTCTGCTTGACCACTTGTCTGTGAGTGATAGGGAGTTGCAATCTTATGTGTCACTCCATATTTTTTCATTAACACTTCAAACGATTTATTACAAAAGTACAATCCCCCATCACTGATAATGGCTCAAGGTATACCAAATCTGGATAAAATATTTTCTTTTAAAAATTTTAAAACAACTTTATGATTATTTGTCCGACATGATATAGCTTCGACCCACTTAGAGACATAATCTACGCCCACTAAAATGTACATATATCCAAAAGATGGGAAAAAAGGTCCCATTAAATCTATGCTCCAACAGTAAAAAATTTCTATTATCAAAATTGGATTCAAATGCATCACATTTCTATGAGTCAACCCTCCCAGTTTTTGACAACGCTCACAGACTTTACAAAAACAACAAGCATCTCTAAAAAATTTTAGCCAATAAAATTCACATTGCAAAACCTTTGCAACGGTCTTTTTCATAGAAAAATGGCCTCTACATGCTCCCAAATAATCATCCGGCTCCCAAAATGATAAAATGCTACTTACCTCATCATCGAACACGCATCTCTGGATAATCTAATCTGAACAGTATTTGATAAGATATGGGTCATCACAGAAAAAATTCTTCACTTCAACCAGAAATTTCTTCTTATCTAAAGCAGTCCAAGCTCGTGGCATATTACCTTCTGATAATTGCTTCAAATCTAGCTTGAGAGCTTTTCAGTAGATGGGATTGGTAGATTGGTTCTTAGTGGAAGCTCTTCAAATTTTTGTCTCAAATCTCTCAGTTCATATACCTGTGAAGAATTTAACAAATCAGACGAAACAGAAACTTCAGAATTATTCTCATCTATCTCTAACAAAGAAGTTTGTTCTAGCAAGCATGCCTCAAGTGGATCAAATAAAGAATAATCATATACTCTGCTTTGAACAAGAGATTCAATCATGTTAACCTCATGCACATCCTCATTAACATTCTCTGATTGTTTGCACACATGAAAAGCATTGAACTCTAATGTCATATTCCCAAAAGTTAATTTCATCACACAATTCTTGAAATTAATTAAAGCATTTGAAGTTGCAAGGAATGGTCTGCCTAAAATAGCGGGAATTTGACCATTATTATTTAATACAGGTTGAGTGTCCAAAATTATAAAATTCACAGGAAAATAAAATTTATAAATTTGTACTAAGACATCTTCTAGCATACGCCTAGGTATTTTCACAGATCAATCAGCTAGTTGAAGTGTAACTGAAGTGACTTTTTACTCCCCTAACCCTAATTGTTCATATACCAAAAAAGGGAACAAGTTCATACTTGCTCCTAAATTCAATAAAGCTTGTTCAATTTTATGGTTGCTTATAACACAAGAAATGGTGGGACAATCTCGGTCTTTATACTTTGGTGGAGTCTTGTGTTGTATGATTGAAGATACATGCTAAATCAAAAATGTCTTCTTTTGCACATTTAATTTTTTTAACAGTGCATAATTCCTCAAATATTTTGCATAAGAAGGTATTTGTTTAATAGCATCCAACAAGGGAATATTGATTTTCACCTGCTTAAAAATCTCTAACATATCATTATGCATGTTTGGCTTGATAGAGGTAAGTAACCTCCGATAAAATGGTGCAAATATGGCATACTTCTCAAGCTTAATGATTTTAAAGTAATTAAGTTTATCATCACTCTCCATAGGTGTTGAAATCTTGTCAGATTCTTGAATTTTAGAAGGAATAGTTTTATCAATTTTCTTCCCACTACGAAGTGTGGTGATAGATTTTACCTGCTCATGCACAGTATCAGACGTGCCAGTTGCATTCACAATAAATTGACCATGTGGATTTGATTGTGATTATGCTGGGAACTTACCTTTTTATTGATGGCAAGGGTCAATTGTCAACTTAATAATTGCACTTCTAATATCTTCAATAGCCTGAGTAGTTTTTCTGTTGAAATTTTCATGTTTATTGTGTGTACTCTTGATATCATTTATGGTCTGTGTAGTCTGATTGATAAAACTGGTTTGACTATGCATCAATTGTGACAATACTTCCTCAAGATTCCTCTTAGGGGGTGGAATATAAGGTATAAAATTGGAGGAATTTTGTTGTGGGACTTGTGATGCATGATTCTCATTTTTCCAACTAAAATTAGGATAATTTTTCTACACCGTGTTGTATGTATTAGAATAAGGGTTATTGTAAGGCTTTGAAAAATTGTTAGCAGTGTTTGCTTGATCATGCAAACCTTCTTTTAAAACAGGCAATGTGGGACACTCCTTCATGGGGTGTCCAGGGAGCTCACAAATACTACAAACTTCCTCAACAAGTACTGTTTCGACCTCATTAACCCTTTTGTATTCCATGACTTCTACCCTCCTAGCTAAGGTTACAATTATAGCGCCTAGATCATCTTCTTCCCTCAGGTGGTATTTGCCCCCACTTGATGATGCTGATGTAATCTTACCTTTAGGAGGTTCTTGAGATGTGGTATCCCAAGATTGTACATTCTCATCTAACTGGTCTAAAAAAGTCTAGGGCTTTATCTGGTTCCTTATTCATAAAATCACAATTACACATCATCTCTACAAATTGACGCATTTGTGGGTTCAAACCCTCAAAGAAGAAGCTTACCACACGCCAGTTCTCATAACCAAGATGTGGACAAGATGCAAGAAGGTCTTTAAATCTTTTCCAACTTTGATAAAAAAATTTGGACTTTTTTTGAGAAAAATTCATTGTTTGTCTTTCAAAGAATTTGTGCGATGCGTGAAAAAAAACTTTTTCAAAATTTTTTTTTGCATCTTAGGCTATGTACCTATGGTCCTAGATCTAAGTGAATATAACCAACTCTTGGCCTTTTCTTTTAATGAGAAAGGAAACAACTTTAATCTGACTATATTCACTGAAACATGTTGGCTGTGGAACGTTGCACATACCTCCTAAAATTCTTTAATATGTAAATATGGATGTTCTGAATCTAAGCCAAGAAATTTTGGGATTAATGTAATCATGCTAGGTTTGAAAAATAAATTTGTGGCATTTGATGAAAAAATAATGCATGAGGGTTCAGTGAGACGTGCAGGTTGTAGGTATTCACACAAAGTCCGACCATGATTAGCATTCAGATTATCCACATCATTCTTATCATGATTACTTACCCTCTCCTCATGATCCTCATGTTTAAGAAGATTATTTTGCCTATTGTTGTTAGGATTAGCATCCATTGTATGTAAAGAATGATTTGAATTAGATGAACCAAATAAATTTTCAAACAAAGTATCTAAATCTCCTCTTATTAAACCACCACTCAAATCACGATGCCAAGAACTCATAAAACATGTAAAAAACTAAATAAAACACAAAACTAAATTAACTCACAAAAATAAATAAATTGCAATAAAATGAATAAAAATAAAATAAATTAGAATGAAGTTACAAGATCTTCGAAGAATCACAAATACCAAAAACCTCAAAGATGTGATGGTTGCTTGTCCTTCAATTCCCAGTCAACGGTGTCAAAAACTTGCTTCAACTTTAATATTGTAAACTCAAGCGCAGGTTAAGCAAAGTAGTATATTTTTTGGAATACTGTGGTTGAACCCTCAAGTAGTTGTAACAAGAAAACTATCACACAAATACTAAAACAAACTTAAAAATAAAGTGAATTATATAGAGAGTTGTTTGAGTGAAAATAATTGATTTTTGATAATTAAAACAACAATAAAATACTAGAGCATCAGGTACTCCCTCCTAACTCCATATAATAATGATTACTGACTCAATTCTTAACCTGAGACAAAAATCAGATGTCGGTTGATTCAAGTAACAAATCAAGTAATAAAACCAAAAGTTATAATGAACATATTATTCAGGAACCTGAATAGTCATCCAGTTATATTATTTTATGATATAATGATAATTACTTCAAGCATGGAATAACCAGTTATGTACTCGCAGAGAAATTCAAGCAATCGATGTATGGGGCACACCAACTCAGGAATTTTTAAAGATTAACTTTACTAAGAGATCAAAAGTTAAATTAATCAAAACATCATAAGTCATTAAACACAGAGTCAGTCACAGTACCGTACTTCGTTGGGAGATTTTTCCCTAGCTCTATCTCACCCTTCTAGCCAGACATGATAAAAAGTATAAGTAGTCGAAAAGAATTTGTAAGTCTAAGGTCCGTCTTTACAAGGTCTTCAGTCTATATTTGTATCTTCATTGGAAAAGAGATTGATTCCCATTAGAACTTCCAACCTGGCGTTAGTAGGACCTTGACACGCGTCCATACACATGGAATGACATCGTTTGGACACAACTTCCAGTAGGTTTATTCTTCTGCTACTAACCTTTCTGCCCCTCGCATCCGAACGCGTTCCGTTTTTTCGTTCGGACGCGAAATTCAGTGCACTTCCCCTTCAACTCATCTTTTCTTGATTTTCCTTCCATTTTATGCTATTATCCTGCAAAATAGACACAACTCATCTTTTATTACCATATCATTAGTTCTTAAATAAACTACTATATTTATCACACTTTCATAAGTAAATAACCAATATTTTTCATTACTAATTGTAAATATTGGGCCTCAATCAAGGAGCCAAATAATTATGTATAAAGTTTTTTATGGGAAGAAATGACATATATGCATGCAGATTTGTGTGTAAACAAATGCAATGCTAATGAAAGGTTTTTGACGCAAAGACTCATCTAAAATACTTAATGCAAATCATCTATTGGTTTTCATGATTTTACATTTACAAGATGCTGCCATTGAAACAACACCTTGAGATCACTCGCTAGATTGGAACAACATGTGCCAAGATAATGTCCAATTCGAACAAACTCAATCTTGGCACTATCATTTTGTGAGTTCATCATGTCCAATTTTGTATTCTAAACTAAGTTATCAACTTAGAATAGCATATGAAGTTTAGAGTCCAATTTGATAGTTCATCTGCTATCAATGCATTCTAAACTTTCCCATTTGCTATTCTAAAATTTCTGTAAGCTGTCTTTTGAAGGAATGCTCCAATGCATTCTGTCTATAGGAAATTTAGAATTGGATAGACTATTAGTCGAATTGCTATGGGCTTATGACACGAGATCAACATTTCTATTAACAAGGTGGCTCAATAGAAGTTATACGCATTTTTTATTTTCATAATAGGTTTTTTGCTCATATAGTTGTATTAATAATCATACAATTTAACAAATTACATATAATATTGAATTTAAAATAAAACCATATGTTGTTGTACTAAAATTCAGAACTGTCACAACTTTACCTACTTGTTCTTTATGATATCTTACTTTGAATTAAAGGATTTCTTTTTCTTAATTTTGATCTTTGAGATAACATGAAAATAAAAATATGGGTTTATGAGAGTCATTAAGGAATGATTTCATGACATTTTTGTTACAAATTCCTCTTTCTGTTTTAAAATAGTTGCAGAGTTGCACCACTACTGCATGCTACTTAACTCTAAGGATGAGCTGATTGATTTTTTGAGGTGAGAATGACACTAACAAGCCAAATCTTCAAGTGCCATGGGCATATTCAAAAAAGACTTACCCATTATATAACTTTTTGGTTATGTAAAGTGATAGACAATAATATTTCTATGTTAAAGAATAACTTACAAATTCTTTCAAGAACTTGTGACTTATGGTTTTAATGACCGAGCTTATTTAGCAGTAGTGAATGAGAGAATTAGGCAGATTAGCAATGATTGAGTGCAATCCAATATCACAGGATTCTTAATTATTTGAATAAATAGATTATAATGTATTAGAAACATATGGAGTTAGAAAAGCCAATACCAATTCTCATTGGAGAGCTAAATCCAAAGCATGCACAACACATGTCACTATAAGTAAAAGCCTATGCTGAGCCACCAATGAGTACGTCACGACATACAAAAGTAATATTTCCAAGGTTTGTGGTCAAAAGACATCATGACATTAGGACTTGACGTCTGTATTGAAGTTCTTGAATTTTCTTGTATTTCAATTATCTGTCATGTATTTTATATATATATATATATTAAATCAATGGACCTTTTAAAATAAAACTAAGTAATTTAGCATTGATAAAATTGAAAAGTTTTAATCTATAAATGGATTAGATTTGGTATTCCATGACGAGTAGTGATTAATAAACTATTCTTCATTTTTTTTCGTTGGATCCCCTACAACATATTTTATCTACAATTTCATTCTTGCTAGATCATCTATCATGTATTCAACTAGGACCATTTGTTTAAAGATACTTTCTCACTTATTAATGGTAGATGATCTGACAAAAAAAATTGAAGAAAAAAAAGTACTGAAAAACATCTAAATCCACTAATTAGAGACATTTGGACTAGGAGCTGAGTGCTATTCTTACCATGTGTATCAAAGCGTTTTCTACGATATTTGACATTAACTTGCTTAATTTTTAAATTTTAACTTTTTTATCTAAAAAATTATAAGAAAATTAGTCTATCGATTGCATGGATTATTGATTGATTTAACTTAAACACAAATAAATAAATTTTTTAATAAAAGGATATATGGTCTTTAGATTGTCTAATATTGGGTTTACTGCCATCAGTTTTAGTATCTATTCTAATTGGTTTTTTTTTTTGTAATAATTAAGATTATTTTACTTTAATAATTCTTTTTAAATTTTTCATTGGATTTGACCTTATATTCAACATTAAATTATTAATATATATATATATATATGATGTCTTGAAAATAATGACCCCAAGTCCAGTAGTTAGCAGGGGGTTAATGAGTGTGGGTTTATCAAGGTTAAGAGAGTGAAAGGAAAATCCAATAGGTGGAAAAGACATGAAAGTTAGGTGGTTCATCCCAGCCGATGGACTGTGGCTACATCCACCGTAATGGAGTCTTTGGATCCCCGAGGTTATATATTGATTCTTATTTGAATACAATCGGATTGTGGGCGTTGGATCATTACAAGAGATTACCCCTTACTAGCAATATTACAGGGAATGCCCAAGGAGAGACTAAGGGTAAAGATAAAGAAGATCCCCCGCCCCTAGGTAACACTGTTCTTATTTATATGAGCCGTCCTCTCTAAGGTTCCCATCAGCTCCTCTTGTTCGCTTGCTAATTCTGTAGGGTCCTCCCGTCCTTGCTCTGCAAAAAAACCCTGCAAGCCGGCGTTACTGTACCCACTATTCCTGGGTCGATACGCACCACCACTCTCAGCAGGTGGTGCGACTGTCATAGGTTTCAGAGATGGTCCCCCTGTCCTTTGGGACATGCGGCATGGTGGGTTGTGTCTTGGGTTAGGGTTTTGACTTCTCCTTCTCTGGCTATCTTTTGGCTTTGGCTGGGCCGCCAGACCTATTGGGCTTTGCCTCCGTTGCTTATGATATGAGCTGGACTAGGGTTACGTCTCTTGGGCCAACAAGCGAAACAGAATGTTTTGGGATCATTGGGCTCCATGGTCATGACCTGGGGTTAGAAATGGTCCTCTCTAGATCTGAATCTATTTCTTTATGTAATGGAGCTACCTGGTAATCGAGTCTATTCCTGATTTAGGTTGGGACGATATCCACTGGTTATGGCTTGCGCACGTGTCACCAGAGGTTGAGCCCAAGGGTACAGTTTCCTTGGCTCGTCCTGTCACTGGTCTTGTCACGACTTGAATGTTGCGTATAAGGGGGAGATTTCTTTGCCCTTTCATATTTTGTGCCTTTCCAAGAAATCTCTCTCGCGTCTTCTTCTTCCCCTTCGATTCTCGAGATGTCTCGTTTCAAGCCTGTTGGTGACTTAGAGCTTCTTCGTCTCCGGTTCTCTTCTGCTTCTAGCACTCTATTAGATACGTCCTCTCTCCCCTTTCCTTTTTGCTTCGATCTGGATCCATTCAACCATCCTTGGTGGGGCTTTTGGTTTCATTTTTTGATCTGTAGGTTTAGCTACCTTAGGAACCACTCTAACGACCTCCTCTCCCTTTCGCGATTTGTAGATCACTCCTCTGTGCTAAGGATACTCTTCTTTAAAACTTGGTGTTTGAAACCTTCATTTTTAACGGATCGCGTCTTGCATTTACCTTCTTTTCATTCCGGCTTGCGATTTAAGCTTTTGATGGGGAAATTCTTAGTTTCTTTCGAGTCGGAGTTTGTTGACGAGGAGATCGAGGGGGCTTGACGACTTCCTCTAGTGGTCGTTCTTTCTCCGCTGACGATAAGGCCTTGGGGCCTGTCCCAGAAGTTTCATCCTCGGCGCCTTCTGTAGATGCCAGGCTTCTCTCCACTCTGCCTTTTGGTCCTCACACTTAGTCGAGGAAGAGGGTGTCTGGAGTGAAACCACCCCTACCCCTAAGAAGAAAATCAGTCGTGACCAGTCCGACTTGTCATGTTGTGCCGAGGATACCCCCAGCTATCTTGATGAGGAGGACCTAGAGGATCTGAGACGGGAATATGGCTTCCCCAATTTTGTATCCTTGCATTCCCTCAAGGAACACGAGAGGTGTAACTCCTCTATTCCCGATTTGACCTGTTTCTATGAGTTCGCGTTTCGGGCCGGCCTCCGTTTTCTTGTTCATCATTTTATTCGAGATGTTTTTGCCTTTTATAATGTCTGTCCAGCTAGGCTCTCTCCTAATGGCTGGGGCCTTCTAATTTGTTTCCTTGTTCACTGGTTTGAGAGTGGAAATGACTCCCTCTTCCATAGCAGAATTCGCCTCCCTATTCCAACTTAAGTCTTTCCCTTCCTTGGGTTTTCTGTATTTTGCCAAGAAGGTGAAGGCAAATACCCTGATTTCTAGGCTTCCTTCTTCTAACAAGGAGTGAAAAACTAAGTTGTTCTTTCTTACGGGGGACTCTTGGGAACTGTCTGGGGAGCTTGGTGACGTTCCTCGCATTCCCAGGTCTTGGGGAATTCCAAGGAATATTAGTAAGGCTAATCAGTTGACTATGTTTTTCTTCCGTTATGCTCCTAATTTTCATGTCTTTTCTCACTTCGGCTTGTCTTGCAGGTTTTCATCCTATTCTAAACGTAGAGGAGGCTGCCCGAGTTGCCAAGGCCGAAGCTTTTGGTTTGCAATCCAATTCTGATTTGGTGACTGACAAGAAACTTGCTGAGCACGAGCTCGGTCCTCTCGTCAATCTTCTAGCAAAGACAATATCTTTGCCTGCTCCCTAGCCTAAATCTATGGATCCCAACTTGATCATGTCGGTCTTCTCCGATTCTGAGCAGTCAAGGAAGAGAAGAAAACTGATGAAGGGAGTGCGAACACCCTTCAACGTGGCATCAGTATCTGGGCCTAAGGTTGCTTCTCTGGAACAGAAATGCGGGGGCCTAAGGTTGCTTCAGCATAGAATAGTTTGCCTTTGTCTGGTAGTTTTCTTCTGCAACAGGATCAGACTAGTTTGCCCACTAGTAGGAGGAGGAGGTTTGTGGTTTCTGGTCAGCGGCAAGGTGTTGGGTGATGAAGTTAATGCTGGCTGAGCATTTTTTTTGCCCCGTTCTGTTGTGTGATCTGTCAGGCTATCTTTTAATCTGGGTTTTGAACTCTCTTGGTGTGTAGTGATGAATGAGGTGGGTATTGCATGGTGGTTATTGGGATGGTTCTGAAGTTGTTGCAGTCTGCCTTAACATTGAGGTAAGTGTTGGAGCAAGATTGCAGGCACTGATACATGTCTTAGAGATACTTAAATTGTAATTAGAATGGTTTTAATCCATTAAAGGATTAAAGCCAACTTTGCATAGATTAGAACAACTTGTTCATTGCTTCTTGTAATTCATTTTTTTCCTGGCAATAAAATTTTTTCTCATTAAAAAAAATCTACATAATAATTAATCTATTGATTTTAATTTCATTGGACCGGTCTTCTTTTGTATCATGGGAATGAAGAGATAAATATGCCTATATACACAAATTGACCAGAGTTGAAATATAAGTTTTCGAGTAAATTAGATGACTTCATCTAATTAGAGAAAGCATGACAGTTAAAACTTAAGTTCAACTGCATATGACTTTTGACATACCATTAGGTTTCTGAAGCTTATTTCCTCACTTCATTCTTTCTCTTCTTTGTATCTAATTTAAGTAATATTAATACTTGTGTTTGAACCACATGTGATTCACTAACACACTTTGTATGTCATCTAAATATAGTACACTATCCATTTTTTTAATTGACCTAGAAACCTATTCACTTCCTTCATTAATGCTCTTTGCCTCTAAATATTCAGGACATCGGTTATCAAAAGAAGTTAAACCATTTCATGCCTATTCTCCCTTCTTTTTTAACTGATAGAACAACTCCTCAAGTTTAGACTTTGCAAATTTTTTGAATTGATCCCTCAATATGCAATTAATATAGTAATTAACTATTGGAAACAACAAATTCCAAGGCCAACTCTACTTATTGCGCAAGTTGATGGGTTTGTTCTCAATTTTTATGTAGGCTCAAATGATTGTATTGAAACATGAATCATTCACTGATTTATTTGAGTTACAGTTCATGTGTGTAATTAACATACCAACATAAACCTAACAAAAAAATTGTTAAACAAATCACCATACGATACCATGACTGTCTACAAGAATTTAGAATAAATACCATAACAACCAATGAATTTGAATCTACTAAATCAACAGTGCAAGCAAGTGGTAGATATTATAATATGCATCTGCAAACATTTCAATGTGTGAGATTTCTGACCTCATAAAATAAATTGAATTGAAGACAACTACTTAATGCAAACTTTATTAACTCTTTTGCTATTAGTCCTGGTGTGATAGCAAAGTTATTGTTTAGGAATCAAAGTGGCAAGCCCTCAATCAGCAAACAAGATTTCCTTCAACCTAATGATAAAATCTTCGGTCTATGAAAATGAAAAAGTTAATTAGGATTGGTTTGTTATCAAAGTTTGTATCATAATTCAACTGGGTGTCATCGTGAAATGTCAAAAACAACTATGGAAATCTCAACATTGACACCACAAAGTTTTGTTAAGGTGGAAAGAGGATCATAATTTTATATACTCGTTCGATTTAAAATGATCAGATTATGATTCTATTACTTATAACATTCCAGAGTTTCTTTAATTCTAGATTGTCAATGATGTATTAATAGAGACCTATAGTAAAATCCTACTGGAATTCATAAAATTGAAAGAATTTAACACCGAAGAAGATCTCTGTCCAGCAATGATCCTAATCTACGCCCTTCAAAGACAGTACATCACCACAAAGTAGTTGGTTTTCCTGTAACAATAGTTGACACCGAACTCAAAAAATCAAAGTTATGCATCATTCAATTAAAGTTAAAAATGATAATGAAGCTTCTATTTTTGTAACTTAAGCATTCAACAACATTGGTTGAGCAGTCTTCTTACATCAATTTTACAAGAAGAGATAATTGTGAAAAAGTTTGCTGAGGCGAATTTCTTCAGGGTCAATAACATTGATCTACATGAGAAAATTGACGTTTGGAAAGCGGTTTATGAATTCAGAAGGTGCGAGGACAAGAAGTCAAGTGTATTGTTGCACATAGAAATAAGATTAGTGCAAAATTTTATGCGGCTGAGCAAATCCCATGGTTTCAAGGAATCAATATGAACATAAGTTTCGATAGCACCTTTGCAAATGAATTATGTTCTTGACATAATACTCATTTACAACTTTAACAAAACAGGGGTCATTGAATCAAGTGCACACCTATTTCAAAACACAATGATTCTTTCTTGTTTTCCACAGGATTAATATGTCCATTGTTAATGTTTATCAAGAAGAGAGAAAATATATTGATTCAGTCACACTAGTTCTGTATTACAACGAATTTATACTAGGGCAAAAATATAGTAATCTAAATGACTAATCTACCCCTAATACTAAGATACTAGATTACTCTAACATCCCCCCTCAAACTCATGATGTGATAGCATCTAACATCAAGAATTTGCCAAGGAGAAAACAAAAGCGTGCGATAGTGTGGAATTTGGTGAAGAAGTCAGCCAACTACATAGTAGAAAGAAGATATGGAAGAGAGATCGTGCCCAGCAGAAGATGATGGCGCACAAAGTGACAATCAATCTCTATATGTTTGGTGCGCTCATGAAACATTGAGTTGTGAGCAATCTAGATAGCACTGGTGTTATCACAATACATAGGAGTAGAAGTAGTCAAGGGAATGCCAAGATCAGCAAGCAACCAAACTATCTTTGCTATGGTAAATGCCATAGCACGATACTCAGTTTCAGCAGAAGAGCGAGCTACAACAACTTGTTTCTTGTTTTTTCAGGAAATAAGAAAATCACCAAGAAAGAGACAAAAATCAGTGGTAGATTTGCGGTCCATAGAGTCACCAGCCCAATCCGCATCAGAGTAAGCACGGAGCTCCAGAGATGAAAAAGAAGAAAATAATATATTCTAATGTAATGTACCTCGTAGATATCGAAGGATCCGACGAACAGCAGACCAGTAAAGTGTGGTTGGAGCAACAACAAACTGACTAAGCACATGAACTGCATAAGCAATATCTGGACGAGTAGCAGTAAGATACACCAAACTCCCAACAATAGTACGATATAAGGTAGGATCAGGCAGGAGAGAGCCATCAGAGGAAGCATAACGAATATTAAGCTCCAAGGGTGTGTCAATAGTTCGAGTATCCGATAAGCAAGCTCGCTGAATAACATTTGAGGCATATTTGGACTGAGAAAGAAGATAATCCTTGGGAGAAAAAGAAACCTCAATCCCTAAGAAATATCGAAGGGGACCCAAATCTTTCATCTCAAAATAATCATATAACTGAGTTTTCAACAATTGAATTCCAACATTGTTATCACCTGTAATAATCATGTCATCCACATAAAGTAATAGAAGTACGAAACCAGAAAAGTGGATTGAAGAAAGAGAACAGAATCATGATCACTACCACAGAAGCCTAAGTCACATATGACTGAAGAAAATTTTGTAAACCATGCTTCGGGGCCTGTTTAAGACCATATAAAGCCTTGTAAAGTTTGCACACATGACCAGGACTACAAGGCAACCCAGGAGGAGGAGTCATATAGACATCTTCAGACAAGTTACCATGAATGAAAGCATTTTTCACATCCATCTGGGATAGGCTCCACTGACGAACAGCTGCCACAGTAATTACTGTGCGAATCGCGGTCATCTTAGCCATTGGAGCAAAGGTCTCATCATAGTCAAGTCCATACTCTTGAGCAAAACCCTAGGCCACTAATCTAGCCTTGTACCTTTCCACAGAACCATCAGATTAGGTTTTGATTTTATAAACTCATTTACAACCAATGGGGCGTTTACCAGGAGGTAAAGGCACCAACTCCCAAGCTCGAATCTTATATAGCACAGGAAGCTCCTCATTCATAGTCTGTTGCCAAAAAGGATCAAGTATAGCATCCTTATAGGAGGTTGATTCAGACAGAGAATGTATGGAAGTCAGAAAAGAACAAAAAGCAGAGGAATAACAAGAGTTGGACCAACCAAACCTGTTAGGGCACTTTTGAGTACGCTGAGGATAACGGGGAGTGTGATCCACGGTGTCCGAAATTGATTAGGAGCCAAGAGGAGCAGATGAAGACATAACATCGGTGGAGGAGACAGTGGGAGTCCTGCGAACATAAGTATTCACAATCGAGGAACGGGTAAAAAAAAAATCAGGTAAAGAAGAAGAAAAAGAAGAGGGAAGATCAGCCACAGTCACATCACCAACATAGAAATCAGGAGAAACATTAGAAGAAAAGGCATCAAGATAGATAAGATCATATTTATGCAGAGACGAAGAACTAGATGGAATAGAGAAAAAAGGAATATGCTCCATAAAAATAACATGGCGAGAAACATAGAGCTTTTGTGTACTCAGATCATAACTCCGAAATCCCTTTTGTCCCTCACCACAGCCAAGAAAGACACATAAGTCTGAACGAGCCGAGAGTTTTGTACGATTAACACTAGGTAGCAGAACAAAGCATGTACATCCAAACACACGTAAGGAGAAATAGTCAGGTGTCGTACCATGTAATTTTTCAAAAGGAGAGATATAAGAATTGAGGATTGTAGGAATGCAATTAATCAGATGAACTGCTTCTCCCCAAAAAGAGCTATGGACACTGGATGACAATAACAGAGAACGAGATGTCTCAATAATGTGACGATATTTTCGTTCTGCCACTCCATTCTGAGCAGGTGTGTCAGTACAAGAAGACTAGAAAACAGTACCATCAGCTTTCAACAATTCACAAAAAGCACTAAAAGAATATTCTCCATCTTGATCACAGCAAAAATATTTTATGATAGAAGAAAATTGAGTACGCACCATATCACGAAAGGTAGAGAAGATGGAAAATAACTCAAATCTACGTGTCATTAGATACACCCAACAATATCTGGTATGATCAGAATGTACAATAACTCAGAAACATAATATCTAGACCCCCCCTTTAATAACAATAGGAGCTGGAGCCCAAATATCAGAATGTATAAGATCAAAAGGTGCAAGAGAACGAGAATTACTTTTATTGAAAGGTAATGCAGTAAATTTAGCCAACTTGTAGCCACTACAATATAAAATATCATGACACTTTAAACTACACAAACTGCCAGTGGCAGCTAAAATTTTTAAATGAGAATGAGAAACATGACCTAAACGAGAATGCCATAAATAAAAACTAGACGATTTTGGACTCAATTGAAAAGAAGATAAATCAACAGTAGATGCAACAACTTCAGGAACATGAAGTTCATCCAACACATATAGTCCTCCATTTCTATGGCCTGTCCCAATCAATTTCTTGGACCGTGGATCCTGCACAACACAAAAAGTAGAAGAACAATGAACTAAGAATCTCGAATCAAACAACTGACTAACAAATATTAAGTTTAAAATAAGTTGAGGAATATAATAGACATTAGGAAGTGTAAGCTGGGAATACATGATAGTTCCAACACCAGCCAAAGACATTTGAGTGCTATTAGCTGTAAGGACAGATATAGAGGGAAGGGAAACAATAGAAACAAATAAGGAAAAATTACTAGTCATATGATGAGTGACTCCTGAGTCGAAGACCGAGGCAGTTTGAGAGATACCTGCAGGTCCTGTAGTAAATAAACCTGTGGAAGGAGAAGTTGATAGGGCACCAGGATGATGAAGGGAAAAAAGCTTCTGCAACTGATCAGCTATCATAGTCATGCTGGGAGCTGATGGAAGTGTCTCATCCACTGGTGGAGTAGCTGCGGCCGTATGACGATCTTTGGGCCTAAATGGCTGCTATAAGGCCCCTTTGGCATTTTTGTTCACTAATTTAGGACATTGAGTCTTCCAATGACCCTTCTTACGACAAAAACTATACTCATCTGAAGCAGCTCGATCCCGATATTTAGTCTGTGAATGAGGAGTCTCTCTGGGTGGTATAGCCAGTACAGTCTGACTGGGCAATGGAAAAAGACCCTTTCCAAAAAGAGTCTTAAGACGGACTTCTTCAGCCAAAAGCTAATTTACTACTGCATCGACTGTGGGAAGTGGGAGACGATGGAGAATAGAACCACGAAGGCCCTCAAAGTCATCTCTAAGAGCCATAAAAAACTGTACCAGTCGTTGCTCCTCCCTAAAAGTACGATATACCATATGAGTACTCAATTTAGCTGGCTCAGCAAGTGCTAATTGATCCCAAAATCCAGTCATAACCGAGTAGAACTCCTGTATGGTCTTATCACCCTAACGTGCAACTCGAATTTCATGCTCAAGCTGATATCTCTTGGCAAAATTGGACTGTACAAACAATGTAGCTAAATAATCCCAAATTTGTTTGGATGTGTCAAACTTAGCCAAATGCACACCAATGGTCTGATCAACTGAGTTGTTAATCCAAGTGATAACTTTAGCATTGTTGACTTCCCAGGTATTCTTTAATTCAGCATATTTCTCTTCCTTTGAATCTATTGGAGCTTGCAAAGTACCACTAACATAACTCCACATCTCTTTTCCGAATAGAAAATTCTTCATAACATAAGACTAATATACATAATCTTCACCATTTAATCTGATACTAATAGCTTGAAGAGAATCAACGTGTCCACCCATAATGTTAACAAGAAGTCTCAGTAAAATAATACCCAAAGGAAAGAAACAACAATAAACTCAGCAGCCAAGCAACACCCAGCAACATAAAGAAAATCAAGCAACAATAAAACCCGGCAGTAAACATCAAGCAACCCAGTAACTAGCAACACCAAGAAATCAGTCGATCACTGTGTGGAGAGGGCAAGAAACCAAGAAATCAGAAGGCAAGGAACCAGAAATCAAAGGGTAAGAAACCAAGAAATCAGTCGATATAAGCAAGGAATCAGAACCCAGAGGGCAGTCGGTGCACTGTGAAGACAGGAAACCAGAGGGCAGCAAACTTACCAAATGAACTTGAATCAAGAAAGGGAGCACACCAATGAGAAACCCATGAAGTGTCGACCAAGGAAAAGGTATTCAAGGTCGGAGATTGATGATGTCATCTCCGACGATGATGACGTCTATTTGTCGTTGAGTTTCACTGAGTCTTCAAGTCATCGGGTTCATGGGATCAGCAGGTCTTCTCTTCTTCTAGACTTTAATCATGATTTATTATTTGAATTTAGGGATTAAGGCTCTGATACCATGTTAATGTTTATCAAGAAGAGAGAAAATATATTGATTCAGTCACACTAGTTCTGTATTACAACGAATTTATACTGGGGCAAAAACATAGTAATATAAATGACTAATCTACCCATAATGCTAAGATACTAGATTACTCTAACATCCATAACCATCCATATGTGGGTAGCCACTCCACCACCAAAGAGTGCAAACCCAAAAACCACCTCAACCCTCATATACACATACACACACGCATATAGAATTGCAAAAAAGATTTATAGCATCACTGCATCAGTCTACATGCAATTTGGACCATAGACAGCTGGGACTCACTACAATTATCCACAAGGCCTACCCTTTTCAAGTATTACAATTGGAAATTTGTGGTATACATTTTCATGAGGCATTCAAGCACTTGCATGTGTAAGAATTACAATTGGTACTCAAAAACAACACATTAATCATCATTAAATAACCATGGTCATCGGATAAATAGAAGAAATAAGTGACGGCGGAAACCTTTTGGACAAATGGGTGTAGTCCAGTGTCAGCAGAGTGAATGTACTCTCTAAGCTGAGGATGTCGAGCCTTATGGACTACAACATTTAAATATCGCCTTCTTTCAAATGCACTTGCTTCCCACCACCATTTTCAAATATGAGAAACTCATCATATGAAATCATCCACCACTTGGGCAAAGTGAAACATATAAATAATCCTGGAAACCAAAATAATTATTAAGTATTCACTACAATTGTATGAAACAAGACTTGATTTTTTCGGTTGTTTTCTCTGTATTTTCTTAGCAACCAAACCGGGTAGAGCAATGGATACTAAAAAAAATAGGAGGGGTTTGGACTTTGGATAAGAAAGTAGAGAAATTCAGACCCGATAAACTCCTTTGAGGAAGACAATGGAAGTGATGGCAACCTCCAGGAATTCCACTAGAATCCTAGCTGTTTCACCTGCAAAGAGAGAGTTGAACGAATGGTATTTTATATATGTGCTTAAATAGATGAAGCTTTTAATGAAAATACGTAACAGTTGCTCAGCAGCTCACCTAAAGAGTTTGTAATTGTTGCCACTCCAAACAATATTCATGAAGTTTATTAACATAAGATTGTATTGTCATTTTTTATTTTACAAAGGCTAATTCAGTTAAACAAAAGTTTTTCAGCCATAGTGACATTTAGAAATAGTATATATATATATATAT
>CM042185.1:45724737-45743091 GCA_023539305.1 Ilex asprella
TTAAATGATTCTGATCTGCTACTGTCAATTTGGGATATTATTGTTTTAGTTAGCATGTGGCCACCTGTCAAGGTGTATACGAATTATAAGCTTTACTGTCGACTTTGGATAGTATTATTTTAGTACTGGCTTTAGTGCTATGTTCTTCTTTGGAAACTCCAACATTATAGGCATGATTAGCCACTTGCTCTGGACTCAATATTGGGTGATTTCTTTCCTCATGACCCACATTAGGTCATGCTTCTGTCTGCAGCGGTGAGGCTGATGCATTGGTTCATTCTTCCGTTGGTTATCTCTGACCCATATTAAGTCATTGAGATCATATTTCATTCATGATTGTTCCCTTCTTCTATAATATAAAAGCCCATAGTTGGAGAAACCTACCTACTGAAAATTGGTTTCTCCTTCGTAATTGATACCCATTTTTGACAGCTGTGATGTCGATTTATGCAAGCACTGGTTCTCTCTTCTCCTCGCTGTGACCCTGAGCGGCTTGTTGGAGGCCTTCACCGCACAGATTGATAATGCCTTCATACCCCTGGTTTTCTACTGCCTTCTCTGCCTCTAAATGCAAGCTCCACTCATCGCACAGGAATAAGCATACTCGAACACCCTTTTTGTAGATACAACTAACAAGCAAACACTCAGCATGTATGATACAGGTCCATATGAAGATAGTGTGGTACTGTTGTATGTTATTTTATTAATTCGCTGATTTTGGAATAAGCACAGCTTCACCAATCTTCACATTAGAATAGAAATATATTTTTCAGTAGACGGAATGGAACAATCCTTGTATTTGTGCCTGTAGAGGATTAGACAGTCTCATTGTGGAGACATGTAGCAAGGAATTTCTTAAGATTTTGAAATATATATTGTGACATCCAATGAGTCATCGTTTTACCCATCTTCCTTTTTTTCCCTGGACTTGCTAGTGTTACTGTGATTGAAATGTTCTAACATCTTTCTTTATATGTTATTCTTTTTAGTACAGGAGCTAATTCTTTCTTCAGTATCGGATGATAGTTCAGCTAATGAGTTTTATTGCATTCATCGAGGCGACAAAAGTAACGCAAAGAAATTTATTTTTTTTCAAATTTATTGCCGCGGTACCTGATTTGAACATAGACTTTCTTTCTGTACTTGCATTCACATGCACCCTTGTGAGGCATGCATGCTAAACCACCTTTGTCGGTACCTCTGTGTACTTCATAGTCTCTCGGAAGGATCATCAAGCTCTATGGAAAGCTATTAATCACATTGCTTATGGGACTTAACTGAAATCAAGACTAATGGTACAAAATATACACCAACTATATAACAAATTTAGCCGTACAAACATATTGGTATATACATTATAATATATCCTACTAGTCTAAGTTACAATTTCAGTAGAATGCTACATGAAATTTCACATAGGGTCGGTTGGACATGCAAAGTACCCATTAGTCAAACATTTCATAAATGCAATGAAATCTAGACCATAGATGTAACTTAGATATAGTATGGCTTGACCAAAATCAATTCCTTCTCAAGCGGGTGTGAAAGGATTTTTTGGGCTCGGTTATTTTTCTATGAAATATCGATTCTATCAATATCATTTCATTTCAGAATTGAGTCCCCCCTGAATATAATGTAAAGTGTTGTTTCCTAGTTTACATCTATTTCTTCCACTGTGTGTTCTGATTTTTTTGTCAATGGTAATTCATAAAACATGACTAGCCGAATACCAAAACACCTAACTACTTTCCAACGTCGAGCATACCTCGATTTCTTCGGGAATGGATTGAAGCTTAAGGCTAACAGCAATCTGAACATACTATTCAGTTAGGGCTTGCATTTACTCATGTCCAAAAGTGATTTTTCTTAGTTTGTTAATTGTTTCGTGTTCTCTTGTTTCCTTCCGTTGATATGTAGCCTGTGTATTTATGGAACAATACATTCTCTTCGTTCCATATATTGTTTAATGTGGAATTTCGTGGTTTAATTTATATTATATTAGCATCGGCACCCTTTTAATTCTCTTATCGTATGGTGGTGCTCATGTTGAAATTGTAATAAGTCCTCATGCTCTTGATTAACTATATTTTTCTCCTTTAATTGCAGGTTATCCAAAATAAGTAATACAATTGGACAAGTCAATGGGATGATTATTAAATGCTTACAGTGAACACTAAATTTTCACAATAACAGTTGCTTCAACACTGATGTACAAATGTTCTTCAATGAATTTTTGATGCATTTATTTTACTAGAATTGTTTGTGTATTTGACTGTTAGCTATTTTTTAGGAAAATTAGAATGTTAATTGATTAATATATTTTGGATGATGTGACCAAATTTGTTCAATGGCTGGTGTTTAGATATGAAAAACAATCCAGACCAAAAGAAAAAATAGATATGAAAAGCAATACCTGACGTTTATTTAACTGCCACAAAACAATGAATAAATTTCCGGTGTTTATATAACTTTCCGGTCACCAAAGTTAAACTAGCTAAGTGGCGTTTGTGTAAACGCAAGCATAACTTTCCCAGCTTTTACATAAATGCCGGAAAAATTCCCAACGGAGCTTTATACAACTTTTAAAACAAATGCTGAAAAAAGTAATAAGTGGCGTTTAATGTTGTTTACTGTCGTTTAACAAATGCTGGTAAATCTCTTTTTCTTTGTAGTGTTGGCTAGTGCTGGGAGTTTGAAAATATAAGGAAACATCTCTTGCACTTCACAAACAACTAAGATACAATCTTTTTTTATACAATTCTCATACTATATCTTATTGTATTTTTGTATCATTTATATAATTTTTTGGCTTGGATGGTGATCAGTTTGCTATAAAGAAGTTCACATCGCACGATAGTTTCTCTTGAATTGTTGTACCTTAAGAAAAAAAAGTCAGAAAATGCTGTGAGAAGGAAACATATCTCTTCTCGTTTTTGCGCACTTCAATTCAAGCTATTATAAACTTATTCCCTTTTAATTTCATTATGTTTATTTGATATTTGCTTGTTTATTTAATGTTAGAAATTCTATTTTGTAAAACTCTAAATCAAAATAATATTACCAACAATTCCAATACTACTATGTACCAACAAAAGTTCATATTCGCAATTCAGTTAAAGATCCCACCTTAAGGGTCTTAACGGCCCTAAGGGGGCTGCAATGATGGCTCATAGACCACGACTGTTACGCAAGGTTTATGACAGTTACACGGAAATCATGTTGATAACGTCTAGTTCCTGCAAGCTATAAATAGGGATCAATCCCACGTAATCATGTTGATAACGCCTAGTTCCTGCAGGCTATAAATAGGGATCAATTCCACATTTTGTAGAGAGGTCTAAGAGTTTTACCTTTTGCAGAACCTTGTAATCTTCTTTCCTAGATAATAGCAAAATGCCCCAGAGCAAGAGATTCCATTAGAGTAGACTAACCGAGCTTCTGAGCTGATAAACCACTATAAACCTCCTGTCTACCGATTCTCACTAATTGTTATTATCTCTGTGATTGACTATTCAACACTATGAGCCCAGTAGCTCTGACTGGATGTCCCAATGAATCCTCATAATCGTTCCTAACGTATCTTGAATCCATTTCTCTCTTTCTGAATCTCAAGTTCAACTACTCAATCCCGTAGACCACACCATCACAATCATACCTCATTTGGCAATGCACAGGACCAACTCTTCAATCTGGTATATGCCGAAAGAACTTTGTTAGCATACTTAAAATAAAAATTATTTTTTCTTCTACTTGTCCTTTTTTTTTTAATCAAAATACCATAGTTTCAAACATCTTTATAAAACTATCGTGCTCTTAATAAAACTTATTTTTGTGAAACATATTTTTCAAAGTTTTTACACTGAAAGTAAGTTTCCAAACACGACTTTACACTCAAAGTCTTGTTTCAGAGACAATTTTCATCGAAAGAACACTAGTTGGCAGTTGGGTAAAAAATTTGAAGCTACAGTATTTGGACTAAAAAAAATATATGAAAATTAGAATTCTATATAATTTAACAAACTTTTATGGCAATAAATATAAACATGTGTTTTTGCAACTCCAACTCACTCTCTATTTTCTCTTTTTTAGCTATTTTAGCTAACTAAACACTAAAAAAACTCTTCAACCCATTCTCTATTTCCCATTTTACCAAAAATGACTCTTCAAATGTGGAAAATCATTCAGCTTCCCTAAATTCTCTCTCTACCTCTTTAAGTTAGGTGAAATAGTTAGCTAAAATAAAGAGAGTAGTTAGAGTGAACTTGTAAAAGTGACTCTCTAAAATAAAGAATGTAATAATTAAATATATTTTGAATAGTTAAAATGAAGAGTTGAGTTGGAGTTGCTCTGAGAACATGTGTTTGGATCATATGAGTTGGGTGCTTCACAATAATTATTTTTTATATTACTAGCCGGTACACACGTGCGTTGCACGTGTACCATTTTGAGTGTACTTTTTATAGTAGAGATTTATATAAACTTGTTTGAATACAACAACTATTTTTTTCATAAATATAATTGTATTTTGTCGATGGAAAGAATTAGCATTACAATTGAAGTGGTAAACAATCTACAAAATCCCATTAACAAGTAAAAATCAACAAACTCCAATGCACTTATTGACCAAAAAACATTGTAAATGCATACCAAGAAAATAGTAAGAAGGTCATTCGTCCACTTATTGGAAAAAAGAAGAAAAAGAAGAAGGCTACTCTTTCATTACAGCAACACTTGTCCAAACTCATTAACCAACGGAAATCAATAATTATATTGGTATTGTATTATCAATGGTATGTCAGGTTCCAAATCAATGTCATTTGTTTATTTATTGAAGAATTTAAAACTTTTATCGATGAAAATCATAAGCACAATGTTTGGAACATTTGCAAAGACTTGCCCTTTTATTTGTTAGTCTGCTATTGTACCCATAGAAGCCATGAAATCTGCTATAAGGATATTCCACAACAACTCTTGGATGAAGTCATGATTTTTTGCAAACAAGAACAATGGCAGAAAAAAAATCTTAAAAGTTGTATTGCCATATTGTTATTTTTTAAAGAACAATGAAATAGATCTATACCATAGTAAAATCTAATAATATATATTGTGGTTGACATGCGAAAAATCAAAAACTACCATAAACCATACATTCATTGTTTCTTTGTCAGCTTTCATACAAAGGTTTTGAACCCTTTTTCTATTAGATGTCCATAATGAGTTAAGTGGTACGCATTGTTTAGTGTTCACCCAAAAACAATCAGATAGTTAATAACTAATATTTAAAATAAGTTTTTCATCAACTATACTCATCTAATTCAACAAAGTAATTAGACAACACAATCAGTATACTCACTTGATTCATAATTATTCATGGTCTTTAGAGCTCTCATAAGCATGAGACTCGTAAACATTGGACTCTTTAGACGCTTTATAGCTCATATATACATAGGTTAGTCTGCTTGTGGACCATTGAAACCACCCATGGCTCAAGTGTCCAGTATATATCATTGACAGTCCTTAATCATGTATCTAATAAGACATTTCGATGACCAAACATGACCAAAGTAAAAATTCGCGGGATTAGACAACAGTTCATCAATTTAAGGAGTTAATACAAGCAAACTTCTAGCAAAGTCTTAACAACCTAGAGGGAAAGCATGAAATCACTTTCTTCTAGGATCTACTAATTTTAGTTATTTCAATCCTCATGATTGTATTATTCATTGGCATGTTCTTCGTGATTTAATTGATGCCGTCTAGATTTCAACCATTTCAAATCCTAGGTGAAGCTAGCTTTCACCTATTGTGTTCAAAACTTTTAGCATAAGAGAAAAACAAATATCACATCTCCATCACAAGTGATGACTCATGACACTGCCAGATTCATTTTTCTCCAAGCATATAAATTATAAAATGGCAAATCATGAAGGTCAGGTAAATAGTCTAATATGAAATCACTAGGCAACTCATACATAAACAAATCAAAATATTTGCAACTGAAACAATATAAAGGAATGCAATAGAAATCAACTTACATCGCCAACACCAGGAACTTTGTGAGGTGAAAAACTTAAATATGGGTGCGAAAACAGAGCTGGAATTCACAGGATCATGGAATTAAAAGGAAAAAACGACAACCTTCACAAAGCCAAACAAATCAATAGCCTAAAAGCTAATAAATGCATAAATTTCCTAGCTGACAGAATGTCCTGATACTTTTTAGCATCCCTAACTGATTCAAACTCAAATATACAAAAATTTCATTAAAAAAACATGGCATGTAGATTTCTAACTGGTTTGAATGGCAGGGATAATATTCTTTTTTGAATTACTATAAATCTGCAACATTCTAGATTTATATGCATGTTCAAACACACAATCACACCCCCAACCCACATACCATCTAACATAGGTACAACCATAAAAGATCAACGAAGGAGAAAGTCCAACCTGAGTGATCTTCAGAACTAATAAGTTGTTAAACCTCAATAAGCTCAAACTTCCAAGCTTTGCTACATACCAAGAGAACCACCACAAAACCTAAGAACAACTACACTGGAAAGTAGTAGTAGTAGAAAATGAAGAGAGAACATATCTATTTTATTTCCGTACTTTTATTATTTCGCTCGAGGCAGCACAAGCACACCATGTAAGTTTCTAAAATAATACTTCTTGTCCCTATTAGAATAGTTTTCAGCAGAACACTGAACATTTTCATTAGCCTCTACATATTGTTTGGAATCTTATAATCAATGGAGTTGATCCTCCGATTAGGGGCAGTATAATCCTGATCAGATTGCAATCCAAAAATAATTGCTTTTTTTTCAAAATTGGTCATACTCCATTCAAGTAGAATGAAGACAGGTGCTAAGACATTATTCACAACATTCACAAAAGCAAAATTCCTTCCCTCTTCCATTTATTGTATCTTAAAAGGGAACATAGAGTGAAGTGTGTATAACAACAAAATGGAGAAGTGTGACTCTTCAGAACAACATTAAACCTTTTATGCACCTGCAAATAAGAAGGGTTCAAGAAAACCCCCCTCCCAAAGAGATGGGGTTCCAAACATTAATTGGTTCTATGTTACCCTTTTCCTTAAAATTTGATTTTATACTTGTATCAACTATAAAAATAGTTTTTTCTTCTTGTGCTACAGAGGAATGCTGCAGATCATATATTGCAAGACTTGCAAACTAATCCAGACATGTGGCTTCAAGTGGTTCACATTTTATCAAATACACAAAACTTGAACACCAAGTTTTTTGCTTTGCATGTCAGTTTTAATCTAATAGAATATTCTTTATCCGTATAATTGGGCGTTGTCTTTTAGTAAAGGACTTTATGAAGCAATTTCATCCATCTACACGTCGCATTCTAAAACCTAAGAAGCAGAAACTATGAAGCATTATTCAAACAAAAAATTCCCGATTTAATGATTTATATCTAATTTAATAATAATTTAAGCCAAACCCATACCAAAAATTCTAAACTAATAATTTGAACACACGCGGCAGTTACCTGGTCAAAGGGAGAGATTGGGGCTCCTCTGGCAGTGGAAAGATTGAAGAAGAAGCAAAGCTGTTCAAATGCTCATCAGTTTTGTATGGTGAGTTTTCTTGAGGAAGTAAACAGAGTAGAAAGCAACATAACAAATCCTGGAATGCAGATTTATTAGCAAGTTGAGAAGAGATTGCAAATCTTAATAAAGAAATTTGAAAAATAAACAAAAAACAGTTTGTGTGTGTGTGTAATTGTAGTATGTATGTACTTCTACACATTGAAAGAAAACAGATGTGGATATCAAAACAGAATAATGTGTCTTTCTAACATTATTTTCAAAAAGACATACTTGTGAGAGGATAGTAAGGAACAAAAGCATTGTGATCATGAACTACTGGAATGGAAATTTTACCAGAAGCATATAATGTCAACTCAGACAAAACATTGGCACAATTTTGTTCAATACGACAAACTTGTTCAATTTCTTATTCAATTTCTTACATTATCCTTCCTTGGGAATGATCCAGCTTGTATGTTGGATGCTTACCCATGGCCACAATCTATGTAACACAACATAATTTTGGCAATCATGAAACAATCAAATTATTGATCAGTGGAGAGGGACATCTCAAAAGTATGTGGCAAAGGATCAAGCACTTTGACGATATCCATTGGGATCCACCACAGGATGGGTTTGAGGGCTGTGTGATGAGTGAGTATCCAACATGGTAAAAGTATGACATGTACTTGTAAATATGTTCTGCTAAGTAGGTGTGGAATTCGGTTAAAATAGAAACTGCAATGTGATTTCATTGTTGATATTATACGCCAGGGCAAGGCAATAGTGCAACACCAAAGCCACACTTGAGAGCCCCAATAACACGCTATTGTTGCGGACTCTCCCTTAAAAAAATTAATTTAATATCGTGTGAGTCATTGACCCACATATCAGAAATTAAATTGATAAGAACAGACACTACACTTGATCTTAGCCAAAAGGCGAGGCACATCAAAGGAAATACAAGAAGAAAGTGTTGTGCACTGGATGGACTTTGGATAACATCACATCCATTAGTCTTAAACAAGAAAGAAACACACGAGAGAGAGAGAGAGAGAGAGAGAGAGAGAGAGAGAGTGTGTGTAATCGCTGGGAAGCAGAGGATATGGATGACATAATTAAAATGTTAGAGGCTAAAATTGAAAAAAAAAATATTTTTCACATATACTGTTATTTTAAAGTAATATAGATATTTTTAATGATAAGAATACTCTTATTTCAATTACTTTATTTATTCTTTGTCTTTCTCTTTCCACTATCTTCCATCTTTCTATCTGTGTCCCCTCTCTTTCTTCAATTCTTTTCTCTCTCTACTCTCTCTTCTATCCAATTATTTTATGGGGCTTGGATAATATTAGCCCAAGTCCAAAACCAAGGCCCCTTGGCTCAAAGGGGGTGTAGAGTAAATATAAAAGCCAAAAATGGATAGACCAGTAAGAGGAAATCCAGAACATGGTATAAGTGGTTCACCTTAGCCGAAAGACTAAGATTACATCCACTATAAGAAAATCTCTTGCTCCTTGGGGTTGTATATTATTCAATATTGAGTGAATACAATGGTATTGGTGGCTCAAGGCCTTTATAAGAGCAATCTGTGTTGAGGACTTGAGAGTGCAATTAGGAAGATAATCTTTATCTTGTAAGGTAACAGTTTCCTATTTATACAAGTAATCCCTCTAGGGTCTCCTACAACTCCTTCTTTCTTTCTGCTGATTCTGTGGGCTCTTCTACTTTTGTCCTGTAACGATCTGTCATACAACGTCACTGTGCCTACAATCCCTAAAAGGTTATGCGCACCAACACCCTCTGCACCACGGAGTGCGTGATTGTCATGGGTGTCAGAAGTGGTCCCTCCGTCCTCAGGACATGTGGTGAGACGGGAGTGCTCTAGGGTAGGCATTAGGCTGAGCTGCTTTATCCCCAGCTATCCTTCGGTTGAATCGGATTGGGGCTGGGCTGGACTTCAAGTCTGCTGGTACTGTTGGACTTTAGCCTTTGGGCTCGGTCCACTCTACTTTTGGTATGGACAGGTGGGCACTTCATTTGGGCCATTATACAAGCCCCAATAGACAACACTCAATGCTCCTTATGTCACCAGCATACAGAAACAGTTACATCTATTTTTCTTGTGCCCCATTGCTCGGTGCATTTGGTTTAGTAAGTGGGGACGACACACTGATCACTTCCTAGACTTGAGCTTCCAACGAGTGGTTTCATCATCTCCTTCATCCCACATCACTTTTTGCCCCCCAATCACCTCATTTCTCTCATCTAATTCTCTTTTTAGCAGTCACTATTTTTAAATTATGGCAGTGGAGAAACCAAGTTCATTTCCAAAACAAGCCAGTTGAGCCCTTGAAAATCCACCAAGACATTGAATCTCTCTGTGTTAACTTAAAGTTGCAAATGACCCTTAGCAGACTGATGGCCCTCAAGTCAATACTATCAACCTTGGTATCAATCACAAATGGTGTCTCCACACAAGAAGAAGGCATCAAAATAAACGTGGATGCTGCAGTTGGATTGGATCAGAAATTTCCTGTATTTCAGCACTAGCAAGGGATCATGAGGGATCAATCATAGGAGCTCAAAACTTTCTGGAATCAACTACAAATTCACTAATAGTAAATGCCTTGGCATGCAGGAATACAGCTCTTTGGGCAGAAAGACAAAGTTGGAACAACGTCACCATTGAAAGTGATTTTCAAATGGTGGTCCATGTAGTCATGCTAACACGTGTAAAGATGTCATGACAAATTTGGACAATAGCTTAGGATGTAAAGCAAATTTTTGGGAATCATCCTGACTTAAACATATTACACGCTTTCAGAAATGAAAATGAAGCCACACATGAGCTAGCAAGATGGGGATAAGGCCTCAAGCACACATAGACTTTTCCTGATGACCAACTTCCAAACACTGTGAGAGAAGTAGGGATGAGAGAAACAACTTTTTAGTTTTATGTTTTAGGAATTAGTTTCTCTTGACCCGTATTAGTTGTTTTCCAACAAAAAAATATAATAAAATATAAACGAGTAATATTATTTGTACCTAAAACACTGACTTAATTTACTGACATAATGATGTGGTTGCAGTAAAACTATTAGATCAACACCAAGTTTCAATGCTTGGTGGCTCCCACAGCCAATCCAAAGGCCATTATGAATTAGGTCAGCAAATTAAATCAGTAAATTAGATCTTAATAACAGTGTTCAATACAAACATGTGTTTTTTAAGCCTTTAAGAACATGTGCTTGGATCATATGAGTTGGGTGGTCCACAATAATTACTTTTTAATATTATATATTTAATGACAAGAATACCCTTATTTCAATTACTTTATTTATTCTTTGTCTTTCTCTCTCCATTATCTTTTTTTTTTTTGGGTACATCGGAAAGAAACTAAAAAACATTAGATAGAATTCCTAGCAAAGACAACATTTGCAATATTTGCTAATAAAAGATTAGTCAACTGAGGAGGGGGAGTATCCAGTTCCACAAAATGCTCCAGCTGTTGGACGCCAAGATTGGCCAAAAGATCGGTACACTGGTTGCCCTCTTAAAGGGTTTGAACAATGGGTATGTGATTCATCTCCTTGAACCTTCTGAATTGTAAAATAACAACTCTGTTAGGGTGAGTAGCCTCCGAGTCTTTGGATAGAAGTTTAGCAGCTTCAATAGAATCAGTTTCCACAGCGATATGAGTGATATTCCTCATCTGCACAAGCTCCAGTCCTTTAAGGATTGCCCATAATTCAGCATGTAAGCTTGTGGAGTCATCCATTTTCCCATAGAAGCCAGTGATCCATCTTCCTTGGTCATTCCTGATAATTCCACCCACTCCTGGTGTGCCTGGGTTACCTTTTAAGCATCCATCAGTGTTTAGCTTATTCCAACCTGTATAGGGAAAAAACCAAGCAATAAGACATGAAGAATTATTATTAGAAGGCCCATTTTGTGCATTTTGGAATGCCTTGACAGTTTCTATAGCCAGGAGCCATGCTTCCCTCGCAACAATTCGAGGTAAAGTTGAAGTTTTGAAAATACTTTCTTTGTTCCTATCTTTCCAAATACACCATGAAACACATGCACACATAATGGGCCAGCTAATTCCTTTCTTGTCCCTACTCTTTCTTAAATTAAAGTACAAAAAGATCCAATTAAGTAACCCACCTAATTGGATAGTTTCCTCTCATTGGGTCAAATTGAAAAAATTTCACACTCTTTGAGTTTTTGGACAATCAAAAATCACATGTAAGGATGTTTCATCAGGGTGGTGATATCAAACGCAAAAGGCATCACAAATCATGTTTCTTGAAGCTCTAAGGTTATTAGTGAGAAGTCTATCATATTGAACAAGCCACAAAAATTGATTTAACTTTTGTGGAAGCTTAAATTCCCATATTCAGTTCCAGTTAAGAGAAGGGGGACTACTTGCACTTGGCATAAAATAAGATCAAAAGCAGCCTTAGTAGAGAACTAATTGTTACTCGAAAGACTCCAACAGATCATATCCTGAAACTCAACAGATAATGGACATGGAGATTTTAAAATCTCAAGAATAATGGAGTGAGGAAGAAATATACCTACCTCCTAGAAAGTTTCTATTGAGTCTATCAATCTGGTCACACGTAGCTTGAGGGAGCCAATTAATTTGCATTACATAATTCGAGAGTGTTGAGATAACAGCCTGGTGGTTCTACCTGCCAAGGATAGGGATTTGGCTTTCCACCCACTCAGTCTATTCTGGATGTTTTCAATAATGAATTTAAACTGTTCTTTAGAATATCTTTTATGAAAGATAGGAACACCTAGGTACTTCCCTAGATCATCAGTAAGAGTGGCTCCATATTTCTTGCTAAGAAATAAACCATGGCTATTACTTATATTAGGAGAAAATAAAATTTTTGATTTATTCAAACTAATCTTCTGACCTGACAACAAACAGAGTTCTTCAAGCACGTCCTTTATCATTAGACAGTCTCTTTTAGTGGCTCTTGAAAATAAAATAATGTCATCAGTAAAGAATAAATGGATAATTTGAGGTCCTTTTCTAGATGCTTTTAATCCTATCCATTTACCTTTTTGAACTTTTTCAATAATTAATTGGCCCAAACATTCCATACACAAAACAAACAGATAAAGAGATAAAGGATCCCCTTGTCTCAAGCCTTTTTTAGCTTTGATTGGGTCCAGGGCAGAGCCATTCCACATAATGGAAAGAGAAGAGTATGTAACACAACTTATGATAATATCAATCCAAGACTGGAGGAAATTGAAAATAAGCAAGGTATTATAAAGAAAATTCCAATTAACTCTATCATAGGTTTTTTCCAAATCAATCTTGATCACTATTCCCCCACTCTTCTCTTTTTTCCTCTTTATAGAGTGGATGATTTCTTGAGTAATAATGACATTATGAACAGTTTGTCCGCCTAGGATGAAACTACAGTGGCTTGGGCTTATCAACTTATCCAAGTAAGGTCTAAGCCTACTCACCTACCAGCAGCTTATTTAGAACTTTGTAAGGAATATTGCAAAGACTAATTGATATAAATTATGAGATCTGTGTGGGATTTTCCACTCTGGAAATCAGAGTAACCCAGTTCTTATTTAAATCACTTGGGCAAACTCTGGTTCCCATCATATCCATCCTACTATCTCCGTCACCTCTTTTTCTTCAATTTTTTTATCTCTCTACTTTATCTTATATCCAATTATTTCCCTACCTTTTCTTTTTTTTTTTGTTTTCTTTTCTTTACATCTATTTTCTATCTCTTATTTGGATTCCTTCTCTCTCTTCCTCTCTTCCTCTCTTCCTCATCTCTCATTTAGATTCCTCTCTCCCTCTCTCTCTTATATCTTATTTAAATTTTGATGAGTCTATTACCAATGTAAGGCAGATTTAGAACATAATTACCAAAATACAGCAATTTTGAACTTATTTACCAATTTACGGCATTTTTTAAAAGCGGATTCAACGCCGCTTTTGTTAAAAAATAGATTCAGCAATCCCTTTTTTGGTAAAAAGCGGATTCAGCAACCCCGCTTTTATGGAAAAAATAAATAAATTGGGCAATAAGAAAAGCGTGTTTACAAAACACGTTTTTTACTTTTTTTTGAAAAACGTGTTTAATAAACACGCTTTTCGTCACTGTTCATGCGAAATGTTTCTCCAGAGAGTAAAATCAAGAGAGAAACCTAGAGGGCAAAGCTTCAACTTTTTTAACCAGATCTTCAATTATAAGGACTTTTGGATCTCTCACCAAACTGCTACAAAATTTGGGTTGTCTGCAAAGCTAGCACATGTGGGTTGTCTACAATAATTGAAGACCCAACTAGAAATCTAAGATCTCACAAAAACCTCTACAAGCCATGAACTTTCACAAGAAAAAATGATTTTCACAACTTGACCTTCCTTTGGAAGAGGTTGCCAATGATTGGCCATGAAAATGGGTCGGGTGGGACTGATGATCTTTTGGTTGAAAAATGCTTGAAAGTGATGAGAGAGAGAAGGAGTGGTAGAAGGAGAAGGAAGAAAACATGTGCACTGTGTAGTAGATTGGTGTCTCCTGTTACTTGAGAGTTGAAACTGGAAGACATGTGCACTGTGTCGGACTGAGAAATCGTAATCCTTGATTACGTTTTCTATTTTTTTTTTTATGATTAAAAATAAAATTGTTGATTCCGTTTTTATTGGTAAAAACGGATTTGTTGATTCCACTTTATTGTTAAAAGCGGATTTATTGATTCCGCTTTCAAATAATACCGTAAATTAGTAATTAAGTTCAAAAATACTATATTCTGATAATTACGTTTGAAAAGAACTGTACATAGGTGATAGACTCAAATTTTGATAGTCTCTCCTATCTCTTTCATCCAACAATTTCTCTTTTCTCTCACTTCTTCAATTACTCTTTTTAATCCATTTTCTCTGTATTTTATTCTATCTATTCTATTTATGTTCTCCACCACCGTAGACTTCTCTGATTCTTTTATTCTCTCTCTTCTATCTCTTTTCTCCACCACATATCACTGAGAGGTTGTATTGATTGTTGCTTCAAGAAAATCATCTGCTGTTGCTGTAAATACAAAGGATTCAAGGTAGTGATGGTTTGCTTCAATTCTTTTTTTTTTTTTTAATTTGTTAAAAGATAATATATAATTAATTTGTTTTAGAAATTTGGATATTCAAATCCTATTTTTATTCATTTGTAAGTTCTATTGCACTTCACAACCAGGCAGCCATCATTTCTCCAAGCGTAGAACTTTGCTGTGTGCGAGTGTCTGAGAGAGACAGTGAGAGAAAGAGAAAGAGAAAGAGAGAGATGGAAGAAGTTCGCGTCATCTCTACATGTACAATTCGACCGACGAGATCAGAAGGTCGTGACGACTCAACTCAGAGGATTGAGTTAACACCATGGGACCTCCAGCTCCTTGCACTTGGCCCAATCCAAAAGGGTATCCTCCTCCCCAAACCCCAACCTCAAAACGAAAAAGAACTAACAGAAGACATATCTCTCATTGATCATCTGAAAGCCTCACTCTCTCGCACCCTAGACTACTTCCCACCCCTCGCCGGCCGCCTCGCCGTCACTAAACACACCGACAACACTACTTCCTTCTTCATCGACTGCAACGACGCGGGAATTCAGTTCACTCACGCCGCTGCGAACGACCTTACTGTCTCCGATATTCTCAAGCCATTGTACGTGCCCGGTATAGTTCATTCCTTCTTCCCCATGAATGGAGTTCTCAACCATGAAGGCGTTACGAATCCTTTGGTGGCAGTCCAGGTAACAGAGCTCATTGATGGCTTCTTCATTGGGTGCACCATGAACCACTCCGTAGCAGACGGGACATCTTTCTGGCTGTTCTTTAATTCATGGTCTGAGATATCTCGTGGTCTGAATCGTCATCTGTCCAAACCTCCTGTTCTTGAACGTTGGTTTCCAGATGGTATCGATTTTCCCATTCCTACTCCTTTTTGTGACGAAAAACTGGTTGACACATTCGTTCGAACACCAACCCAAGAACGGGTTTTTCATTTTAGCAAACAGATTATCGGCAAACTCAAAGCACAAGCCAACGCCGAAATGGGTACCGATCGAATCTCCTCTCTTCAAGCCCTTTTGGCTCACGTTTGGCGATCTGTCATACGCTGTAGCAATGTCGCCGGAGACCGAGAAGCTATATTTGGATTTCTAATAGGAGCTAGACAACGGTTGCTTCCGCCTCTACCGGAGGAATATTTTGGGAACGCCGTTCACTTTGGGGCCATAGCCACTACCGCCGGCGAGCTGATGGAACAAGGACTGGGCAGGGCGGCTCTGCAAATGAACAAGATGATTGCTCTGCAAACCCATGATAAAGTAAGGAGTTTTTACGAGAATTGGGTGAAGAACCCTAAGCTGGTGAAGGCAGGTACCCTGCTGAATAATGCGTTGACAACGAGTAGCTCGCCGCGGCACAATGTGTACGGGAATGACTTCGGTTGGGGCAAACCGTTGGCCGTACGAAGCGGTGGAGCGAACAAGTCCGACGGGAAGATAACAATTTTTCCAGGGGTGGAAAAAGGGAGTATAGACATTGAGTTTTGTCTTCTGCCGGAAACATTGAGAGCTTTGGGGGATGATTCAGAGTTCATGGAGGCTGTAACCATCTGATTTGAACACTAAAACTTGAATGTTTTGAGGGTTTAATTAATTACTTTTCGTACAATTTGGTTTTGATTTGGGAATTTTAGGTCATTTGTTAAGAATAATCTACCGCAGCTGAGCTTCCGAGGTTTGTTGCACCTTTGCCAATGCTCACTGCCTGTTGGGATCCATGTGCTAGTGTAAAGTTTATTGAGTAACAAGTATCTGTCTTCTATCTACTATGCACCAAGTATAGTTGGACTTCTCTGGTAAGTTCAACCCTTTTGGCAAGGATTGAAGATTCCAATTCTTACTGAATAGGAAGCAAAGCTTTCTAATCGATTCTTTTTTGTCTTTTGCTTTGATTGGGCTATCTAATTTATGTCCTCGACATTGTACGTTGAGTAGATGCACATCCATAGCCACCCGTGAAGATAGACCAAACAAGAATTCAATGCTTATCAATTATTCCATGACAGAGTTAGTATAAATCATTCCTAGAGTATTTTACATTCACAATGAATTGTTACTACTTATAGAGTTGTCAATTTTAAAAAAAAAAAAATTGACACAAATTAGTGTTGTTGCAATTTCTCATTGGCTTTGAGCATCACATGGCGTTGTGGTCTTGTGGTCGGAGCAAAGCCAGAAATTTGTTTTAAAGTGGACACACTTATCTTACAAAATTTAATTTTTTCTCCAATCAATAAAAGTACAGATGTGCATATGTCTTCTTCTATTTTTTTTACATCATGTTGCGTATTTAAAGATTCATTAAACACAAAAGGGTTAAAGGTCAATATATGTGGTCTATAGAAATAATACTCAATAAAAAAAAGTAAATTACAACCATGTACAATTGACTCTAATAACTTTTCATACTTTGAAATGATTGTATAATCATATTATTAATAATACTATCAAAAATGTCTTTCTTTTCAGGCCAATATACATCAATTTTAAAAAATTAAAACAATTTCAAACAATTATAAATAGTATAAAATTGAGAATAATCAAATAAATAGGCTCAATTACTAGTCATAAGTTGTTGAAGTTACGAAAAAAGAACGTACACTCACTGGTTATTGCTCTTATCCCGCATTCAAAAAACCAAAATGGTAATTAGAGTTAAGAGTAAAAAAATATAATAAAATAATTTTTTAGAAAAAAAAAAGAAAAAGTTAAGAGTAAAAAAATTAATTTTAACTGAAAAGACACATTGTGGTATGTGTGCCTTTATATATATATATATATATACCGTATTTTATATTTAAAGATTCATTAAAATACAAAAAAGTCAAAGACCAATATACATAGTCTATACAAACAATATTCAATAAAAAAAAGCTAATTACATGTACAGTGGACCCTACAATTTTTCATACTTTGAAAGGATTGTATAATAAGATTATTAATAATGCTATCGCAAATGTTTTTCTCTATATAAATAATTAAATTAATGGTAATCAACTTTAGACTAACTCGAATCAATTTTAAAAAATTATAGTAATTTTAAATAATTATAAGTAGTATAAAATTGAGAATTATCGAAAAAATAGGTTCAATCACTACTCGAAAATTGTCAAAGTTATTGAAAGGAAACGTGCATTTACTAGTTGTTGCAATTATCCTGAATTCAAATGGCCAAGTAATTAGAGTCAATTTGCGCAAATAATTAAAATAAAACCCAATAAAATCTCAACAACAATTATAACTCAATACAATTTAACAAGCAAAAAAATCACATGAGTTCTCCCCCCCCCCCTCCCTCTCCCTCTCCGCAAAGTTAAGTGTGACTCTTATAATTTACAATTGTTTTCTACCGTTACTGGTGTGTAGCATGAGTGGGCAGTGGGTCCAATTTTTTTCTCTAGTTTTTTAACATATTTTTGCGTTTTTTCAAGTGAAAAATGGGTCTAATTATGTTTTGGTACAAGATTTAATTTGTCCAAATTTATTAAAATGGATCCAATATTTTTTTTATTTTTAGTTGTCAGGGTGGACCTAATTTCAAGTAGCTAATGTCAGGTGGGCATGTGCCCCCTGGTCCGCATGCCCCTCCGCCCCTGACAAGGTAATCTATAATAAGCATCGAATATTTTGGACTTATAAAAATTATTAATATTAAATTATTAATAAAAAGTCTCATTTGTA
>CM042185.1:45745889-45758487 GCA_023539305.1 Ilex asprella
TAAATTTCAAATAGAAAAATAGCACCATTACTACAGTGGACATTTTCTATTTGATAATGATATTGTTCCTTGACCATGGCAAAGAAAGATTTCAAATGAAATTTAGCATCAAATTTGAAGTGCATGAGAAAAATCCAAGTGCATCGAGAAAAATCATCCACTATAGTAAGAAAGAAACGTGATGTAGACATAGATGGTTGAGAAAATCTGCCCCAAATATCACAATGAACCAATTTAAGAGGTTTATTTGATGAAATGGAACTAGTTGGGAAAAGTAAACGAGTTTGCTTGGCCTGAGGATAAACATTACATATATTCTTATCAGTACATGTAATTGAAGGAAAATTCTTGGTCAATGTAGACAATTGACTAGAGGATGGGTGTCCTAGCCGCCAATGCCAAATATCGATTGTGGGAGTACCAGTGACAAATTGTGCAGAATGTGCTTGGAGGTAATAAAGTCCACCATGTAAATGACCCACTTCAATTGTACTCTTCGTTGACAAGTTCTGAAAAACACACCAATCATTAAAGAAGACAGTAGAACATTTGTGAGAGTGTGTGAGTTGACTGACTGATAAAAGATTAAATTTAAAGTATGAATGTAATAAACATGATGAAGTTGGAGTTTTGAAGAAAGTTGCACAGTTCCAAAGTGGGTAACCTCCACATTAGTACCGTCAGGTAAATGGACATGAGCTGGGGTGGTGCACAATGTATAGGATGAGAAAAAGGACAATGAAAAACACATATGATTGGTAGCACCTGTATCAATAATCCAAGTATTGGTTGACGGGGCTGAAAGAACTATATCTGCTAGATTAGCATTGAGGCTAGGACTACCTAATGAAGGCAAGGCCAGTATATTATTTTACTGTTCCTGAGTAATCAAGAGAGCAGATACCAGAGCTCGGTCCTTGGATGGCATAAGTCCTCGGTCTTTCAGTGGGATATCCATGCAATTTATATAACAAACATCAATGGTACGATTGTCTAAATTGCAGTAAGTGCAATGGAGGGGTGTTTTTCCTCTTCAACGATTTTCTCCACCAGTATTTTGCTGCCGAGTGAATGATTGGCTTCAAAGAAGATGGCATAAGCCCCTGTTATTGCTGGACATATTAGGATGTGTAGACCGATTTCTAGTGGCATTGGTTAAGGTTGAATTGAATGTGAATGCAGCGGCCTCTGGTTTGGCAATAGAAGATGATGAAGAATGTATTTCTTGTTGTTTTTCTTTCTGTCTCACAAGGGAATAGATTTTGGTGGCATTCGGAAAAGGATCCATCAACAAAATTTGGCTTCAAAGTGTAGGATAATGCTCATGGAGCCCTTGGAGGAACTCTATGACACGATACTATTAGAGGCAAGTGGTTACTACTTTTCCATGCCCACATGTACAGGGTTCCACAACTGAGAATGAGTTGAGTTCATCCCATAGTGCCTTCATCTTTGTAAAGTAAATAGAAACAGAGTAATCTTCTTGTGTGGTTTTAGCAATAAATTGCTTCAATTGGTAGATTTTCGGTGCATTAGTTTGGGAAAATCGATCACAAAGATCGACCCATATTTCACTAATAGTTTCTGCATAGAGTATGCTTCCACGAATCTCACTCTCAGTGGAATTGAGGATCCACGAACTTACTAGATCGTTGCATCGCTCCCATTAACGTAACTCATCGGTGTCCCTAGGTTGTTCAATTGACCCATCAAAGAAGCCAATCTTGTTTTTTGCCCGAAGCGCCATAGTCATTGCAGGAGACCTAAGAGGAGTGGAGAAACCAGAACAGCTGTAGGGTTGTCTGAGTGATGAATAAAGGAAACGTCTTGTTCAATCCTTAGTAGTCATTTGAACTCAAATCTTCGCCATCTTCTTTCTCTGCCATGATTACAAAAAATCAGATCGTTCACTGCTCTGATCCCATGATAAGTAGAATGAAGAATACAATCTAATAAGAAAAGCAGAGTTGTGTATCAATGACTGTCGTCACACTTCTAAATGAAGTTCCTTTGATCTGTACATATAGCAGTTTGGTACAATGAAAGAGGACAAATCTTCAATAGGAAACTGAGTGATATTAGGAAAATTGCATGAGTTGGTTTCTATAATTGGAAGTCAAATTGCTACATATCATAAAGAGGATATTCTACGCCACTAATTATGCCAATAATCCAACATTGAAGGTTTGGGAGGCTAATGTACCTTTGAAACTACAAATGTATGCATAGGTAATTGCTCATAGCAAGGATAATAATTTAATTATGATGTGTTACAAAGGAGAAGACACTACACTAATCTATGTCTACAATGATATGCTATGTGTAGAGCTAGCTGTGAGAGCATTGACCATTTATTTTTACATTGTTTTACCATATTATTCTTTTGGAATAAATTATTAGAGTTGGTGAGGGTTTGAGTGATACGGTATTGAAATGCATTTTTCGGTACCATATTTCTATTTTTTGGTCAATGAAATATGTCACGTCTCCACTTCTCTTTATTATTTTTTACAATTTTATTATTTTTAAAATTAATGGTGGTAGGACATTCAATTCAAAATCAACGGTCTTAATAGTTTTTTGACACAATATCACTTGGGTACTGATGGTACCCCAAAATATCTAAGGATGAACTTGGCTCTCCAGGTCAGTCAGATATGGAGGTCAGCTCATCAACATCACATGTTGACCTCAACCTCAAACCTCAACTCCCAGTATCCATACCTAACAGAAGTTTATTCAAAGAACAGCTAAATTCCACCAAGTCCCCTATCTTTTTGGCATCAATCACCCAACTGGTGCAAGTTTCGTTGCACAATAAGAGAGAACTGTAACAACTAAAGGGTCAGGATCTCGCCCCAGATCAAGAAAACCCTAAGAATATCTATAAATAAGAGGCAAAGCCCTCGAGAAATATGTAGTCATTGTAGCCTTAAAAAGTACTCTCTATGTACCATTTTGCAATAGATTAATATATTCAGGAGCAAGAGACTCCCTTGAGAGAGGACTAGCCGAGCTCCCGGACTGGTGAACTACTATAAACGCTCTGTGTGATCTCATACCTATTCAAAGATCCTATTCCCAAGAGCCTTGGAGCTCAGACTAAACCAAATCCCACTGTTCAGTACAATTTAAATCCATATCACTGCTCAATCTTGTTAAAAACATCATCAGGTACCAAAGTCTTACCCTTTATTGTCCCAACGACGATTTTAACACAATAATATGAATTAATCTATCATTACGACAAAATAAGCCAAGGTACATTTTGAGAACATCAAATAATTCAATAATATGTTTTTTATTGTTGGCCATGTCACCTTTCAAAACCGTTGCCCCCACGAGTAAATATTGAATTCAACAATGATACTATGCTAGCAATGCTGATGTAGTATTATTACCAACTAATAATAAAATACCAAGTTGGTAAGGTGAACCTTCACTTGAGTAGTTTTTCGTTTACAAGGAAAAATTGCGGTTAGTTATTTGGTTACATGGAGGTTGGTTATTAATTTTAGTGAGACCCATTTGCTTATTTGCTTTGATATTATTAGTTAGTAATACTACGTTAACATTATTACATGGTATCACTATTGTAATGGATATTTTCGATTATAATGCAATATCAATTGATACATTAAACGAAAATATATCGGTGACTATTTAAATTTATTTATATAAGTGAGAAATCAATACTTTGCCATATTTACACAGAGTGGATTTTTTCCGGTAAAATCATATACTTTTATGAGCTTTTTTCACTTTGTACCTCAAAAGATATTTTGATTCCTATTTTATATTTTGAAAGATTATTTTTCTTACATGGCACCCTGAATGTCATAAATTGATTCCAATATAGTCCTCAAACTAACATTCGTGTCAGATTCTGTTAAAAATTGATGCACTTGTCATCTATGTATGTTGCTCTTGGGCAAAAATATAAACTCACAATTTATATCTTTGAGTGGCATGTCCATAAATTTTTAACGGAATTCAAAACGAATATTAGTCCGAAGGTTAGATTGAAACTAATTTATTACATTCAGAGTCCAATGTAGAAAAAATAATCTTTCAAGATACAAGGTGGAAATTGAGATATTTTGGGGGGGTATAAAGTGTAAAATCCCTACTTTATATTCAACGCCCAAACCTAAAGGAAGAACAAAAAAAAAAAGAGGCAACATTCAATCTAGGGGCTATAAGTAAATGTTGTGATCTCCACGTTTGTGGCTTGGTGAGCCGTATGATGTGCAATTATCTCCTCGATTTGAAGAGGACTTGTTAGGGAATACCCCATGTATGCTTAGGTGCTATATTTTTATTCTTCTATGAGACCGAGCCTAAAATGAAACTCGAGATATAGTTATTCTTACATTGATTAAGAATATTTTGATTTTCGTAAAAATATGAATCGTTGTGGGGAGACTAATCAAAAGAATAATATATTCAAACACTAATAAAAGATAAAAAATTAAAAAAAAAAAACATACGTACAAACCATAACATGACCTAAGAAAGCGAGCAAGGCAAAAAATATCAAATTTGGGATTTCAATTAGAATCACAACTGGCTTTAGAACCTTGGATAAGAGCATCTCTAACCATGACTCAAATTTTACTCAAATTTAAATTAATATTTGACTAAAAAGCTTGATTTGATATAAAATATTTCAATGGACAAACTCAAATTTAAAGAAAGAGATACTCAAATTTAAATGAGGGCAAACCCAAATTTAAAAGGGAGTAAGGATAACCATTAAATCTTTAAAAGATGGTGAAATCTCACCAAAGATTTGAGTTTCTTTTAATTTGAGTAAAAAATGGGTTTCTCTTAATTTGGTATAAGTTTGAGTCAAGAGTTGGAGCAAATTTTTTAGACTTTTTTACTCCAATTTAAATTTGAGTCTAAATTTGAGTAAGGGTTGGAGATGCCCTAAGTGAATCTGTAAAAATCCGGGTAAATTTAAACTTTTAAGAATAAAGGGCAAAACGATAAATTGTCACAACTGTTCGGGTTGTAAACCTGAGCTTTTCTAGAGTTCGGATGACGAAACGGACTTCACCGTTGAATTTGTCTCGCGAAATCTAGTGACTATGTCAAATTTCATTGAATTTCGAGATAATCGAATTTTTCGAGTTTTACTAGGCGGTCGAGCCCCGGGAGACCCAAATACGAAATTTTTGGAAAAAATATGAGATTTTTAAAATAAATAAAGTTAAGATAAATTAAAAATATTTTGAACTAGAACCGGAGTGAAATTTAATCGTTTCGGGATGAAAACGGACCCAAAATAAAAAGGGAAGTGTGGCACAAAAAGGGTCAAGTGTTCTAAAATTATAAGCCGGTTTCAACCGATAGAGAGGAGAGGGAAAAGAGAAGAAATCTCAAACTTCTCTCTACGATCTAAGGAGCTAGAGAACTCGAATCCACCCGGGCCAAGAAACAAAATTGATCTCCTCAACAAGGACTACGCGTGCACACCAAAAAGGAGGGTTTTCACCGAAGGTGAGAAAACCAAAAATTTGGGGAAGCTTGGAGTGGAGCTTGGGTCGAATTTTTGGGACTCCTACGGTTGCTCCCTCACGCTACAAGAGGTAGGGAATCTTCCTACTTGGGTGGTATTCACAATCTAGAATGTTAAATGAAATGGGTAGGTTGATAGATATCTATATCACTTGTCTATTGAAATGAAATGAAACGGGTATTGAAATTAGGTAGAATACTTTCTATCTTGAATTGGGTGTGTAAAAATTGCTAAATGTGATTTCTTGAATTGTGTGAAATTATGGGCATGTTATGTTTATAAAATGCCTTGATTTGAAAGTAAGTTATTTGCTTACTATGAGATAACATGTTTGGGTATGAGTTTTGAATTAAATGTTGATAAATGCATGCTCGTTTATTGACATTGTGAGTTATGAGAATTATATGGTTTATGATATAATTTGTCATAGATTGTATGAAGTGGGCTTGAAAGGATTCATATGGCATACATTGCATATTGAACATGGAAATAGAGTTGCAATGAGGCACTATATTGCATATGCATGGGAACATTGCATAAAATGGGTAGTTGTGGATGGAAGTAGTCATACACCACATGGATGGATGACGAGTGGGCTCGAGTAAGCTCAGGCGATAACTTGGCCGAGTCGCACGATTTATACTGGTTAAGGGTCGGGGTTAGCAAGAAGGGCTAGAAGATCCTTCGGGTGTGAGGCCTGGTGATTGGATACGCATTGCCATTGGTATTAGTCCATAAAGTGTGTCGGTATACGCGGGACCGTTGGTGGAAGTCCATAAATCCCGTGTCGGTTGGGTACCGTTGGTGTAAGTCCATAAACACTCACCCCATACAAGACCCCGGATTGAAAATGTTATTTGATGTGTAGCATAAATGACGGATTGATACATATGGGATATTGCATGTGCAGGAGAGCTGGGAAGGGCTCGGAATCAAGAATAACGGTCAATTGTATGATTGCAACTTGCATTGTCGAAAGGCCAGGAAAGGCCCGAGTTGGTCATCGGGAATGAGTCTCATTTCATTCCATACCATTACATTGTAATTTTCCAACATTGATGACATATATATGTTTGGAATATGTGAATGGTGGATTGATTGCATGTGAATATTTCATGTACATTTGGGTTGGGGAGTAGCCTATTTAGGAAGTTCTCTATTGAGCGTAGCTCACCCTTTATGGGAAAACATTTCAAGTGCAGGTTCGTGCCGGTGGATGGCTCACACTTTGAGCGTCAAGGATGAAGAAGCCGGAATGTGGCTCATTTTGACAAAAGTTGTAAAGTTAAAATGAATGTTTATCTTGGAATGTAATTAAATGTTATTGCATTCAAATGTTGTAATAGATTTTGTGTAATCTATGTGGAATACCCAAATACATATTATGTAGTGTTGGATTGGTTTTTGCAAGGTTTCGAATGAATTGGAAACGAAAAACGGGAGAAAAAGTCAAAATCTAGGTAGACTATACCGGTATACTTTGGTCCAGAGAGTTCGATGTACCGGTACTGCGTACCGGTACTGTTGTGTACTGGTACCGCGCACCGGTACAGTTGCGTACCGGTACTGTGTATTGGTACTGCCGAAAGATGCTGAATTTTTATATTGTTTCCCATGCTTTTCGATCTTGTCTTCCTTGATTCGAGGGATACAAATGGACTAAAAATGAAGTATTTTGAGGTACCTAACACCTCAGATGAATTAAATGACAAAAAGAACACGAAATTTACACGTGCATTAAAGTCCCGATTAAGGGGATTTGTTTGGACTTAAAGTCCGGAATTGAGAAAAGAACTTTTATTTCTGCGGGTTGACGGGTGGTCAACGGTTTAAAAAGGACCCCCGAATTTTGGGGTGTCACAGCGTGGTATCAGAGCTTAGGTACACGAATTACCTAGGGCTTGATGGGCATTGAGTCTAAACCATTGCATTCCATGTGCATTTCATGTCATGTGCTTTACTTTCTTCATGTTATGTGGTATTTGTTATATGATTTATATACGTGATAAAATGTGTATGACACTAAGAAATTGCAACCTTGGGTGTGGAAAAAAGGGCGAACGGATGGTTCATGGTACGAAGGTCTACTAATGGGTGACATGTACCCTACTAGTGAGACAATGAGAAAATTCTCAAAGTTTGCACTTGATCCCTAGTTCGGGATACTAAGTTAATTTGTTGTTGTCATTTGACATGTGTGTAGATTTTAAGTAGAGGAATAGGACGCCGAGGCAGTGGGAGGAACAATAACCAACCACCACCAGCCTTTGATCAACAAGCGTTTAATGAGACTATGGGCATGATGGCGGCCACTGTTGCACAAGTTAGCGCCAATGCCAATCAGGGAGGCACAAGTAACCTCCAACACTTTAAGGCACACAAGCCTACAATTTTCACAGGAGGGGCGGATCCGATGGTGGCCGACCATTGGTTCCGGCAAGTAAACAAGATCTTAAGGGCTATGGAGATCACCTCAGACGTCTCTAAGATAAGACTAGCGGCATTCTAGCTAGAAGGAGAAGCCCAAGTATGGTGGGATTAGGTGACGGAATCCAAGAACTTGTAGACCATGACATGGGGAGATTTTCAGGAGCTCTTCATGGGCAGGTATTTCCCGGCGACCGTTCGACATGCGAAGGCCTGAGAATTCTTAGAATTGAAGCAGGGCACGATGACGGTGATGGAATATGTGGCTAGGTTCACGGAACTAGTTCGTTTTGTGGATGATTACATGGCCACCGACATGACCAAAGTGAGAAAGTTTGAAAATAGTTTGAAATTATCCATCCGATGAAAGATTGTGGGCCTTCACCTGCAAGACTTAGATACAATGGTCGAAACAGCGATGGCCATTGAGAGAGAAGTGGAAGACGCTCGAAGCATTCGGGAGGCAGGTGCTAAGGATAAGAAGAAAGAGGGTCAATCCTCTTCTTCTAGTTCGGGGAAGAAGCAGATGACTTTTACTCCATAGGGACAGGACCGCGGTCATCAAGGCCAAGGCCAAGGTCAATTTTCCCAAGGTGGGGGCAACTTCGGGACTACCTACCAGGCAGGCCAGAAGACTTATTTTCATTGTCGGCAGTTGGGTCACATAAAGTGGGATTGCCCTCAGAGGAAGGGATCCCAGGGTTACAGGACACCTCAGTCCCTATCTTCGGTGGGACAGTTACAGACGCATTATATTCCTCCCTACCCCACTATGGGCTAGGAAAATCAGTAGTAGTTCTAGGGTGCTACTCAGACTCCTACCATTTTTCGAGCAGGGACTCCACAATCAGGCCAAATAGGCCAGGGCATGGGTCGAGGCCGAGGACAGGGCTTACAGGCCGAAACTTCAAGGACTCAAGGGCGTGTTTAAGCCATGGTGCCACAAACTGAGCCGGCAGATCAGTCGGTGATACAGGGTACATTTCTACTTTCTCGCTTATGGGCTAAAGTGTTATTTGATAGTGGGGCATCACATTCATTCATATCTACATCATGTGTTAGATATTTGGGCTTAGAGGTGGATACCTTCTAGGAGCTAGAATGAGGGTTGATCAGATATGTCGGGGTTGTGAGTTAGAGATCTCAAAAATTTTACTCACCGTGGACCTTTGGGTCATAGACATGTCAGAGTTCGATGTCATCCTAGGGATGGACTAGTTGACGGCATATCGTGTTGTTATTGATTGTGCATGGAAGAGGGTCACTGCTTATACACTGGATGGCGTTTGTTTTAAGTTTCACAGGGAGAAGCACAATGCTTTGCCCCAAGTCGTGTATGACTCTCGATGGCACGGACAGCTGATGGGTTGGTTTGCGAGCCTTACCATTTAAGACGAGGTGAGACAGGAATTTGGTCTACCTCGGGTCATTTGCGAGTATGATGACATTTTTTTGGACGAGCTACCGGGATTGCCTTCCCATAGAGACGTGGATTTTAGCATTGAGTTACATCCGGGTACTTCACCTATTTCTATGACTCCACATAGGATGGCACCGGCTGAGTTACAAGAACTCAAGGTTCAATTGCAAGAATTATTGGACAGGGGTTTCATTAAACCGAGCACTTCGTCTTGGGGTGCTCCGGTGTTATTTGCAAAGAAGAATGACAAAACCCTTCGACTATGCATAGACTATCGACAGTTGAACCAGGTCACCATCAAGAATAGGTACCCTTTGCCGAGGATTGATGACTTATTTGATCAGCTGAAGGGAGCAAGGGTCTACTCCAAAGTAGATCTCCGAACGGGCTACTATCAGTTGAGGATTAGGGAGGCGGATATCCCTAAGACGGCATTCAGAACGCGGTATGGGCATTTCGAATTCACAGTGATGCCATTTGGGTTAACGAATGCCCCAGCGGCATTTATGGATCTCATGCATAGGGTGTTCCAGCCCTATCTAGATCAGTTCGTTGTGGTGTTTGTTGACGACATCCTGATCTACTCCAAGTCTGAGGAGGAGCATGAGAGTCACTTGAGGGTTGTTCTCCAAACCTTGAAAGATCATCAATTGTACGCCAAGTTCAGTAAGTATGAATTTTGGCTGAATGAAGTGAAATTCTTGGGACACGTACTATCGGCTTCGGGTGTATTCGTGGACCCAATAAAGGTTGAAGCAGTGATGAATTGGGAGAGACCAAAGTCAGTCTTTGAGATACATAGTTTCTTGGGATTAGTAGGGTACTATCGGAGGTTCATTAAAGACTTCTCTCAACTGGCTGGACCTATGACGAGATTAACCCGGAAAGAGGTCAAGTTTGAGTGGAATGATTCTTGTGAAAAGGCATTCCATGAGTTAAAGAGCAGGTTGACCTCAGCTCCTATTTTGACAGTCCCGGAAAGGAGACAATTGTATACAGTTTACTGTGATGCATCCAGAGACGGACTTGGTTGTGTTTTGATGCAGTCTGGGAGGGTGGTGGCTTACGGCTCTCGGCAGATAAAGAACCACGAGCAAAACTACCCTACGCATGATATGGAGTTGGCGGCCATTGTCTTGGCCTTGAAGGCTTGGCACTATTATTTGTATGGTAAGAAATTTGAGATATTTTCGGACCACAAAAGTCTGAAATACATCTTTACACAGCGGGACCTCAATATGAGGCAACGCAGGTGGATGGAGTTTTTAGAGGATTACGATTTCACTGTGCACTACCATCTCGGTAAGGCAAATGCGGTAGCTGATGCACTTAGCCGAAAGTCACGTGGAGTCTTGGCTAGTGTGGCTTCCCGAGAGTGGATTATGCTCGAGACTGTGGGTCAGTTCTGGCTATATTACCGGGGTCAGACTTAGGGTACTTTGGGGAGTCTAGTGGCTATGTCTTCCCTACTAAGCAGGGTGACGGAGTCTCAGAGTCAAGACACTGAGCTGTTGTCCATCAGGGACCGAGTGCAAGCAGGTACAGGTGACGAGGGTTGGACCATTCACTCGGATGGTAGTCTTCGATATCGAGGAAGGATTGTGGTTCCTCAGGTGGCAGATCTGAGAGAAGAGATCCTTAGAGAGTTTCATTGCTCTCGTTTTGCAGTTCATCCTGGCGACACGAAAATGTATCACGATCTTCGTTACCAATATTATTGGAGTGGGATGAAGAAACACGTTGGAGACTTTGTCAGTAGATGTCTCACGTGTCAGCAAGTCAAAGTCGAGCACTAGAGACCAGTAGGGTTGCTCCAGCCCTTGGAGGTAGTTGAATGGAAGTGGGAGCATATCACGATGGACTTTGTGACCCACTTGCCACAGACATCGCGGGGACATGATGTGGTGTGGGTGATAGTGGACCGGCTTACCGAGTTGGCACACTTTTTGGCTGTGCGGATGACCTTCACATTGGATGAATTCTGCAAGTTATAGATTCAGGAGATAGTCCGGCGGGCCCCCAGGTTTACGACTCATTTTTGGGAGAGTTTCTAGCGAGCCATGGGGACGCAATTGATCATGAGTACTGTTTTTCATCCCCAGACGAACGGTCAGTCGGAGAGGACCATCCAGACATTAGACGACATGCTACGGACATGTGCCCTAGATCTCAAGGGTAGCTGGGAAGACCATTTATCTTTGGTAGAGTTCGCCTATAACAATAGTTATCAGGCGAGCATACAGATGGCACCCTATGAGAGGCACTATATGGGAGGCCTTACCGTTCTCCAGTTTGTTGGACGGAGGTTGGAGAAAGACCTTCTACGGGTCCAGATTTGATTAGGGACACTTCAGCGAAGGTGGACCTAATAAAGAAGCGTCTTCTTACGGCTCAGAGCTGGCAGAAGAGCTACGCCGATAGACGGCGACGACCTCTGGAATTTGAGGTGGGAGATCACGTCTTCTTAAAGGTGACACTTGAGAGAGGAGTGGTCAGATTCGGGAAGCAAGGGAAGTTGTCGCCGAGGTTTATCGGGCCCTTTGAGGTACTCGAGAGGATGGGTACAGTGGCTTACAGGTTGGCTTACCGCCAAATTTATCGGGTGTTCACGCGGTATTCCATATCTCTATGCTCCGGAACTATACTCCAGATCCGGCACATGTGGTGGATTTGAGTGAAATTATGGTTGATGCGGATGGGACCTTCGAGGAGGGACCGGTGCGTATCATGGATAGCCGGGAGCAAGTTTTGCGAGCCAAGACTGTGAGGCTAGTGAAGGTGTTGTGGCAGCACCAAGGAGTGGAGGAGGCAACATGGGAGCGTGAGGACACTATTCGTGTCAATTATCCGTTCTTGTTCGAGGATGGAGGTACATATATATAATTTAAAATAGATGATTACTTGTTGCATATGCATGTATTTAAGTGTGCATGTATGAAAGAATTTCAGGGACGAAATTCTTTTAAGGGGGAAAGAATGTAAAAACCCGGATAAATTTAAACTTTTAAGAATAAAGGGCAAAACGGTAAATTACCACAACAGCTCGGGTTGTAAACCTAAACTTTTCTAGAGCTCGGATGACGAAACGGACTTCACCGTTGGATTCGTCTCGCGAAATCTAGTGGCTATGTCAAATTTCATCGAATTCGGAGTTAGTCATATTTTTCACGTTTTACGAGGCGGTCAGGCCCCGGGAGACCCAAATACGAATTTTTTGGGAAAAATAT
>CM042185.1:45793275-45810204 GCA_023539305.1 Ilex asprella
AAAGGGATAAAATGGACATTAAAATATCAATTAAAGCTAAAAAGAAAATTTTAAAGTTATTTTGCTTAATGTACTTTCATTAGCACAGTAGCATAGATATAAACTTGATTGACACAAGACAATGACATTTTTGTAATTAACATTATTACTTCTTTGAAACTAATTAGGGAGAATAGGACTTAGTTGTCCTAATACAAATTTTATAGGACTCAATTACTTTTTGAAATAAAAAGTAAAATTTATTGGTGTTTTTTTATTCTTTATTTGTCTAATGTATTTTTTTTTTAGTCAGAGGGAGTTCAAACTTATGCTGACTACTCCTTTAAACACTGAGGTAGTCACCGTAATTTAAGCTAATTTAAAAACATGTCCCTTAAGAAATAAGGGTGACTTGTTTTTATGAAGAATGTAAAGTATCGAACTTGATATCTCATATTTGTAACTGGACAAGCTTAATCAATAGACCACCCAAAGAGAGAGTTGATTTGCCTAATGTATATGAATGCAATTATTGCCTACCAACCAGCCAACCTAATCGCCCCCACAGGTTTTTTCTGAGCTTATAATGTTTGCTATTAATTTGGAAACGTGTCGATCGTGGAATACAGATTCATGCCATAAATGTATTCATTTCTTACCTTTTTCTTGGGACAGTTAGCTGATATGTATCATTATCATCTTACGGGGATAGAGTATGTATGGTGTGGATCAAGTCAAAACTCTCCACTATTCGGGTCAAAGCGTAAGATAATAATACATCAAATGTTATATTCCTCGCACCATGAGTAAATTCAATCATTTTTCAAGTTTAAATCTGGTTTAATCAAACGTGTAATCCCACCTTTAATCGATATCAATTAAGTTTTTTTTATTAATGTACACGATGAGTGATGTATTATAAAAAGAAATTGAACAAAACATGTGTGTAAGAGAGAGAGAGAGTAATCTAACAGGTTGATCCGCATAGCAGAGGAAGTTGTCCCACCATGTGAAATAGCACTACAAGAAACCTCTAAAGAAGTGCCAAAAGGTGAATACTTGAGTTATGCCAAGGCCAACTTTGATTTGCACAAGGATGACATACCAAATGTTTCAAAGCCTTTAGCTCCAAACGACGCCGTTAGTGGTGTCCCATCAAGGTAGCTTCGACTGCAATATTGAACATTTTAGTATTACTGTTGGGTACGAGCTTAAAAGCGATGGTTAATGAAATAAATATAAAACAAGGTACTAACAAGAGCTAAATATTCAAAGTTCATCCCCTGCAATTTCAAAAAATTACACTCAAGCTCTTGGATTTAAGGCCAACTTTTAGTCAACCCTTTGACCAATCATATTTTACATCTATTTAATATTATAATTAAAAATTAAAAATTTTAATTTATAAAAATATAACAACTGTCAAGATTAATTCAATCTTCAACTACTTTGATTCAATGATATAAAATTTATCACAAATTTTTTTTATCGAATTTTCTACACAACACTTCATATCAAACAACTCAATCAATAAACTTTTCAATGCCAAATAATTTCATTAATTTACACTTACATGTCTCTTTATTTTAATTTTAAATTACATAATTAAAAAAATAAATTTGTATTTAAAATATAAATATTGTAAGATCAGTTTGATTTTTAATATTATATAATGTCTTCAGACGTGGAGTTATTGGTAGGACTTTTATAAATTACCAATTTTGCCCTTAGAATTTGAGATTAGTGAAAAATCAATTTGAACAAATCCCTTCCTCTCTCTATCTTGGCTTTACTCTGTGAAACACCAACATTCCAACACCACCCCATAACCCGTAGTTCCTTCCACTGAATTGATGTTAGGTAAAGTATGTTCAAAATAAGTAAGTGTTATATTCTGTATATTCATTAAAAAAATATAAATTGAAATTCCATATCAATTGTGGCAAAAGGTTCAAGTTAATTGATAAACACTTATTTTTTCAATATTTGGCCCTTTTGGAAGTGATGTTTTTAAACCTGAACTTCTTAATCTTTTTGGGCTCTTGCGTCTAATTTACACTCTCAAAGATCAATTATTTTAAATTATACCCTCAATTATATTAATTGATAACAATATGACCCTAATTATAATGTCCGTTGCGAATTTCATTAAATTAACAACCACGTGAAATGTATTTGAAAAAGGGAAGGTCATAATTTAACAACCGTCATCATGTGCATTTTACATGACTATCAATTTGAAAAAATTTGTACTCCCAACCATAACGAGCATGACGATTTTTATTGGATTGATAGGCACGTGAGATACATGAAAGGGGAAAATACCATAATTCGACAAAAGTTATCACGTGCATCTAACGTGGTTGACAATTTGATGAAAATGGCAACAAACGTTATGGTTGGGTCACATTGCTGTAATTTAATTTAATTTGGGCTATAATTAGAAACCATTGATCTTTAAGGGTATAAATTAAATTTTTTTTAATCTTTTGGGGTACAAAAGGGGCGTCGTTTATTTTCATTAAACCTGGAGGGATGTCCGTGTTAGTCTGAAAATAAAGTTGTTAAAGCCCGCGATTGGAACACAAAAATTGGCACCTTCTGGTTTCTCTCTCTCTTTCTCTGTATTGAACTGCTTTTTTCTCGCTCTACCTCACGCTACTTTTGTTTCAAGCTTTCTCTCTCTCTTCTCTCTCTCTCTCTCTGTGGCTCTGCATCTCCAGTACCGATGTTTGTGTGTTTCGCGGTGCACGGAGTGAAAAGATGCAGGGCTGCTGCCAATGGGGACCTATTTCTATTACTGCTACTCATCTCAGCTGTTTTTGTGATCACTTCCGCTGCTTGCTCCAATGGCAATTGCCAGGTTCCTCCTCTCTGTACTTCTTTCTCTCTCTCTCTCTCTCTCTCTCTCCAGTACATGCCCATACTTACATTGGATCCGTGCAATTTTGCTTTTGCTCTTTGAATTTATATTGAATTTTGAGAATTACGCAGCTGTTAGACTCATGTTCGACGAGCACCGACTGTGGACCTGGTCTCTACTGTGGCAACTGCCCAGAAATGGGTAAGAATCAACCCTTCTGCACCAGAGGCCAAGCTATCATACCTACTTCCGTTGTAAGCTCTTCAACTTTAATTTTGTTTGGATTCTGTTGAATTTCTTGCCAAATTGTCTCTATTATTCTCATTCTAGTAAAGCGTTTGTGCTGTTATCTTTTGTGCAATTGTTCAATTGGCAGATCTACGGGTTACCCTTCAACAAGTATTCGTGGCTTGTAACCCATAATTCGTTTTCCATTGTTGATTCACCATCATTAACGGGTGCTCAGAGAATTACATTTTACAATCAAGAAGACACTGTAACTAACCAATTGAGAGTATGTAAATAGCTTAATTCTTGCCACTCTTCCACTTTCACACACACACACACACACGACGGCACATGCATTAGTTTATTGAGTTGACTTGTGTATTTTGTGGAATGGGTCTTGTTCAGAATGGAGTGAGAGGATTGATGCTGGATATGTACGACTTTGAGAATGATATCTGGCTGTGCCATTCATTTCGTGGGGAATGTTACAACTTCACTGCCTTTGTAATCTATAATTTCACTTCAAGTATTTGATGTTTTTAGTTTGAATTCCTGGTCATGTCCATGTGTACAATTTTTTAATGTATGCATTGGATGTTTCTCAGCAACCTGCAATCAATACATTGAAGGAAGTAGAAGCGTTCTTGAGTGAGAACCCATCAGAAATTATTACCATTATAATCGAGGACTATGTGCATAGCCCAAAAGGGTTGACAAATATGTTCACGAATGCCGGGTTGGACAAATATTGGTTTCCAGTCTCCAAGATGCCAAAAAAGGGTGAGGATTGGCCAACCATTGCCAATATGATCCGAGAGAATCACCGGGTACTGGTTTTCACTTCTGACTCTTCAAAAGAAGCAGATGAAGGAATTGCTTATCAGTGGAGGTACATGGTGGAAAACCAGCGTAAGTACTATGTAACTGTGATGTTTTAGAGTAACTTATATATGTAATGTTTTAGAGCGTGTGTGAATTATATATGCTTAATCCAGCTGAACCCTGGTAATGTAATGATTTTCAGCTGGAGATGGTGGGGTGCAAGCAGGCTCGTGTTCAAACAGAAAGGAATCAAAGCCCCTCAATTCAAAGAGTGTATCTCTTTTACTACAGAATTATTTCCCAACTATTCCAGTTCAAAATGAAGCTTGCAAAGAGCATTCAGCTCCACTTGCTGATATGATTGGCACCTGTTACAAAGCAGCAGGCAATGTGGTGCCCAACTTTTTGGCAGTAAACTTCTACATGGTATTTAAAAGTTTGACCATCAAGACAGGAAATACATATTCGTGTTTATATATGCATACATATATGTATTAGCATATGGGTGATTTTATTAAGCATTCTTACTGGACATTATGCAGAGGAGTGATGGAGGAGGCGTCTTTGATGTTTTGGATAGAATGAATGGCCAGACATTGTGTGGGTGTAATACGATTGCTGCCTGCCAGGTTTGTCCACATTTGTTAGCTGAAAAATCACTGCTTTAATGATGCATTTTAGTTCAGTTGTTCATTGTAGATTTTGCATTCGGAAATTATCCCATGGTTTTTGGTTCACACTCTAACAGGTTAAGTTTATTTTCCAAACCTGAATTTTTCTGAATAGCAGAATTTAAGCTGACTGTGTGTGGCCTCAAGTTTTTAACTGTTATACTATGTGTGATTTGCCCAAAGTTTCCAATTTTAATCTCCAATTGATTACAGAATTCAATTGATTGGAAAAGAAAATATTGAAATAAGCAGAAAGAAACTGCAGACAGTAGCCATAGAATTCCTATCTGAATGCAAGGTCACAAGTTGCAACTGGGTGCAATTTTTGAAACTGTATTTTTTCTTTTCCCCACTTGCTTACAAGATAAACTCTGTTATCAAAATTAGATGATGAGGAGTTTCAGTTTCTTTTGGCCTTCAAGGACCCTAAATCTTGATTCCATTTGCTGCTTCCATCTTGGTCTAAAAATCAGATCATAAGAAACATATTGGATTTTGAGTAATCTACTGAATTATCAAGCCATACCCCAGTTTATTCGCCTTGAAAAATGGTTCACGTTAGCAGATCATTATTCTTCCTCATCTTCATCTTTGTAAATCTCAAAGAACCTCAATAGTATGAAATTGTACTCTCAAAATTATGTGAACTCCGAAAAACCTTATGAGACATGGCTTGGCACACACATTCTAGCTAAACTTAAGGTTACATTTGATCTTTCCTTTGTAGAAAGTATTTCTACATATTTGATGGAGTTCTTGGTCCATAATGAGTTAAATTTGGGTCCTCGTGATTTACTTGATCAAAGGCTTCTTTGAAATTAAATATAATTCTGTCAATATAAAATTAAAGTGAAAATCGCAATTGTTGGGGAAATTTTGCAGGCAGGAGCATCATTTGGAGTTTGCAAGAACATTACTGTTCCTAATACGACTCCAGCAACAAATCCAGCAGGAAGTTTTTCTGGATCCGTGCAGTTTACAGGATCTGCTTCAGAAGTCCCTTTTCTGAATCTCTTTGCTCTCTGCTTCTGTCAAATTTTGTTCCTGTTGTTTCTAAATATCTGAAATAGATTCATATCAGCGCATAGTTAGGCAGTTTCATCAATTACCTCCTACCTCCTAGGGAGTGGGTTCTTGTATGTTAGCACGTAAATTTTTGAGTCAGAATAGGTATACTGTGTGCTCCTTTTAGGGAATGAAAGGTGAAGGGATGATATATTGATTTATGAGATATAATTGAGCAAGAAGAAACATGAAAAGTTACTCTTTTGAAGCAAAAACTTAGGATATGTGCAGGAAGTTGAGATTGTGAGTGGCATAGAGACACTGAAGAAATATCAACACATCGTTCAGGTACGTTTTATCGCATTGGTCCATGGTATTGCACACTGCCATATTTACTTTTTTATCTTATTGTTTTGTGTGAATCTTTGGATACATCTCCTGTGGGCAAGTTGGGTTATGTTTTTGTTGAACTTTGGATAGTTTGTATTCAGATGTAGTTCATTATTTAGTGCCTTTATTATGATGCTTAAATAGGATTTGCACATATAACTGTTCTTAAGTTTCTTTGTTCATAGTTATATGTGATATAAGTACATTATTAGTTATGATTAAATCAGTGGGATAGCACTCGGTAGTTTGCATGTGATGCGGTTCTGTCGGAGTTTTTAAAACAAAACTAGGAACCAAAAAGGATTTGATAACCATGTTACCTTCTGAGTGTAGAGTCTATATCAAGTATAACTCTTCAGAACATGCTCTGAAAGTCAAATCCAGCTTTTAAATGATTATGTGTACGAGCAGAGAGAGGGAGGAGAAAGAAGTCTCTGGAGAAACTGTGAACAGTGACTAATCAGTAGTGAATAGTGAGCATAAGTTGGATATTTATAGATATGCTATAATTGGGACGATCATAACCGAGTTTTAGCTAGCTTGAGTTTGGCTTGGCAAATCCTAAACTGAGCTAAGCTTGAGGTTAGCCAAAGGACGCCTACTTGAGCCCAGCTCAGCAACGAGCCGGCTCGAGCTTGTGTTTGAGCTGGTCTGATTCTAAGCTCGAGTTAACAATGGTCCCAAGCTGTGTTTTTTTTGGCTACTCAAAAGGATTCCAAAAGAAAAAACAAAGCCTAATAACCATTTACTTCAGAAGTGATAGCTACAGGCCAAGTTCACATTCACATAAGATGTTTAGTTGCATAGAGAGAGACAGTCTTTGTTTTGCACGTAAGTTGTTTTCTAGAACTCCAGAGGTCTATTTACACACAATTGATTTAAAGGGCAGAGTGTTTCTTTGCTAATCTGAAGAGAAAATTTAAAGACAACAAGAGAAAAATAAGAATGCAAAACTTAAGAAGGCCAAAATATTGATTTGCAATAAAAAAGGAGGAAAAAAGAAGAAAGAACATAACAATAACAAAAGATCCATACCACCCGATTGCAGGAGCGAACTTCGACAACGTAGATGGAATGAAAAGGGTGGAAGTCTGGGATGAATGAGACATCTAAGACACGGGAATTGTCAATGAATCCTCAATTAATTTCCAATATTTCTGTTGCTTTTTCATTGCATTGGTTCAATTGAAGAATCTGTTCTAATGTTTTATCTTTCATTCTTGTATTATCAAACAAGTAATTTGAGCTATCTGAATTTTGATTGTCTGCTAGTAATCAAGAGATAATGGTGCTGCTATTTTCTTGTAAAAAGTAATTTGGTAGTTGTGTGCATATGTATGCAAATGATAAATGATGAAAATCGTGTTGGAGTTGGATAATTAGTATACATTTTCTTTTAATATTTGTTTAGTTATTTGAATACTAGTTAGTATTTATCTTTCCACTGGTACAGTTATGTTAAGAGTCTTTACTTTGCAATTTTTAGGGAATGCATGTATGGGTTTTATTCAAACTTGAATTACTGAATATTATTGAAGCTTTTGTTTGCCCAAATCCCCTTCTTCCCTTTTCTTCCCCTTTCTTCTTCTCTTCTCATCTCCATTTCTCTTCTTCTTGATCTACACTTGGTATCAAGGCTTTACGATCTACATCACTAAGTTTATGAGCCTTACACCCAAAATCATATTTTCCTCCTGTCATAACATTTCTTCTGCTACATTGCTCTTTGTCAGGTTTTCCAATTGAGCGGTTGAGACGCAGTAGTAGCAAATATATATGTAGATGTGCTGTGCTGCAATTATGAGTGCTCTGGTTTTCTATTGAAGTATGTATTTTGACATTCTATATCAGTTCAGGTTTGCTTTCTTTCTCAAATTTGGGTTTCATTTTCTGTTCCTTAGTTTTAGGCATATTGTGGAAGCTGTCGTTATAGAGGTCATTTTGTCACTTTTACTTCTAAGCTAACGAAACAGATCTCCCCAAATTCTTTACATAATTTTCCGTAGTAAACTCTCGTCTTGAGTATTTCTTTATTTACTTGTCGATTTTTATTCGAGTTGGGAATCAGTCTCTCAAAAATGGAGATAAGATTGTCTATCACTTTTCTTCCAAATCCTAATGTCCAGTTATGTACGGCAAAAAAACTTTTAAATTGACAACTCAATTATTAAATTTTCTCCAAATCACTATCAGGGGGTCTAATATGATTCCCCATTTCAAATATTTTACATAAAATGTCTCGAACGTGGTTGGTAACCTTCAGTAAAATATTCACAAATTTTGGCATGAATAACTCAATAATTGATTAAATAGATTGTCAAAACAAAAAAAAAAACCTGGACGTTCAAAGTCGTCAACATCCTAGTTGGCATCCTAGTTGGCAGGGACAGGGACAGACAGGTTATTACCCAATTTTGATTGTTTAAGGTTAACGATTGACTTAATAATTATCATTACCGTCATTATTCCTTAAAGTCGTAAAGTCGAACATCCTCATCTCTCTGTTGCTCTCTTTAATTGTGCCTGATCAAAAAAAACATTTGGCTGCTTGAAGGAGTCAACAATAAAGTTTTATTCTTTATGTTTTTACTCATTGGCCAATTAAAGCAACCAAAAATTCACTAGGGTTAATTTTACTAAATGTCTTCAAAGTATAGAGTATCTTATTTTGGTCTTTAATATTTGAATTACATTATTTTAATTTTTGAAATATTGAATATATATTTTATGTGGTTTTTCAAGCAAATAACATTCAAATTACTAACGATTTTTTATCATAAATTTGTTATGTGATACTTAAATATGAGAAAAAAAATAATTTAGATAGTTCATGATTAAAACTGTATAATTTAGTTAGTTCTTTGACCAAAATTTGGATAAAAAATTGGTCAAGAGTTATCTAAATTTTTTTTTTTACCAGTATTTAGATATTACAGGACAATAATAAAAAAAATTATTAACAATCTAAATGTTGTCTGTTTGAGAGATCACATAAAAATATATTCAATATTTTAGGGACTAAAATGATGTAATTGAAATATTAGAGACCAAAATAAGACAATCTTCGGTGCAATTAACCCAAATAACTAGGGATGACAGTGGACCGTGGAAAAACGGGTATTCGTCCAAACTCGTTCCGTTTGGACCGGGGATGGATTATACGTATTGGACGGTCCGTATAAACTCGTGCAGGGATAGAGGCGAAGATGAACTTACCTTTACCCTTGTACCCGTCCCGCTCCGTCCCGTCCCGTACCCGTTAAATAAATAAATAAAAATATAAATATATATTGAGTTGATTGAGATGATTTTACTATCATTATGTTGTTTGTGGACATTTGTTTGTGTTTTGTTCAAATATGTAATATTTTGGACATTTGTTGTTTGTGTTTTATTCAAATATGTTATGTTATATTATGTTGTGTTAGATTATTTTAGATTATTTAGAATGTTGTTGGATTATTTAAAATATTAGATTTATTTAGTTTGGGCTTAGGCGGGTACGGGGGAAGCGAGGATGGGGACGGGAATTAAAAATTTACCCACAGACGGGGATGGACTGGGGATAAACGAAATTATTTTAAGCTGGTACGGAGATGGAGACTACCTCCCTCGCTCCTGATTCGGTTCATTGACATCCCTACAAATAACTATGTTACTTTATTTTTCCCCAAATAAAGTAAAATAACAAAATAATAAAACTATTTTAATGATCAAAGACTATAAACAAATCGAGACAATTTAGCCAAAGAATCCAAAATTAAAATATGGCAATAGATGACATACGGTTTCTTATCCTGTCCAGCTCTCACTCATAGTTTATAATAGATGACATACAGTTTCTTTTCCTATCCTTGGTCTAATGCAGCTCTCACTCATAGTTTCTCAGGAAATCATTTGTCCAATATGTAGATTGAATTTGATCAATCGATTCATGAATTATCTGATTGCTCTGTTTTTTTTTTTCTTGTTCCATAGCCAAACTCTAAAGCTAACAACCTCCAAATTACTGTGTTCATAAATATCACAAAAACAATCTGTACATATAGTTTACAGATAAACAATGCAAATTTTTTTCCCAAAGAAAGGGATCGAAAAAGTATGGGATTAAACCTGTGACAACGCGTTCCTGCCAAGCCGAACACAATGTACATTTTAACATTTGCAAACAATCTGAATCTGTACACTGTCTGTTTATTGATAAATACATAGCAAACCTTTTTTTTCTTGGCTGCAACGAATACAATATACATATGCAAACAATCTGTACCAAGTTTTTTTTATTGCAAACATAATTTAGACACCTTAGAAGACAGGCCACATAGAAACCACCCCTTCAACGTTTAGCAGCAGTCCTTTGGGTTGTATCTGAAGAGCTGGGCTAATTGTAAGCAAACCACTGAAGCAGTCTAGAGGAACCCTCATGCCCCATACATTGATGGACTCAAGTTTGTGACATTTATTTACGAGAACGAGAAGTCCACACTCAGTTACATGACGGCAGCCCCACAGAACAATAGTCTGAATGTGAAGAACAACGGTATGTAAGCAGAAATACATTCAGCAACTTCAAAAATACTAGGGCAAAATAAAACCTCCATTGGAAATTTCTACACAACACTCACCTTCAAATGTGGACAGCTATTGGCAATTGCAAACAAAGAATCATCTGTTATAAATGTACCACCAATGTTTAGGTGTTGCAAAGCGATCGCTCTAGATATCTGTTGGAAAGAAGAAAATCAACTAAGAGAAGCAATGTCATTCCAAGAAACTCGATTCGTATCCAAGTTAAGAACTTACCAAATGCATCGTCATAGGGTAGGAGAAGATAGATTATTTAGATGCAGTTTGCTTCATCATCTAAACGGTTTATAAATTTCTAGAAACCAGAATAACACAAAAACAGAGGAAGAATAAAGAATCGACAGGATCTTTGTAAGTGGTAACAAATTGTAGAACACATGTAAATGGCACAAGATGTTCAACAACTCCTCAATCTATTACAACCAAATCGAAAATAATCTGAATTACAAACAAAAGAAAGACCTTCCTAACGACATTTGGTCTCTTTTTTGATGGCAAGGAGAGAGTTGTGTGAAATATAAAGTTGAGAAACCCTGCACCCCGATGCAAGCCAGAAATAGGCAATTGCTTTCGATGACAAGCTCATGCAATTGTACTTTCTTTCCCATTGCCATAAGGAAATTCAATTAAGGGCTTAAGGCAGAAGGTCAACCATTGAAGAAAACTCCATTCACTTTCATGGGATACTGGTAAAAAAAGAAACATAAGCATATTCATCACAGCTATATAAACAGATTGCCATACTGTTACTCCCAATCAAACCCATAGACTAGATTCATTGAAGAGTAAGGGACTTGCATCGAGAGATGATAGTGATTACATACCAATTGAACAACTCCTCTGTCGGTGATGCCTGTAATGCCCCATAAAGATATTGAGGACAGGTTGCTAACACACTTTGCCAATGATAATTGATGCAGTCCATTATCTGTTATTTGGCAATCCCAACGGCTCCTTGAACTGAACAAACAAGCATAGAAATGAACCGTTCATCAACGGCTCCTAAAGAGAATACAACTTTAATCAATCAAGGCACAAAACAAATGTGTGTGTGTGTGTAGAGAGAGAACTAGAGAGAAGGGGGGGGGAGGGATGTACATGTCTAGCTCCTTGAGGCTGTAGGCATGGAGCACAAGGCGAGTGGTGGATTGATCGTCCATTTTCCAACCAGCGAAGCTCAATTTCTCTCTCCGAGCCAAGGATTCCTTCACTCCTTGTCTCCATTTCCTACACACGCAGCTGGTCCTGTATTGCCAACATATTCAAACACATATAACACACAGAAACGCAGACAAAGGGACATGAAAGCACAAAAATTGTGTTGATTTTGAAAATCAAAATGAGTCAGAAGATGATAAACAAACTTACTGAGCCAAATCTTTGAAGCAAGAGATGAGAGCAAAGATGTGAGCGAGTAGGTCAACCGGAAGCCGGTCAATCTCGGCTTCTTCGCCCCATCCCATGCCTTCAAATAATGGGTTGCAGAGAGAGAGAGGGAGGAGAGAGAAGGGTTCACCTTCGGCTACGTTTTCAGTTGTCCAAGGGAATAAATATACAGAAAGAGACGTATGGCGCTTTCCAACAGCTAAATCGAGGAGAGAGAGAGAGATGTGGTCATCTTTTCGTCATTTTTTCACGATTCTCTTCGTTACCTTTGAAAGCCAATTTGAGAATCTTTCATTCATTACCTTAGTCCACATGAATAATGGGTCCGATAAAAAATTTTGGATTTTTTTTACAGGGTATTGAGAGATCAAATTTGTACCGACTATTCTTACAAGTTTAACGATTCTTATTGTTACTTAAGGTGGATTAGAATATATCCGTGATAAATAGAAGTGGTTAACTCTTAATGACTGTGAGAAATGATTAAACCCGAAACATCTGAGTTATTAAAAATCATACTCAACCATTTAATTATTTCTAAACTTTAAAAACATTTGAATTTCAAGTCGATGTTAATCCAATAGTCAATAGTTTTTACAAGCTTTTACTAATTATTATATGATTATTAATAATGTCACATTATTTTAAAGTTTGTCAAAATTTTGTTGTACACATGATGCCCCTTAAGGGTCTGAAGTCTCTGATCTTACTTGGTCTGCCTCATCTAATGCGTTTTTGACTTTACATCCTCAATTTCTTAAATGGAAAATCTATGGATTATTAGGAAAAAACTTGAAAATTGGTCAAGCCCTTACTCCTATCCTGACTAAAGAAAGTCAGAAGTGGGCAGCTCTAACAAAGCCTAATTCATTCTCCACAGAATGAATACGGTAAGGCCTTCCCCATCAGATTCCTGAAGCCAGAAGAAGGCCCTATTTCTTATATGAAGATGGCAAAATTGATACACGCTACGGACTTAATTGAATTGACTTAATTAAATAAAGATGATTTTTTATTAATACATATTTTTTAGTTGATAATATGACTATCCTACTTTAATTTCTTTAGAATATTGTTAAAAAAAATGAAACAATAGTAATTGATAAATAGAGATTGTATATAAACTTTGATTCTTTGTTTGTATTTTAAATCGTCTATTAAATCTGACATTCCCCAATAAGAAGAATAATGAAATTGGATTAAATTATATTATTAAAAATATAAAATTATTAAATAAAAGAAATTCAATGTCTTTGTAATCCAAAATCTAATTGATAAAGACTATAAATAAAATTTGAGTCCCTCTTTTTTTGGGACCCTAGGCAGAGGTTTAAGTGGTTTACTCTCTGAACCAGCCCTGAGTGCAAGTAACACAAAAGTACCAATAACAATAGGTAAATATGTGACATAGAGTTGAGAAGGCAATGTAAGAAAAAGAGACATAGTTTAGGGCATCAAAACATTATTTGTTCTTTAATTAGTAAAAAAAAAAAAAAATCCAACCACATCCCTAAACATTGTCGTATCTCATGAATCATGTCCTACAAGTTTCGTAGAACTCGTGACAACATCGGGGCCCTGTTTGTTTAGTTTGCGATAATGACATGGTGGTTTTATATGTGGAAAGGGCCCTTTGCATCCCCCCACCCACCCACCCGACAGAAAAAAACAGTTTTCAAATAAGGATAAATACGTAAATTTCTTTTTTTTTTGGTTACCTTCCTCATTAGACAAATAAAAGATAGGAGATGCCAATAAAAAATAAAAAATAAAAAATAAAAAATATAAAGAATGTTTCTGAAATTATCACAATTATTGAACAATTAATTAAAATTTTCTGTTTGTTTTTTTACTTTTTTACCAATGGTATACAACTTTGCCTAAATTAGAGTTTAATTATTATTTTTTTGCATAAATTAGAGTTTAATTCGGTTGTTAATGAGGGTATATAACTCACTACTTTTGAATTTTTTTTTTGACGACCGTATTATTCTTAAAAGAAGACATAAGACGATATATTTACCTTTTTCACTTCAAATACTTTTCTTCTTCTATTTTTCTTGAATAACAAAGTGTTTTTATCTTTTTACAAAAATTATTTTTCTTCTCTTTTGTCTCTTCATATATCTTCCACTATCATTATAATTCTTTTTCAATGTGTTAAACTTGTAAGATTGCATAACATAACATATAGGAATGCTTTATATATAAGTATCTCAAGATTATGAGATGTTATTTTTTTTTATTCAAAATTTATCCAATTTTTTGTCTAAAAATATTAATGTGTAACGCTCGTCATGCATTGTTAGTATCATTTATAAAATATTTTTATTTTTTAATTAGTACAAGTTATTACAAAATTATTAATTTATAATAACATATTAGCGTTGAGTTTTCTTAAGAGATAAAAAAAAAATCTTGAACTTTTGATTCAAGATATGTGTAAGACATGTTAGTTTGATATAATTAATTAAATAAATTAAATTAAAATTAATTATATTCAATATAAATGTGTTAAGCAACACACTCTTATTTTTTTTCATCTTAAATTGATGAGTTTTTTTTAATCTCATTGTGTCTTATACAAATTCAAAATGTTACACTACATAGATGATATTAATGACAAATTTGATCAATTTAATTATTATGTTAGAGAAAATCATGTATTCCAAGATCAACAGTAATTGTTCATCTGTTGGGAGAAAAAAATTATAATTTCTTAACTATTGGATGAATGAATTTGAAACCGTAGGATGTATTTCAAGATCAGTCGTAATCGTTGATTTTTTTGAGGGGAAAATATTAAGGAAAAAAATTATAATTTCTTGGCCGTTGGATAAATGAATTTGAGACCATAGGATATGTTAGAAGTTCAGCCGCAATTGTTGACTTTTTTTAAGGAAAAATATTAAAGAAAAAAATTATAAATTTTTGACCGTTAAATGAATGAATTTGAGGCCGTAGGATCGGCTTGTTGAAGCCTTTGATAATGAAGGTCGTTGGATGTTGAAACCTAGATTGACTTGAGACCGTTGGATGTTGAAGCCTAGATTGATTTGAGGCCTTTGGATGTTGAAGCTTTAAATAATTTGTGACTGTTGGATGTTGAAATCTTGGGATTTGAACTGCTCTATTTTATATTATAGATTTTTCTTACAAAGTCAATGATGCCCATATATTAGTTTCATCCAATTTTTATTTCCTATACCTATTTGACTTCTAACTTCTTTTGAACTCTAAATTCTATATTACTTTTACTAAATTTTTATTTCCTATACCTATTTGACTTCTAAGTTCTTTTAGACTCTTTTATTAAGCATATCTGATTTTAAAATTATTTATTAGTACTACCCTTGCATACGATTTTCTATATATATGTTTATATCTATATGAAGAAAAAAAGTTTAATCTATATTCTATCTATACTATTTTAAAAAATCTGTATGTGTGAAAAACATTTTTTTCCCAATTTTATCCTCTAACATCACAATTATATCATCCATGTCCTCCCAATTTAATTGCTTCCCGTTAACCTATCTAGCCGTTCACGTCTCCCTCTATTTCTACTTTCTTTCTCCCTCCTTCTCTTCCTCCCTGCCTATTTTCTCTCTCAAATTCACAGACCTAGGCTCTACTTTACAGTCTCCTCTCTCCGACTTTGTCTCCCTTTGTTCTCTCTCTCTCTTGCAAATTCACAAGCCCTTCTCTTCATCTTCCCCTCTCCGTCTCTCTGTCTTTTGTTCCATGCATTTTCACAGACAGGGAATAGCACACCGCCGCCCTTCACCATCCCTCTCAGTTTCTCTCTCACATCGTCATGGATCCCCTTCACCGTACCCCCCTCAGTCTTTCTCTCCCTAATTGCATGTATTCAACTACAAAAATCACTTACCCATTATAGATTTCAACTGTCTCCGATTTTTTCTTCTTCTTCTTCTCTCTCTCTCTCTTGCGAATTCACAGATCTTGATCTGGTTGTTTCTCTTCTCTGATTTTCTGTGTTGATCTATGTTCTATGTTGAAGTTAGGTGTGAATATGATCTATGTTGAAATTTGGTGTTACATTTTTCTGATTTTTTTGAATTGTCTATGTTTGGTTCAATCTCTGATTAGGTTTAATTCTGTTTTAGATTACTAATTTATTGCATTTTTGCAACAAAAAAGATGCCCATTCAACTTCTTTTTTTCAGCTTTACTCTACTGCAAATTACTACACCTCTTGAAGTACGCAATGCCGCTTCAGATGAACCAACCGACACCTTGTTAAAACCATAAACCCAAACTCCCTTGTTTCAAATAAATAGATTCGATGGACAATTCACCTTCAGTGCGAGCCTGTGATGCGTCCTCAAGGGAACTCTCATCCACGACTGATGCTCCCAGTCGCGCTTCCTTAGATCACTCGAATTCAGGTATAACATAGAATTCCATGAATTTTCTAATAATTAAACTTCTTTTTGGTAGCGATATCCCTAGACTTTTTCCTAAAATATTATTGAACGGAATTGGGTGACTTTTGGTGCCAGGGGTTCAACTATGGCGTGGAGTTCGTGCTTTTTATTCGTAACCCATCTTTGAGATATCTTTTAGGTTGACTCCTACTTGGTGTGTTTTCCAATTGATGCCCTCGAGATATTTATGAACAAATCAGAATACAATGATGTAAAGAGCCTAATCTATCAATTATATATTTTTTTTTCATTCAAGAGTGCTATTTTATTTAGAATTAATAAGCAAGGTCTCACCTATTTCTCCACTCAAGTTCTTTTTAATGCACATAGATGTGCTCCATATCTCTTTGCTTCTTAATTGTTCATGAAATGCTCAAAATTCACAAAGATGTATAATAACTGAAAGAAAAATTAGTTTAAATCTATTAGTTTACAGGGTTGCATGTATATATTTTCCAAAATGTTTACAAGGATATTTTTGGATAATCTTTGGGCGTCCAACACCATTTTTCAAGCTTTGGCTTGACATTTGCTTCGGTCATAGGCA
>CM042185.1:45827405-45851425 GCA_023539305.1 Ilex asprella
TTATTATTATTATTATTATTATTATATTGAGAGAAAATTTTAGTCACACTCCTTATAGTTTATCATATCTTCAAGAACACTCCATCTATTATCAAAAACATGATTGACACTCCTAGTTTATATTTAAATATCACAGATACCCCCGACCATTAAACCACCATTTATAACAAAAATAAATTATCTCAAATACTAAAATTACCCCTACATAAACTCCAAATAATCTTTCTACATAAAATTCAATTAAAATTCGAGCTAATTAAAATTTATTTTTTACATATTAAAATTCAAGCTGATTAATTTTTTTTTCACATATTAAAATTCGATTAGAGCTGATTACACGTTTCGAATTGATTAAAAATTATATTTTTTTAATTAAAATTTGACTTAAGTTGATTAAAATTTATTTTTTGCGTATTAAAATTTGAGTCAATTAAAATTTATATTTTTTATGTCTCAAAAATTGGGTCTATTAAAATTTAATACGAGTTAATTAAAACTTGATTTGATCATCGAATAGAATTTTAATTGGTTCAAATTTTAATAAATAAAAGAATATAATTTTTAATTGACATAAATTTTAATACATAAAAAATAAATTTTAATTAGCTCAAATAGAATTTTCATCTGTCCTAATTTTAATACGTAAACAAATTTAGAAAATATAGGAGTTTCATTAAATATATGTCTATCTAGAGGGGGTGTGGATGAAGTGTTTTCTAAAATATGTCATGGACAATTTAGTAAAATTGCATTCTTATTAACACTTTTGATCTGATAAAGGGTGTCAGAGAAGATTCAAAAAATCTAAAAGGTTTTTTTAAAGATGACGAGTTCGGATTTTACTAAGCTAAGGCCCAATCCGAACGGAGTCGAAGAAGCCCATAGAAAAGCCCAAAAGACCCATGGAGCTGGGTCCACCCATCAAAGGGAGTTGAATAGTGAATCGGAGGTGAATAGTAAATGGAGTCCAAGGAGATCAAATGGCCAATGCCCAAGCTCCTCCAAGAAGGCGCGGGCGTCAAGAGGACAACACCCAAGAGGCCGAAGGCCCTTGGGCGCCGGCTTGGGTTGGCTCCCCTTCGGACGTCTCCTCCTCTTCTTTCCACCGGCCTCCTCACTCAAGTCCAAGACGATCAAGCCCACTCCGAAGCAAGTCCGAGCTCAAGACTCAAGATCAAGACCAATTCAACTCGCAATCATCCTCCAAGGAGTACGAAGGAGAGAGAGATGAGCTATGAAACTAAATGGGTTACTTGGAAGCCGAGAGAAGGAAGAGCTGAACAACGAGGTGAGGACACCCCTCATGGGGCGCCGCCCACCTCTCTACACCAAGTGGGCGCTTCCCACTTTGGCCCTCTCCTATCATCTTTTCTCCTCCTCGTCTCCTCCTTACTTCAAGACTCAAGTCCAAGGCTAAGCGTGAGCACATTCCACACCACAATGACATCCGAGTAAATAGGAGCACATGGAAGAAGACTCGAGATACGGAGATCTCCTACCATAACTCTACTTACCAAAGAGGTTCACTCATACCATAACTCTACTTACCAAAGAGGCTCACTCCTACCACGTTTGTACTTACCAATTGACGGGAAACTTCTCCCTCACGTCACCGCCTCACCGCCTTGGTGAGCCTATATATTGTAAGCCCTCACTGTATAAAGGGCACGATGACTCTTGAGACACACACCAGAGACTAGTTGCACTCAGTAAGCTCTAAAAGCTCTCTATGCACACTCTCTCTCTAGACTCATTGTAAACTCTCTGGAGTACCACCGTTGATCAATAAAACGCCTAAAGCCACCGTCGCCATTTGAAGAGTGGACGTAGGTCATCCGAGACCGAACCACTATAAATCTCCAGTGTTGACCTATATTTACTGTTTTGCCACTAATTGTCATTGATTGCTCATTAATCACTCTTGTGACTGTTGATCTCGCACGGAGACGATTTTGTGCATCATCAAAAGATATGATAAATTGGAAGGAATGTGACTGAAATTTTTTCTTATATTAAATATTAATATGACCTCATTTATAAATTTTATTTTAGGCCCCAATTTCATTGGGCTGCACCCAGTCTCCTGAATTATTTTGAGGGAAGTTTGACAATTCCTCAAAGACAATGGACTCTCATATCTTCAAAGAAATAGATTAAGAAACCAAACAATAAAACCCAGTTTTTAACATTTCATAAGCATCATCAAACACTGATTTCATAAAGATACATACAGAATTGCATAAAGTTTTATCCTCCATTTGCCTCCCCAATCACCCAAATCATCGGTTTAATCAGCTGATACGGCGGCATAGGGTGATTCCATCACCAACAGGGAGCTGGCAGATCTCAATCCTGGGGTCAACAGCCAAGGCATTGTTGAGCTCCAACACAAAGTCCCTATAGTATCTCACATATTTCCGGAGTGGCGCATCAGGCGGTGCCACCACTGACCCGTTCCACAGGGTGTTGTCGTAGCCTATAACTCCACCAACCTTCACCAACTCAATGATCCTCTTGTGGTAGTTAAGGTAGTTGTCTTTGTCCGCGTCTACGAAAATGAAATCGAAACTCCCATGATACTTACCCTGTAACAACAAATTGATACATATTTTTCAACTCCTACAAGAAGAAAAAAATAATCAAATTATAAAACTGCGGATGCTTAGATTAATGAGTACTTACGTCCTCGATCATTTGGTCAAGAACAGGAAGAGCAGGCCCTTCTCTGAAGTCAATCTTGTGAGCAACACCGGCCTTTTGGATCACTGGAAGGCCTAGTTCATAGTTTTCACGATTGATGTCCATGGCCAATATCTGTAACCACCAAGAACAATTTCGAAGGACCTAAATACTTTTGATGAGGAAGTGTAAAAGCGGTTTTATTATGAAAGTGAAAGGAATACCTTTCCATCATGAGGAAGGGCCAAGGCAGTGGCAAGGAGAGAGTAACCAGTGTAAACACCAATCTCCATAGTGTTCTTGGCATTGATGAGTTTGATGAGCAAGTTCAAGAACTGCCCTTCATCAGCAGAGGTGGTCATGATGTTCCTGTTCAGTGAATCACAAAAACAGAAAAATTAAAATTCACTGACAAATCAAAAATAAATAAATATAATGTTTTGAGTTACAATTAGAAAAAAATTGAAATCGATTTTAAAAGATTACGGTCAATCTTCAAATGTTTAGATTGTCCCGGTAATTTCATTTTGTTGTGGCCTTGTCAAAATGAGTCGTATCATGTTAACTTTCACGTCTTGTCTGTATTGAGTTGACACCCAACTTACTAATAATCATGTATAGTTAAGATTGTGTCGGCTATTTTATCATGTTCAACAATTCATATTGTCGTAGATGAAATTTGTATCTACTTGGCTGTTTTATGGGTCTAATAGGTTTTTCTATTTACTACAGCCAATCTCGATAAACTTCTAATTACGTATTTGATTTCTTGCCAGATTACATGGATCATGTCTATAATTATCGGGATTAATTTTCAGTGCATGAGGCTCACCAGGGGTGTTTTGCGGTCAACTCACGAAGCTCTTTCAAGGATTCAGGCTCTCCTGGATAAACACTGGTCTCAAGGATATACTGCATGACACACAACATGCAACCGTGAATTTAAATGAGATTCATTCTGATCGGAAAAAAAAAATTAATGGGATTCAAACTAGGAAAAAAAAAACTTAGTGGGGGTGTTTGTAATATTTGAGAGAGATTAACCACTATTCATACCTGATAAAGAGCATCACTTTGCAAGAGGGACTTGTGGCCAACCTCCTGGTGCCTCGAAACTTGGTTCTGATTCTCCCCATTAGTCGCCATTTCTGTGTATTCTCAAGCTAGCTACCTTCCTTCCTTCTTTGTGAATTCTTAGGGTTATGGTCGGTTTGGCTGGTGAACCTGAAGATAGGCTATGGTGGGTGCCTATTTTATACATGAAAGGTGGTGGTGGGTAGGACACCGACAGGTGGAAACTTTCGTTTGAGGACGATGAATACATAAAACGCATTGGTATCAAGAAATTATTTTTTCGATCTCATCTCTTTTATTTTGTTAAAATTAAAAATAAGATACAGTACAATTTTTATATTTTTATTATTTTATTTTATGTTCTTATTCTTATTATTAATAATTAAAGTAAGATGTATAATAATCAATTTATTTTAAATTCCTATACAATTTGGGTACTGTCATTAGAGGATCTCCAACAGTACAATGTATTTTAGCTACTTAAAAAGTAATATTTTATATTTTTGCTACTCACTTTTTTAATACACACTCTAACAAATTTTCTATATTTTTAATTATTCTTTTTAAATATTAATTCTCATGACTTTTGTATTATTATTTTTTTGGGAAAAGTGAAAGGGAGAAAGAGATAGAATGGATGAAAATGTAAGAAAGAGAGAGAAAATATTATAAAAAAAAATTATATATTGCTACAGTAATACTCTACATTTAGAGAATCACTATAGCAAAAATCTATTTTATAATATATGAAAATAATCTATTAAAGTACTATTTTTTGTTTTGATTAACTAAAATTTACTTATTTTGGCTTTGAAGCATCTGTTAGAGATGTTTTTATATTACCAAATGGAAGGCCAGCCAACATTGAGGGGTTGGTGAGCTCTTCTTTTGTGGCATGGGTGAGTCTTGGGGCCCACTGACCAACTTCTTTCTTGACTTGGTGATCAGCTTTGGCTGAATGAACAACTACCACCATCGACACACCCACAATTTCCAAAATTTAGTTCCTTTTTTTTCTGTTAGAAAATCAAAAAGAAACTCTTGTTGATTTCTAACTTTAATCTCCAATAATTAGAGTCCCACATAAAATTAACCTCATGGTTAATAAATACTATAACTCAGAGGTACAATTCATTTGTGTAGAAAATCTTTGGAATTTTTATATTTTATACCCCGAAAGATTTTAAGATTATCACATTACACCTTTACATATTAAATTTTTTGTATTGTGCCCTCAATGTATCAAAAGAATTATAATGTAACCCTTCTCTTAGTTTTCGTTATTTTTTTCTTCAAAAGTTAATCCATTAACACTAATAGAAAAACTAACAAAAAAATCACATTGCAATACTTTTGATACATTGAAAGTACAATGAGAAAAATTTAATCTTTGAGAGTGTAATATGAGAATCATAAAATTATTCAGGGTACAAAATACAATTCATCTAAAACCTTCTCGACAACGTGTTTTCCATGAATGTCAAGGTGGCGCGAACTTTTTGTTACATCACAAAAAAGAAAAATTAAATTTATTGTCTTTTTTGGTTGATATTGACTCTCTGTTTAAATTGTTGAGAGAGTGATTAGTTAAAAATATATAAGATTTAGGAATCTTAATTTTTTTTTTCAAAATATAGGGGGAATATTTCGTGTAATTAGCATATAAAGTTAGACATCAAGATAACTCTCTCGCGTAATATATAACGAAAACAACCTATTTTCGATCTTTTTCTATTTGCTTGAAAGTTGGAATTATCTATCAAAATATGGCAATAAGGAGATAGGTGGTTCCTAGTACTTAACCCCGAAAAAGATGTAAACTATCGGATTTAGATCCTCTTTATTACCTTTTTTTTTATTTTTTCTCAATAAAGTACTAGATGAATGACATATGTAAAATTTTAAATTTCAACGGACAAGATATTTCTTCATTCATTTTGTTGTTGGTGGAGTGTTAACCATTATTAAAAAAATTTCTCACAAAGAAAAATCTTGTCCATTGAAATTCATAATCTTACACATGTCACTCATTCAGACTGGGAATTGAAGGGAATGGATAAAGGAGGAGATCCAAATCCTAAACTATCAAGCTATGGTAAGACTAAAAAGAATTTTGAGTAGAGGGATTATCCTACTAAGCAAAATTGTTAAGTCGGTTAAGATCTATAAAATCACATTTTTATTATATTCAATAAAATCATTGAATCCTATCAATTTTTTTATTAAAATAATTAAGTATCATTTTTTATAATTTATTTCAGCTTAGCTTAAATCTCTATCTATCGTACCCTTTTCCTAGTTCTAGCATTTGTCACTGATTAACTTTAACTTATTTTCAAATAAAAAATAAACAAGATTACTACCATCAAATAAAAATAATTTTTAGGAAGTTCTGATGAATTAAGTACTCAGTTCAATTATTTTTAGTTTTAAAAAATAAAAAAACTAAACATTATATCAATGAAATAAACCACAATATTTATTGATTTATGTATCCTTCATCTTAATGATTTTTGGAAACTAATAAACAAAAAAAATAAAATAGAAAGTGGTAGTAAATAACATTTTTTATTTAAAACAAAAGACTTTTTTTTTTTGGTTTTTTTATTTGGTCTCACTTTGTTCGTTATTTTTCCTAAAAGGACATGGCCACTTTAATTCCGCTACCGACTGATTCTATTTCAAGTACAAAGGGCATCAATCCTTCCTCTAATGTGGGTCCCACTTGATTCAGAATCTTACACGTGGCAAAAAGGAGTTGGTGAGAGAGGACCTCACCAATTGAACTGACCAACTCCGTCAAGGGTTGGTGGCCAATTCAGCCAATTTGGTCTATTATTGGAGAAATCTTTTTTTATTTTTATTTTTATTTTTTAATTTTTGGCTATCATAGAAATAAAAAAAGAAAAAGATTATGATTCATTGCCTACACCAATTGGAGCCTACGTAGCCTGTGACGAGTCAGGGGCAAAATTGACAAATTGTTAATTAATCGATAGATTTGGTTGGATTAGTCTCTCTTGTAAAAAAGAGAGTTTAAATTAATGGAGAGAGAATTCTATTGAGAAATAGGGTAAATCTTATTTTACTCCTTGGAAAATACAAAAAATTCAATTTGTCCCTCAAAGAAATAAAAACGTTACAATGTAGTCTACTGTTTTATTTTTGTTTGGTTGTATGTCAATTTTGTGTTTCCTGATAACATACAGATAATCAAACAGAAATAAGACGGTAGATTATATTGCAATGTTTTTTATTTCTTTGAGGGGCAATATAAAAAAATTAATCATTCTAGAAGCAAAGTAAAATTTTTATATCTTTCAAGGACAAAATGAAATTTTCCCTAAGAAATGAGGAGTTAGAGTGAGTTTTTGAGAAAGAACGACAAGTAGGGTCCTATTTATAAAGATTTCTTAAAGCGTATTTCTATAAATAAGTAAAAAAAAATTAAAAATTAAATTATTTTTTTGATCAAATGGTTGTTTTTCATCTTTTATCAAAAATTGGGAGGATTGGCAGACCATTTGGACTTCAATTGGCTGAGACTATTCTCACACTTTTAATATCTGTTCTCATCCCATTTAATCGTCTTAGTTTAAACTATTAAGTTCGTACTATTTATATAACCCTATTAATGACTAAATTTATTTCATTTATATCTATCCCATTAAACTATTAAATATATTTTTCAAAGAAGTCAAAATGAAACAACAATTGAAACAAAATTTCAATGTTCAGAGGTGATCTAAAAAAAATTGAGATATTTTGATATATTTTTATCAATATTTTTGAAATAATTTGAATGGTCTTAAGATATTTCGACTAATATTTTATCTAAAAAGTTTAGTACCGAAATTATGCATCAGGACAAAATTTTGATCATTGTGTACATAGTAGATTGAAATAAAATCGGACGAGTTTAGTTTTTAATTGGTGATTATAGATGGAATTAGTTTAGTAATTAACGTGGCGGATATAGATGGGGTGAATTTAATAGTTTAAAATAAAGAGTTAAATAGGTGGAAAAATAGATTTAAAGGGCGGGAATAACCACACCCAAAGCATAATCTTATCTAACGTTTGGTGATGCTTTTTTTTTTAATGAGAAATGTCACATGGACTTAAAAAGTATATTTAAAAATGAGTAATGTTATTTGGACCTAAAAATTAGACTTGATAATCACAACCATTAAATAGATATCGAGTCATAATAAATACTGTGACTTACAATTAAATCAATAGTTATAATTATTAACTCTACTTTTTAAGTCCACTCTTTTTTATTTTTTTGCGCTTTTTTGATGCATAAACTTTAAGAGAAACCAATGTTGGCCTTAGAAATCAGGCAACATGTGAAATTACTATTTCACATATCTCCATCTAATATTTGGATTCAAAAGAATTATATGTTCTTTAAATTTAACAATGTAGGAAAATTATGTTGACGAATGAAGAAGCATATCAGAAAACAAGATGTGATTAAGGAATGGTTGGCTAACAACGTTCAGATTTCGTCGCCTACCTCTCTGCAAAATCAAAAAATGATATTAAAAACAATAAACTAGGCCTTGGGGGAAGTATTGTTGGGGAATCTATTGAGAACAACATATGCTAAGATTCTTATCTACCAAACAATTTATTTTTTTAAATGGCTATCCATTATTTAGAGTGGAATTGTGAAGTATGCATGTCAGGGGCGAAGTCAGACTTCAACTCTAGTGAGAGCAACTTTCAATATATGAATGCTCAAATTTGAAGTGTTAATACTATTTTATAAAAATATAGTTTTATCGAAATAACATGTACAAGTAGTATACAAAAAAAAAAAGTTCACTATAAAATTGTACCAAATAAATACTTTTGTATCGAAAAATGGTGTCCAATAATGAATTGATTCAATACATGAAAAAATCCAAATTCTTGAAAATCTTCATAATTGTTTCAACAAATTTTCACAAATGGTGATGATAACTAGAACAAATCCTAGATATGAGTTCGCACTTACAGGTCAGGTCAGGAGGTCAGACGAAGCTCAGAGAGCTCAGAAGTCCAGAGCTAAAAGTTTCCCCCTAGTTGAGATAATAGTGGAAATGGTAAGGGAACAGTTGGATGACAGCGGACGCCTCCGAAGCAATAGTTCGCTGGAATCAAGGCATAAAACTCTCGAGCAACCAAGATTTTCTCCTAAAATCAAGGAAGATTATGCAAGGAAAAGGCAAGGATCTCGGCCGGGATCCCACGGAATGAGCAATAGCCCTATAAATACAAAGCAATGCCCCCAGGCCAAAAACAAGAGAAGAGACCCGAGATACATGAGTGATACGAGGGAGAACTCTAATTTTTGACCACATTGTACTGTAAAAAAACATCCCAATGATCAATAGAAAAAGGGAGAGCAAGAATCTCCATTGAAGAGTGGACTAGCCGAGCTCTTACGCCGGTGAACCACTATATTTCATTCGTGTTCATTCATCCTTCCCTGAATTCTTTAGATATTACTTAACAATCAACTCGAGCCTTGTAGCTCAGGTTCTTATTGCCTCGTATCTCTCACACTTTCTACTCATTCACCTTAATTTACACCATCAGTTTGACATCATCTGTGAAAACGACTGTTCCAGTTATAAATACGCTGATCTTTCAGTGACTGATGGTCTTGACTCTCAACATGAGTAGAAGCCAAACAAATCCACCACGAATGCAGAATCAACCAAAAACTGACAACAATAAACAGCCAAAAAATATTCCCGATCTTCACCCTACCGCAGAGGTTAATCCCCCCATGGGGAATTCCCCTACGAATAATGAGTTGGAGGCCCTTCGCCTAGTTAACCAACGTTTGATGCAACAAAACGAAGAGCTCATGAAACTTTTGCAATGCCCGTAGGAGGCACGAGTGGCCCATGAAGGCCAGAATAACCCACGCTATAGAGACTAACCTCACCTCAACCCCCTTAAGGAAATTAATGAAAAGGGGGAAAACAACCATACCATGGGGGAAGCCTCCCCTCTACCCCCAAGAATGGACATAATGAATAAGTTCAAAGTCAAAATGAGGAGGTAGAAAGGAATGATTTCTTCCCTTATCAACAAGGAAGAAGAGAACAATACTAGTAGCAGCGTTTCAAGGATATTCAGCAAGAGCTCAGTCGCATGAAGGAGGTGGTGAAGGGTAGAGCTCTAGAGACGATGAACGCCCTGGTGCAACAAACTAACTCCCCATTCACCACCGAAGTGCTACACTTCTCTCTCCTCCCGAAATTTAAAATGCCGCAAATTGAAGCTTTTGATGGAACGAAAGACCTCGTAGATCACCTAAATACATATAAAAACCAAATGGAGCTACATGGATACCAAGACCCTATGCGTTGCACAGCTTTTGCCATCACATTGAAGGGTCTGCCTTAGCTTGGTTTAATAGGCTCCCTCCAGCAACGATCTCCTCCTTCAAAGAGTTATCTATATCTTTTGTATCCTACTTTATAGGAGCTTAGATTTACAGAAAGTCAAGTTACCATTTGTTAAACGTGAAGCAAGGATCCCATGAAAACCAAATGTCTTATGTCCAAAGGTTCAATTCAAAATCGTTGAAAGTGGACATCCCATACGAGAAATTTGTCATTATCGCTTTCATAGCTGGACTGGGAGTGCAATCCAAGGATCTGATGTTCTCCATATCAAATAACCCTCAAGCAAGCATGGCTGAGGTACTGGCTAAGGCAGAGAAGTATATCAATGGCAAGGAGGCCTTTCTCTCAAAGGTAGGAAACTCTTCCTTACATAAGGAGAAAGGAAAGGTAGAGAAGAAAAGGGTCCGAAGTCTCAGAAAAGAAAAAAGACAAGATAAGTCTCCAAGAAGAGAACGGGATCATTTCCCTAAGAAAAGGGGAGATATAAGGGATCGCTTGGGCCCTCCCTAGCCGTAGTTACAACCAAGGTACACACCTCAGTAGCTACCTTCTCTCACCACAGCGATATCACAGATTTTGTGTGAAGTACAAAACGAGAAATTCCTAAGATGGTCACCCCAGATGAAGGCAGATCCAGCCAAGAGGGATCCCACCAAGTACTATAAGTACCACAGGGATCATGGCCACCACACGGACGACTACATTCAACTAAAGAAGAAGATCCAATTCCTAATCTAATGAGGGCAATTATGCTGCTATGTTGCCCATGACAATCAAAATCAAGCTCTTCCACTCCCACCACCTCGGCAGCAAGCGCCAGCTTAACATCAGCAACCTCTAGGGGTAATTAGAGTGATATCCGGAGGGTTTGCAGGAGGTGGGGAGTCTAGCTCGGCCAGAAAGGTCCACCTGTGCAAAATCAGTGCTGGTGAGGCTCTGGAAGTGCACACTGTCTCCAAGGTGCCACATCTAAGCACTGTTATATCCTTCTCAGATTCGGACTTGGAAGACTGTCAGCATCCTCATCATGATCCACTGGTAATAAGGGCTGTCGTAGCTAACAGGACAGTTCATCGCGTTCTGATCGATAACGGGAGCTCTGCGGATATTATTTTTGCCTCTGCATTTAATAAAATGGGCATAGGCAGGAAAAAATTAGAGCCAGTGAGTGCTCACTTATTGGGGTTTTCAAGGGAGAGGGTGTTATCTTTGGGGTCAATCTAGCTTGTGCTCACTGTAGGGGATTCCTCATGCCAAACCACCACCACTGTGAAATTCCTAGTGGTAGACGCTCCATCTACGTACAACATGCTGCTGGAAAGGTCTTCGCTCAATGCCATGAAGGTCATCCCCTCTTTCTATCACTTGGTTGTGAAATTTTCTACAGAAAATGGAGTTGGAGTGGTCCGAGAAGACCAACGTATGGCCAGAGAATGCTACACCGCTTCGATAAAGCAGAAAGAAGTTGAGAACATCCAATTGGATGAGCTCGACATGAGAGACGAGCTAGATACCAGACCGATGCCATCAGAAGAACTAGAACCTGTTCAACTTGATGAGAAACTTGAGCATCTTGTTTATATCAGATCCAAACTAAGCAGGAAAATTAAGGATCTACTAATCCAATTCCTAAAAAAAAGCGTGGAGGTATTTGCCTAGAAGCAAGAAGACATGGAAGGGACTGATCCCTCAATTATCATGCATAAACTGAGCGTGAGCCCAACTTGCAAACCCATCAAATAAAAGAGAAGAAGTTTCACTCTAGAACGCCAGAAGGCAATCAATGAGGAGGTCAGCAAACTCCTCTGTGCCAAAGCTATCAGAGAAGTAGATTATCCTACTTGGTTAGCAAATGTGGTCCTTGTCAAGAAAACCAATGGCAGGTGGTGACTCTGCATTGATTTCACTAACCTCAATCGAGCATGTCCTAAAGATAATTTTCCCTTATCTCGGATTGATTTAATAGTGGATGCTACGACTGGGCATGAGCTCTTTAGCTTCATGGACGTCTTCTCAGGCTACAATTAGATCAGAATGAACCATAGCGTCCTGGAAAAGACCTCTTTCGTGACTAAACAGGGAACCTACTGCTACCAAGTCATGCCTTTTGGGTTGAAGAATGATAGAGTTACATACCAACGATTAGTGAATAGGATGTTCCAAAAGTAAATCAGGACATCCATGAAAGTCTACATTGATGATATGCAGGTAAAGTCATTGAAGGCAGAGCTCCACATCCAACATTTAGCAGAATCGTTCCAAGTCCTTAAGGAGTACAAGATGAAACTCAACCCAGCGAAATGTGCTTTTGGAGTGTCAGCGAGAAAATTCCTAGGCTTTATAGTCAACAGCAGAAGAATTGAAACCAACCCAAAAAAGGTTAAAACAGTACTCGATATGCAACCACCATCCAACACAAGAGAGATTCAACGTCTGATAGGCAGAATAGCTACATTGAGTAGCTTTGTGTCTAGATCAAGCGATAAATACCAATCCTTATTTCAAGTCTTAAAGAAGGCATTCTAATGGGATACACACTGTGAAGAAGCGTTCAAAGCACTAAAGGGCTATCTGATCTCGTCTCCTGTTCTGGTGAGACCCTTAAAGGGAGAGGTACTTACTCTCTACCTAGTTGTCTTAGACTTCTCAATCAGTGCAGCACTAGTAAGAGAGCAACACAGAGCTCAGCAACCAATCTATTACTGTAGCAGAGCTCTAAGGGGGGACAGATGAGAGATACCCTAAGATGGAGAAGCTTGTTTTAGCTCTTATTACAACTGCTAGAAGACTTAGACCCTATTTTCAGGCTCATACTATTGAGATTCCAACAGATCAGCCAATGAAGAAAGTGTTGTATAAACCAGAGTCTTCCGGAATGGTAGTTAAGTGGGCTATAGAACTTAGTGAGTTTGATATCAGATATAAGCCAAGATCTGCCATTAAAGGCCAGATTTTGAGAGATTTTATTGCAGAATTCACAACAGTAGCACCCATAGGGATGTAGGTAACACAGCTAGTACCCGACCTCCCACGTGGAAGCTCTCAATGGATAGAGCTGTCAATGCTCAAGGAAGTGGGGCAGGCCTAATTCTAACTTCTCCATACGGGGTAGACGTCGAGTACGCCCTCAGATTTGGGTTAAAGGCCTCAAATAATGAGATAGAGTATGAAGCTGTTATTGCGAGACTCAACCTCACCCACTCGATGAAGGTAGAGCAGCTAGAGGTTTGCAGTGACTCCCAGCTCATATTAAAACAAATAGAAGAGTCCTATGAGACCAAGGGTGAGAACATGGCCCTTTACCTCAGAAAGGTACAGGAATTAATCCAGAAGTTCGTACAAGTTAAGATTAGACAAGTTCCTAGGTCTGAGACTTCACGAGCAGACGCTCTGGCAAGGCTTGCAACTACCTCTCAAGAGAACTTGGATAGGCTTATACCAGTTGAGCATCTAGCGAAGTCGTCAGTAAATGTTGAGAAAGAAGAAGTGCTCTCAATTCTAGCTCAGCCGAGTTGGATGAACCACATTCTAGGGTACCTACGAGATGGAGCTTTACCAGAAGATCCCAAGGAAGCTATAAAGCTGAAAGCCAGATCAGCTAGATTTTCTATTTTGCAGGACAATCTATACAGGCAAGGTTTCTCAACACCTCTCCTCAAATGCGTGGAAGACAAGAAAGCTAACTGCGTGCTCAGAGAAATTCATGAAGGAGTCTATAGTAATCACATCGAAGCTCGGGCTTTGGGAAGTAAGGCACTGAGACAAGGATACTACTGACCCACTATGCTAAAAAATGCCACGGATTTAGTGAAGAAATGCAAGGTCTGCCAAGTTTATGCCAACATTTCCCACTCCCCACCAGAGCCCTTAACGCCATTGGTATGTCCTTGGCCCTTTCAACAATGGGGTCTGGACATACTTAGACCCCTTCCAATTGGCACTAGACAGTGCAAATTTTTCATCATTGGAATTCAACAAATGAGCAGAAGTTGAGCCCCTGGTAACGATCACAGAATAAAAGATTCAGAACTTCACGTGGAAGTCAATAATTTACAAGTTTGGGATCCCTAGAGTAATCGTCTCTAATAACGGGAAGCAATTTGATAACTCTAAATTCAAAGGATTCTGTGCTGAGCTTGGGATAAAAAATTATTTTTCAACACCAGCTCACCCATAGTCTAACGGACAAGCAGCAGTCACAATCAGAACCATCAAGATAGCTCTGAAGACCAAGCTTGAAGCTCTGAAGGAAAAATGGGTGGAGCACATCCCAGAAGTATTATGGGCTTATAGGACAATAGCCAGATCGACAACCCAGGAAACACCATTTGTCTTAGCGTTCGGAACTGAAGCTGTGGCACCTATAGAGATTGGAATCCCATCTCCCAGGGCTGAGTTTACAGATCCCGAGCTCAATGATGAGTCACTTCTCCTTAACCTCGATTTTCCTGGACAAAAAGAGAAGTAGAGCTCTGCAAAGCGTCCAAAGTTACCAGAGGAAGACAACAAGGTACTACGACCGAAGGGTCAGACACAAAAGTGTCAAGGTTGGCGATCAAGTACTCAGGAAGCTTCTACTCGCAAGAAAAGACCCTTCTCATGGAAAATTAGGCCCCAATTAGGAAGGACCTTTCATCATCTCCAGGGTGATAAGACCTAAAAAATAAGAGTTGTAGACTGAATAAGGGAAGATCCTACCTCATTCTTGGAATACAGAACATCTTAAAAGATTTTTTCAGTAAGTTTCTTTTGTAAGATGATTATTATCAATAGAATAGTGAGTATTTCATTTATTTCAGTAAGATCCTTTTGAGTAGCCATAGACGAGCTCAGCAGCTCAGAAAGTTTCTAAGTAGCCAGGTAGCCACAGATGAACACTTCAGTTCATAAATCAAAGATGAGCCCTACAGCTCACGATGAACTCTTCAGTTCATAAATCAAAGATGAGCTCTACAGCTCATGATGAACTATTCATTTCGTAATACGAAAATGAGCTCTAAAGCTCACGATGAACTATTCAACTCATCCCTCTCCTTTTATGTTTTCGAAAGTAAGTTAAAAAGCTTGGTCCCAGAAGAGGAGAGCAAAACTGCACCAAGAGAGGAGTTGGAGGACGAGGGAGACTCACACGCCTTGCGCCTTTTGGAGGACGGCCCATCATCCTCATCCTCTGATTCAAAAGTTAAAAAATTCGGGGAGCTGGAGTAGAAGGGAAAATCAAGTGAAGATGCTACAGCGCTAAACAGAAAAAGATTGCCAGACATCATCAAATGTGAAAAAGACACAGGGGCCGATTGCAACACTTGCTCAATCCTCATAACCTCTAGAAAATCTGGATTAGGCACAACTGCACAGATAAGAAAAAGTCAGAATGCAGCATCAAACCAAGAAATGACCAAGAAAGCTCTCAATACCCCAACCTATGTGAGAAAAGCTTTTCCAAGAACGAGGAATCCTGTTCTCACATCGATGATCCTCGACAAATCTCCAAGAGTCTCTAGAACCAAAGAAAAAGCGATGGGACCACCCCTCAGAAGGAGAGGTAATGTCGAGCACTAGCCGACGCTCAAATAAGCGTCTCCACCTGAAACAACTAAAACAGGGGATTTCGTCATCCTCAAGAGTATGAAAGTGGAGAAATTCGATAGTCGTAGGGAACCCATCGTTGCCCTGCAGACGCCAGAGTAAGAAGAAGCTGATCAGCACCGCCCACCCTTTGGGGGATAAGCGAGAATGAGGCAAATCATAATAAGACAAGATACATCCAATAGAAGGGTGGATAGGAAGACAAAGACCCATCTCTAGGACACCCTCAAAGATGCAAATTTTTCCTCGAGAAAGATGATTAAGGGGTTCATCCGGAGTGGGAACCTGAGAGGCAAGTCCAGCTCCGAAAAGAACCATATTTAGATTCCATCCAGTTCAGAGGAAGTCATTGAAGAGGAAGCCAAGAAGCGAGACTATAATTTCTAGTCTATCCCGAAGGAAAAATGGTCTCGAAAGAGAAAGGAAAAGGGAGCAGCCATGAGAATTCTTGGACAATAAACAAAGACAAAGGTAATCCCAAGGAAAAGGAAATGGAAGGCTCAAAGATAAAAATATTCAACAATAAAAGAAAAGAGGAAGAATCCCAAGAAGGTTTGAAAACTTAAAGGGACGGTCGCAAGATTCAAGGAATCAAGAACCGTAGCAAAAGCAAAGTGGGCGGTCTCTTGAGTTTCCTAATTAATGATGACAGTTACGATTTTGGAAAGCAGTTGAAAGATGTAATAATTCTCATTCTACTAAATATGTAAAAGTTGAGATAACAGTCTAAAGCATAAAGGAGAATGTGGACAGCGGCGTCCACTCATTAGCACCTCCCTCTTCCTCATCACTGCTTCCAGCAGCAGAATAGAGAGTGTCTAACCTCTTCAAGCAGCCGAGCCATCCTTTGCTCGTAAGCTATTGGCCCTAGGGCTCTTCTTGACGAACTGACTGAGACTACATTGGTATTGTCATCATAGCTCTCGCAAAAGAAACAACATCACCTTGATAGATCTACCTTTGAAGGAATTCAGGCACCAAGATGCTTGCTCTCTTTGCCAAATCTAGCAAGCATCTTGCAGCGGTGAGGGAGGTCATAAGAGCTCTTGGCAAAGCCTTGGTGAACTTAGTTGAACATTTGCCTCAAAGAGAGCTAGGGTCTTCCTCGAAGTAAAGGGAGGCAAGGGGGATGCAGAACAAAGCAATAAAGAATAGAGGAGTGCAAGAGGGATGAAAAAAAACCCCCAACAATGACAATGACAGAATAGACTGTATTAAGAACAAAGTAAATTGTATTGTACAGCTTCAGAAATAAAATCTGTTCAGTGTTTACATAAAAAAGAGAAAAATCCTAAGTCTAGGAGCCTGAGGGCCAGGAAGAAGAGAACCTGACAACTCGGTAGTCGACGTGAGTGGTAGATCAGCAGAAGAGATCCCAGGAAGGCCAGCAGTTGAAACTTCAGGAAAGATAGTGTTAAAAAATTCTGAGGGTTCAAGAGCAAGAACCTCCACCTCAGCAAGAACTATTGGCATCTTAGACGTAGCTCTTGTCACCAGGTCACCAGAAAAAGGAACAGCTAGAGCAGCAGGAATTGTAGAAGTCTTAGAACCAGCAACCACAGCAGCGACTGGATGAGGAGGATTGCCCTGAGCTAAGACCTCGGGGGAGGGGTGAAGCGTCCCACGGACGATTTCAGAGGTAAGAGGGGACAAGGTATTACTTTCACCCTCTGCTTGGATCACCTCCCTTTCTTCCTCGACAACCTCATGCTCTGCCTATCCCTGGCCAAAAGTAAAGTCCAGGTCGGGGTAAGCCTCTTCAGCCTTGTCTTGAAACGCCAACCACCTCTTGGCCCACTCATTGGTGACATCATCAGACAGTTTGGCAATTAGGTCATCTTTATTCTTGGCGACAACTCTTTGTTCCTCAAGCTCACCCTAACAGTATCATTCGCCTCTTCCAAAACGTCATACTCCCTCTTCATGCTCGTATAAGAGTTATAAGCTTCAAGAGCATCTCAACTAGTCTTGATCCAACCTTCTGTCTTTACTTTGAGCTCACTCTTCGTCTTCCCTAGCTCCTCATTGGATCGCTTGTTCTCAGCCTCTAAGTCCTTAATGAAGGAGGCCTGTTTGTCAACCTGCGATCGCAACTCCTACATCTCAGATTCGAGGCTGTTATTAGCAGAGGTCAGCTCTGCATTCTTGAGCTCAAGAGCTTTGGAAACCTTTGAAGAGCCCTCCAGAGCTTGGATCCTCCTTAGAAGACCACTACCATGGATAGCCACTTAAAATCTAAGAGAACCCAAGAAACTAAGGTCAGTATGAGAAAATAAAAGTAAGACAAGTTAAAAAAAAAAAAGAAAAATGGGAGAAGCTATACATTTACGGAGGTGGCCCCGAACAGGAGAGTAGAAATAAAAGACTCATGAGGCATTGTAGCAGCTCTCTGAATGTCGGATTCAATGATGATGGAGGCAATAACCTCAGCAGCACGCTTGACATTGCTAATAAGGGAATCCCCACCTTCCATGGCCTTGGGAAGTCCCTCACCCCCAACTTTGGAACCTTTTGGACGCGGCTGAGGAGATTCTCCAGCCAAGCTGGTGGAAAAAAGATGGAGAGAGATGTGGGTGACTATCTCCAGAGCCCTCTCAATTTCTGACAGAGAAGTGGAGGTCTGATCAAGACATTGGCCCTTGGCCTCTTCGAAGGAAGAAGTGGTTACCCTTTGAGGAATGGAGGTCCGTGCGATGACTCGAGTACTTGGCTGGAGGATGGGGTTCGTCTGAGTTGAAGAATGAGAGGTGGAGATCAAATCCAGCTTTGGCACTTTGGCAGAAATAGTAAAACCACTATCATCCCTAACTTCCGCCTTACGCTTGCTCCCACTTCTCCCCCTTCTCAGCTGACCCAACTTAGCTAGGCGGTCCTTCTCAGTTGGCTTAATTAATGAAAGACTTGGGAACACCATGTAGACAGATCAGTATAAGGAAAAATATTATAGTTAATAGACAAAGAGGAGAAATGCCACCTACCGCCTCGTCAATCACAAAAACAGAAAGAGGAATGAGAGCCTCAACAGTGAGAGGAATGGAAGCTTCCACAGAAAGGGGAATAGGAAATTCTGTTGAGGCACTGGAAGGTTGAACCCTAGTTCCACGAGGAGCCAAGGTTTAATGAGCTCAGGATATGGAGTAGAATTGTACTTCTCCAATTCTAGCAGCACCAGCCTGTCCTCAGCACTGAGCTCGGGGCGAACACCTGGGAAACAATTTGAAAAGAGCAAATTCAGAAAAAGACATCAGAAACTGACCTCAGTTGATTCCAGTAAAAGCTTACCCAGGTTATCAGGGGAAGACCAGACTCTAGGGGTTGGAAGAGTATCCGCCTTATCAGCAGGGTTATACTCCCAATGTGAACCCCCTACGAAGAAGAATTATTTTTTTCAATTCTTATGAGAACTTGGTAGACTAGAAATGATTAATTTGGCATTTGCTCGCTTAGAGATGTATAGGAAGCCCTTGGAAGAAGTAAGCTTAATATTGAAAAGATCCATGAGTAGAGATATAGTGGAGACCCTAAATTTATGAGTCTTAAAGAAAACTAGGAGACCTACCAGGCCCCCCAGAAGTTAGGAGAAAGCTGGGCAGGACAGACGTCAAAGTGCTGAAGAATACTTTTGATAAAAGGGTGTATAGGAAAACGCAAACCATTCTCAAAGACAGCGGCGAAGAAGCAGACCTTCTTATGAACTTGGGAGATGTACGGGGTAAATTTGTCTGGACACCAACATTGGACCCCTGGAAGGAAACTATAGAGAATTTTGATGAGATCCATTAGCGAATGAGAGACTTCACTGCGGCCCATGAGCTCTGCATGTCTGAAAGCAGATCCTACTCCCCTAGGCGAGAGTCCCACATCACTAACTTTGCCTTTACCTTTGTTAGGGTTCTTGGGCCCAGGAGAGGAAGTAGAGGGAGGCACATCGGCATTCCCCTCGGCATCGATGGAGTCAACACTAGGAAAGTTGTCAATTTCATCTCCTACTTCACCTAGGTCAACATCCTTTTCAGCAGACTTGTCACCTATAAGGGAATCAGAGGAGGGATTGGTTTCAGAAGGAGCAGACATGATTGGGCAAGAGAAAGGAAAATTGAAAGAACGGTAGAGAGGAGGAACACTGATCAAACACTCCCTAATAACCCTAGCGTCAGAGCAATAGCTCCCAACACCAAGAATTCGCACGATAGAACCCTAGCCCATGAAGAAAGAAGAGGAGACAAGCAATAGTCTCGATTCCAGAAATAAAAGAATCGAAAAGCCTAGAAATGCAACAATCACCTCGAACTCGAGGAATCCAGAACGAGAAAAATGTAACGAGGGCAAAAGACGTACCTAAGTCTCAGGGAAGCAACGAACCACAGCTTGGAGAAAAATCAAAGGAAGGGGGCAGTGAAAATCTTCGAATCGAATTAAGAAAGCTTGATTTTAAGTAACGAATTAGGAAACTTCGAACTAGAAAGCTAGAATTCGAGAAGAGAGCAACAGAGGTAGAAGTTGAACAGTGGAAGAAGGCGGTTCTAGTAGTCGTTTGAGCATTTATAGCTTGAAAGACGTGTGCTATAACGTGTGTGGGAAACGAGGAAGCCATGATTACTGAGAACCGTAGAAGGATAATCTCCATGTACAAGTCAGAGTCAATCACATGCTGATCCAGCTTGGTTTTAAAGCAGTTTAGCCCCTGTCCAAGCTCGCTTGCACCAAGGGCTGGGAGCAACTGATGATACCTAAAACAAATCCTAGATATGAGTTCATGCTTACAAGTCAGGTCAGGAGGTCAAACGAGGCTCGTAGAGCTCAGAAGTCCAAAGCTAAAAGTCCCCCCCCCCCAGTCGAGATAATAGTGAAACTGATAAGGGAACAGTTGGATGACAGCAGATGCCCCCAGAGCAATAGTTCGCTGGAATCAAGGCATAAAACTCTCAACCAATCAAGATCTTCTCCTAAAATCAAGGAAGATTCTATGAGGAAAAGGCAAGGATCTCAGCCGGGATCCCACGGAATGAACAATAGCCCTATAAATACAAAACAATCCCCCCAAGCCACAAAAAAAAAAAAAGGAGAAGAGACCTGAGACACATGAGAGATACGAGGGAGAACCCTAATTTTTGACCACATTGTGCTGTAAAAAAACATCTCAATAATAAATAGAAAAAAAGGGGAGCAAGAATCTGCATTGAAGAGTGGACTAGCCGAGCTCCCACACTGGTGAACCACTATATCTCCTTCGTGTTCATTCTCCCTTCCCTGAGTTATTTAGATATTACTTAACAATCAACTCAAGCCTTGTAGCTTAGGTTCTTATTGCCTCGTATCACTTACATTTTCTACTCATTTACCTCAATTTACACCATCAAATGGTATTTGAAATTTCTTTCTCAACATTTGCAGTCAAGTAATTATTCATCAATTGATCTCTTGACTTTTTACTTTGTACCTTATTGAGAAGTATTTATCAAAAATAATTCATTATCCAATCTCAATCGATCAAAATAGTTTAAGAAATCAAACAATTTTTAACATTAATACAAGTCTAGTAAATCAAACTTAGACATATAAACAACCTAATTTTTCACAATCAGATTCCTCAAGCCCATCAAACCAAATGGCTCTAAATATAACAATCTCACTAAATTTAACAACTTGCAATTCTATATACTAATTTAACACACAAAAATAGCACAACCAATATATATATATATATATATATATATATATATCACTGTGATCAGGGAGTAAAGTTCATAGAATCATTGTGATATCTGAAAAGTAAAAGTAAAAGTAATTTTTGTTGTTGTTAAAAACTAAAGAACCCCACATGTTTGAGAAAATACATGACTAGTCTTGAGTTTAAAATATTTTCAATGGGGAAAACTTCTAACATATTTTAAAATTTCAAAAATTTTACCTTACTCCCCAAACATTTTTAAAATTCCAGTGAAGGCAACTTTTAACATATTCTAAAATTTCGCCCAACTCCCCAAATGCTTTTAAAATTTCAGTAGGGGCAGCTGCCCCCACTTTAAATCTGCCTCTGCTGCACGCATGCATACATAGATGATATCAAAAACCCTCTATCATTACTCTTGGGTTGTTTGGTAAGTGGGGATAGGAGTTTGACAAGATGAATTTGAAAAAAATAGTCTACTAAATACCAAAATCCTTGTTTGGACTGTTTTTTCAGGACATGGACAACAATCCTGGTCCGTAGCTTGCCCGACACCTTAAACCTTGGAATGTGGATTTCATCAAACCCATAGGGTGGGTTTCGATCAAGACATATTAGAACTAGTGAGGCAAATATCATTTATACTCCTGAGTTAAACAAACATGAGTATGAATTAGATCAATCAATGGGCAATACAATCATTTATAGGATAAATATATTATGATAATAATGATATATTTATAAATCCTACATATATATGTGATGCATACTAAACATGAGTACGAACTGGATTTAACATTGAATTCCATCTTCAACATCTGCCTTCCTGAATATATTTATCTTCATGCAAATAGGAATAACACTTCAATCTATTTGCCTAGTGAACTAGAATATGTTTTGTACTATAAAAAAATGATGAATATAACGTCTCCCTTAATGACTAATTTCGTAAATATGAATTGCGTAATTAATGCAGGCTTGAATGGTGATTGTTCCAGATAGATACCATGAAAACTAAAGCAACCCAATAGATATCATGCAACAGAGAAGATACCATTCATGTTTGCCCAATAATGAACAAACACAAAATTCAAATTTGAATTGGAGAGAAATTTAAATTTGAACTAGTGAGAACTTTGAATTCCAACGAGCAGAAATTAAAATTTGGGTTAAGAAATTAAATATAAGGTTAGGCCTACATCAGGAGTAAATATTGAGTACAACGGTGATACCACGTCATCACTGCCACGTGGTGTCATCATCCAATTAGAAAACTAGAAATAATAAAAGTGAACTCCACTATTTTCATAACTACCAGTAACCATTACATCCAATCAACAACACATAGGATTAGTGAGATCCGCATTCTCTATTTCTAATTTTTTAATTGGATTGTGATATCACATGGCAGTGATGACGTGGTGTCACCGTTGTATTCAATATTTACTCCTAAATCACACCCAAGCACGGCACGTGTATTGTCTAATCCAAGCCCATGTAGGTCATCCCTTGTCCACAAAATTGCAATGCGCCTTGGAGCTCAATCGATAGAGTAAACTTAGGGTTTATATGCTCATCAAACTTTTCTTGCACATCCAATGTAGGATTGATGTTATATGCTTATATCTAACATTGTCCAATCTCTATTTTCATATTTTAAGAAGGTCATTTTAGAGTCTATTTTTTCGTTCACCTCTTACTTGATTTGAACAAGTGAACATAATACATTATTCTACTCACAGAATATAATATGAATCCACGAAAGTTTACTCAAAACGATGAGTAAGTACCATTTTAATTTAAACTCAAAATCGACCAAATATTAATTTTTTATGCCTAAAAAATATTTTAATCCAACAACAACCCAAACACAAGTCCAACGAGAACGATGCCCTACATTACTCTGTTTCATATAACAAGAAGAGTCCACTTATTCACGAAACTGATTGATTTTTTTTTTTTTGTAAGCCATAGGTGATGAGATCCGAATCTTAAGATTAAGCAATAGTTGATGGGGTTTGAATTGTAATATCCACTCTTTAGCAGCTTCATTTTTAATGTGAAATGCTCTGTAGCAACCAAGAATTTTTCTATGGGTTCGTGTGGAGCGATAGTTGATGAGCTTTGAATTAAAATTGATTCATAAAGGATAGGAAGACCCACACTGTAATGTTAAAAGGTGTGGACAATTATACTGAGGCATACAACCTTTCGGTAGATAACAGGGCCGGCCCAAGCATTAGGCCAACAATTCTTGGGCTTTAGGCCCATTTTAAAGAGGGTTCTTTTATTTTTGGGAAATTTGGAGACCGGTCCCTCTACATGGACTTGTTTGGACTTAAGTCCGTCAAGGAAACTTATTTGTTATGAAGTCCATTTTTTGTCAATTTTACCATGCTATCTCTTCCCTTTAGAAGTGAAATAAAACTAAAAATTAAAAACTCCTAAAATTTAAGAATTTGACCAACATTAAAGTATTTTCTCTCTCATATCTATCTATATCCTTATATAGGTTAAGAGTTTGACTAACTTTAAAATTTTTTCTCTCTCTTATCTATCTATATCCATATATAGGTTAGGTATATATATATATATATATA
>CM042185.1:45866425-45885194 GCA_023539305.1 Ilex asprella
GGGGGGTCTAATACATCTTGAGAGAATGTGTGTGTGGGGGATGGGGTCAGCCTTCAAGGGAGGGGTCTTGGGTCTTGGAGCTTGGGGTCTTAATGGGTAGTTAAGGTGACGGTAAAATGGTTTTTTTATTTGTGCAGTTAACGTCGTTCATTTTTGTGGGGTTTCAGTGTAATTTTGAAAACGTGAGGGGATGTCTGTATAATAAAGTCAAATGTTAGGAGTGTCATTGTAATTTACCCTAAAATATAAACACAGCCGTATAGTCACCAAGTAAATAATGGCACATTTCAAAAACGACATGATAAGTGTAGCGATATAATGATTATAATGTTAAAAAATTATAATAACTGTATAAACGGTCATATTAAATGTGCAAACTAAATGAATTACTAACCCGCATTAATTAATATCTCATTTATAAACTACAAATGATCATAGTGACATATATTATAAAAATGATATAAGTGGAATTTTTTTATTAAAACTGCAAGGAAATGAATGAATAATTATTATGGTATAAATGTAAATAACAAATGAATGATTTATCTCAAAGTAACCATATAAACGACTATCAATAAATGATGACGTAGTTGTGCAATCTCATTTCAAACTGAAATGATTACATAAACGGTCATTTTGTCGACATGATTCGAATAATGACATAAACAGTTATCTTGTGGATATTTTGAGAATAATTGTTGGAAAATGAATTCAAAAGATAAAGTGAACAGCAAAGTGAAACACGAACAATGTGGATCTTATAAGAAAATTTGCGCCCCTTTGTGGAATAAACACAATGTAGAAAGTAACATCGCATTGTCCTCAGAATACAACAACCCACATTTTAATTAATTGTAACTTCACTCAGATCTACACAATCGAATGAAACAGAAGCTTCACACACGACATCTTTCTAAATTGCTCAAAAAATTATAGTAGTAAAGAATATAGAAGTATATATCTCTATTCTAAAATATCTAAATATATATAAAGGAAAAAATATGACTATTAATATCCGTAATTACTTCCATATTTAATCAAATTTTAATTGTTAGAATTTAATGGAAAAAAGACTACTAGAAAACTAGTCATTCAACCTTAAGTATTCAGAAGTTGAATTTTTAATAGGAAAATTATTACAAAAAAAATAATAAAAAAATAATAAAAAATGGGTTTAATATTACTTATTATTATTTTGGTGTGCCAGGGACCCATCGCCCAAGCATGGACTAGGCCGTTCAGTGTGTTTCATAAATTTTGTTGGACCTTAAGTATTCAAAAGCTGAATTTTTAATGGGTAAGTTATTAAGAAAAATAATAAAAAGTAAGTTTGATATTACTTATTGTTATTTTGGCGTGTGTGGGGGACCCACCACCTAGGCATGGACTAGGCCGTTCATATAAAATGTTTCTTTTATTAAAATACTCTAATAATAACGATATTAATAATCGCATAAACAATCATATTGCCTACATGATTGAAAATAACGACATAAACAGTCATTTTGTAGGCATGTTTAGAATAATGACATTAACGGTCATTTTGTCGATATGTTTTGAGTAAGAATATTAATGGTCATCTTAGTGAAAACCTGAAAATAACAATATAAAATATTACACTTTACATAAAATAAATTGATTAATCAACAAATATATATATATATATATATATATATATATCCATTGTTATTTAAGAAACAAAGAATAACAAACGAAGGGAAATAACATTGTTGTCAATACTTTCAACATTTGCAAATTGCAAAGAATTACTCATCAAACTGGTTTTTTTCTTTGAATCTAAAATTATTAAATTAAGAAAAAATTAAAAAAAAATAAAAATATGCATTTAAGTTGTGTAATTCACCCACTAATTAATGCGGGAAGAAGTTTAATTACAGAAATCGAGAGAGAAAGTTGAATATCAAAACCAATTTGCTAAGAAACAAAATTAAAATTGAATGGCAGAGTCGATTAATTAATGTAAAGGCAGATTAACAGATAAGAACAATGTGTAATATGTGTAGTGTCCATTAATTAAGTTTTTCAAACCAGAGAGTTAAATACGAAGATGAGTAAGAAAAATTGTAATGCCACTCGTAAACAGGACCGTCGAGAGAACGGGAAATTGTCTCAATAGCAAGACTCATTTGTGATAGTGTCCTTGCAAAAATGAGATAAATAACTGCAGTAATCATACGTGTTTTCAACTTACCCACGAATCATGCGTACGTGTACATTATTGACTTTAACCCATATTTACAGGTTTAATAGGAAGAAAATGAAATGATGCCCCTGAGTTATAAGTTTCGAGATTCTATGAATCCGAGAGGCAAGTGAGGGAGATTTAAGATTATGGTGTGTAATTAGCTGCATTAATTGTTTGCCTTCAGAAAAAAAAAAAGTATAGTCAATACAATATTTATCTTATACATTTCATTAGGGTGTCAAAATATAACACGACACAAAACAACACGAAATTAGAGAGTCAGGTCCTTGTTAAGCCACACATTTTATAAACGAGTAAACCCGATACGATATAATTAATAAACGAATAAAGTATGAGTGAAATCAATCAAAAGAAATACACGATTTGATTCGTTTATATACCGTTTATATACGATTCATACCCGACACAAATTTAATATAACATGACTCATTAGATGCGAATTAATAAATGAATCAAGTATGAGTAAAGTATTTTTTAACACGAATCTGATAAAACCCGACACGACTGGTAGGCCTATATTCGGTTTTTTTTTTTTTCGGAAGGACCTATATTCGGTTTTCACTGTTGTCATGTTGTAATTATTATTGCTGTTATGATACTTATTAGAAGGAAATTTTATCTTCTCACAATACAATTAATGAAAAACAATTAAGTTGAGTACATAATGACGGTTATTCATTGATTTTGAAAATCTACCTGTCCAGTACAATGCATGCAATTAAATTTGGAGAAATAAAGAAATTCCCTTAAAAAAATGATACTTTAAGAAATATTTAACATAATTAAAAAAACAACCTTAAAAACTACAATAAAATGGTAACTCATTTATTTTTATTTGTGACTTCGACATTAGTAAATGTGATATTTCTAACATGTTTATGTCATCTTCTTCTTTTTTGTTGTCACATAATATTTATATTTGCGTCGACTACTCATTCGAGTTTCAATATTAACCACCGTACTTCGAACAAGTTTAAATTATGTCCTAAAAAATAAGAGTAGCTGGCCTTTAGAATCTACTAAAACTCTTTATCCCCCCAAAGGACAAATTACACTAACATGCGTTGAATTATGTTCAAATAATATGACAATCACTAATACTTTAAAATAATACAAAAAATGCCAATCGAAATTTCTTGTTGAGAAACAATTTACTCATCTATCGACGAAATAGATAATTCTTGGTAAAAAAAATAATTGACATATAGGACTTGTCCCCACGCTTTTTCTTCCACCCCAACACCTTTGTTGTGCCTAGGGGTGGAGTCGGGATATATGTGTAGTGAGGACAATTTATTATTTATTTATAAGTTAAAATCATACTAAAAACTGATGAATGAAAATAATTTATTATGGAATGTAATTTATTATAGTTAAATTTCTAATATCATAATCTAATTTTGAGAAATCAAAAAATTAAGAATTCAATTATCAAAAAAAGTACTGACTTAAAGAGAAAATTAAAGAGAAGATCCAAATAACAACCATCAAACTCGTCGCAATGACACAAATAGTTTTAAAGTGATAATAATCGATGACTTAATGCGTAAGGAAAAGAGATAATTGAAGATAAAAGAGAGACTGAAGAGATGATGGTGAGACTATACACATGGAAAGAAGCTTTAAGTCTAAATATTTAATTCATGAAAGAATCCAATTTTTTTACTAATAAGGAATAGAGTTATTGGGGTCTAAAAACTATCTTAAATTGTTCACCTAATTTAGATTTTTAAATCTAAAAATATTTTTGAAATATAGAAGCGATAAATTTAAACAAACTCTTAGAGGGGATAATTTTTTAAAATTTAAGATACCCAAAAATTTAAAAAAATTGTAAATTTATAAAAATTTTAAAATACCCCAAAAAAAATTAAAATTACAGTGGGAACTTAAGTTCGCCCGTTTGTGTTCCCTTTTGGTGCAACACCCCCAAACTCTCTTGTTTGTACGCAAGTCTGTCAATGGACCATAATTTGATTCAATTCCGTTTAACCAAATATAGATGAATATCTTTTTGTGTTTATTCGAATTTGAATTTAAATTCAAATTCAAATTCATTTAGATATTTTAAATTGGATATGGATATAAATATATATATGTTCGATCTTGTTATATTTGATCTAAAAAAAAAATTATTGAATTTTTTTTTAGAATACCATTATAAATCAATCAGATAATCGGACAAGATATCCAATTATAAAGAATTCGGATATAGACTAATATTTTTTATATTTGTTAGATAAATGGAACATATTCGGTAATGAATTTTTTAATCGAATTTAAATTCAATTATATTCAAATTTGATTCGTTAGCAGGCCTACTTTTACGCGAAATACCTACAAGTCACCCTCTCTCGAAATGTAGGACTCCCATCTCTCATTTCTTCAAAGCCATCTATTGTATGGACAGACAGCAAACTTAAATTTTTAACTAGAGCATAGAAAGTGTAATATCATAAAGGAACAATGCCACTAAATATATTGGAGACATGGGTTTAATCAATTATAATTTTAATAAATTTGCATTTGAGTAGATTATCTCACATAATTAAATTGGGTCACCAAGTAAATAATGACAAATTTCAACAATGGCATAATAGGCATTTCATCTCATACAAAAATACGTGTAACGATGTAATGATTATAATGTCAATAAATCATAATAGCTGAATAACCGGTCTTAGTAAATGTGCAAAATAAGTGAATTATTAGCCCGTGTTAATTAATATCTCATTTATAAACTACAAATGAACATAAATTGGACAAAAACTATAAAAACTATATAAGTGGATCTTATTCTTTATTGAAAATTGCAAGAAATGAACAAATAATTATTATGGTATTAACTTAAATAACAAATGAATGATCTTGTCAAAAAATAACCATATAAACGACTATCAATAAATAAAAACGTAGTTCTGAAATTTTTTTTGAAATTGAAATGATTATTCAAATGGTCATCCTGTCACATGACTGGAGTAACGAAACAAACGGTCATATTGTCAATTTTTTGAAAACAATGATATTAATATCTCATAAACAGTTATATTGACATAATTGAAATAACGACATTAACGGCCATTTTGTCGGCATATTTATAATAACAACATTGACGGTTATCTTGTCGGTATGTTTAGAGTAAGAATACTACTCTATTTCCCTATGCCCAGTGTAATAACGATAAAAGTGGATATTTTTATTAAAAACTGCAAGAAATGAACGAATAATTATTATGGTATTAACTTAAATAACAAATGAATGATCTTGTCTCAAAATAACAATATAAACGACTATCAATAAATAACAATATAATTATGCGCTCTCATTTGAAAAAGAAATGATTACATAAATGGTTATCTTGTCGGAATGATTGGAATAACGACATAAACGGTCATATTAAGAGGTATTTTGAGAATAACAATATTAATGATCACTTAAACTATATTTTTGACATGATTGAAATAACGATATAAACGGTCATCTTGTCGGTGTGTTTTAAAGTAAGAATATTAACGACATCAACGGTCATCTTGTTGGTCTGCTAAAAATAACGACATAAACGGTCATCTTGTTGGTCAGTTTAAAATAACGACATTAACGGTCATCTTATCGGTGTATTGTCTATATATTTAAAATAAGGAGATTAACGATCATCTTGTTTGTATGTTTAGAATAACAAAATTATCGGTTATCTTTGTTGATGTTTTTCGAGCATGAATATTGACAGACATCTTAGAAAAATGTGAAAATAACAATATAAATATTACACTTTACATAAAATAAATTGATTAATTAACAAAAATATATCCATTGATATTTGAAATTGCAAAGAAAATTACTCATCAAACTGTTTTTTTTTCTTTGAACCCATACACTAAAATTATAAAATTAAGATTTTTTTTTAAAACTATGCATTTAAGTTACTAATTAATGTGGGGAGACGTTTAATTACAGAAATCGAGAGAGAAAGTTGAATATCAAAACCAATTTGCTAAGAAACAAAACAAAAATTGAATGGTAGAGGTGATTAGTTAATGTAAAGACAGATTAGCAGATAAGAACAGCACGTAATAGTTGTGGTGTCTATTAATTAAGTTTCTCAAACCAGTGAGATGAAGACGAAGATGAGTATGAAAGATAACGCCACACACTGTCAGTTGCGCACTTACCCTGAATTCAGAGTGAGAGGGAGGAGAGAGAGAAGGGCGGGGGGTGTTTGGATTCAGGGATAGAGTAAATGCCACGAGGAGGCTCAAAATCTGTATCACCATACAGTTGTTTTTCATCCAAGAAGACAACGATTCATTGATTGTCTGTTATGGAAGGTGTAATTATGATTTTAAGGCTCATTTGGAGATTACGCCTTCTCAAGATTACACAAACCCGAATAAATTGCCCGATATCAGCCATACTTTCACACCCCAAAGTCATCATCTTTTCTTTGCATAGTGGGTTCACACAACAGAGCGGTAGAGAGAAAAATAGGAGAGAGATTGAGAATAGAAGTTGTGGGTGAGAGTTCTTGACTCTTAAGCCTGTATCTAAGGCTCAGATTTTCACTTTGTTTTGGTTTAATCTCTGGTAGCCTTGTGTTTATGTTGGTTTTATATGTGAATTCAGTGGTTGTTAATCTAGTTTTCATGCATGTTTTCTGTTTGGAATAATGTCTTATGCCCATTTGTTTATCTTGGTATTTTCTGTTTGGTATATCTTGTTTATAGCATGCATGTTTATAGTGATCATTTGTGTTTTATGGATTTTGGGTTTTTGATCTTTAATCCATTTGTCATAACTTATTTCTGCTGTGATTATTTGTGATTTTTTGGAATTTGTTGTTCAATTTTTAAACCCCTTTTTTAATACTCTATTTCATGTCTGACAAGAGGTTACTGATGTAATGTTTTTGCTTATTTGCTTATGTGTTGGGATGTTTATGGGCGATGATGGTGGTCATTGGTGTGAGTTGAATATAGAGAGTACAATGTAGCTGTATTCATTGTATTTGTTGGAGGATGACATTGGAAGTATGGAAAAGTTGATTTTCTCTCTTTATCTTTCTTGATTTGCCATATTTCATGGTCATCTTTAATCGTGGTAATTGAAGATCTCTACTTTTTATGAGTTGACCTTTATTTGTGAAGCCAATGGTTTGAACAATTATGTGTAATGTGTTAAATCTAGATCTTTGAAACTATATATGGGAGAAGCCTTTTTTTGGGGGGGGGTGGGGGAGAAGTGGGTCATACATGTGAAAATCTTGTAAGTGTTTTTTTATCGAAAATTGCATATTTATGCCTTGCTAAGGTAGTAATGTCCTATCCATGTGATCCCCGTATTCATTCGTGTATTTCTTTTCATAGAGCACATTTGTTCATCCTTGTTTTTAAATAAAAAATAATTTTAACATCTAAAAAGTGTGGTCTTTGATCACGTTTTAGAGGGGCAACACACTTACTTCTCGAAATTGTCCTCTTCTACAAAAATTCTATTTCTAACTATCTTTGTAATTTTTTGGGATTTTTTGGGTTGTATTAGACCGTAAATTAAACAGATGGAAGATATGAAAACAAACCCATTTGAATAAACTGAGTTTGAATCAAATGGAAGAGATTTTGAGGCTGATTTTTTTTTATTGTGATTTTGGGGCCGACTTTGGAAGGGGTTTTGAGCATGTTTTTGATCTACTTCTTCTGTCGTTGTTGTCCTTGTTTGTTGCAATTTTATTTTTTATTTTTTTATAAGAGAGTGAAGTTTGGAGCAGAGTTTGAAGTTTCAGTTTGAATGGTTGTGTTTTTAATGCACTTAATTCTTGAAACTGTCACTCTTTTACAAAAACTCTCTTTCTAACTTTCTCTAATATTTTGGAATTTTTAGAGTTTTATTAGACCATAAATTAAACAGATGGAAGCTATGAAAATGGACTCATTTGAAAAAACTAAGTTTGAACCAGATGGAAGAGGTTTTGAGGTTGATTTTTTCTTTCCTATTGTGATTTTGAGGTTGACTTTGAAGAAAGTTTTGATTATGTTTTTGATCTACTTCTTCTGCCATTGTTGTTCTTGCTTGTTACATTTTTTATTTTTTATAAAAGAGAGAAGTTTGGAGAGTAGAGTTTGGAGTTTCAGTTGGTAAGGTTGTGTTGTTAAGGCACTTCTCGTAATTGTCTCTCTTGTACAAAAACTCTCTCTCCATATCTCTAATTTTTTGGATTTTATTGTACCATAAATTAAACATATGGAAGAAATGAAAACAAACCCATTTGAAAAAATTGAGTTTGAACCAAATGGAAGAGGTTTTGAGGCTTTTTTTTTGTTTTTATTGTGATTTTGGGGCTGACTTCAGAAGAAATTTTGAGCATGTTTTTTATCTACTTCTTCTGCCATCGTTGTTCTTGCTTGTTGCATTTTTTATTTTTTACAAGAGAGAGATAGAGAGAAGTTTGGAGAGCAAAGTTTGAAGGTTTAGTTTGTACAGTTGTGTTTTTAGTAATGTTAAAAAAAAAATTATTTAAAGGTGGATTTATTGATTCCGCTTTTGTTGACCACACTATAAAAAAAACAGATTTAATCATCCTGATTTTTAGTAAAAACGGAATTGTTAGCCCCATTTTTAAAAAATGTCGTGTTTTGGTAAATAAGTTTTTTTTTTTTGGTAAATAAGTTCAAAAGTGTCATATTTTGGTAATTTTATTTCAAAATGACTATATTATGGTAATTAACTCCGGATAGGTTTATCCAAAACCCAAGAAAAAAGGCTCCCCAAAAATTCCAACTTCTCCCATTGAGTTGAAAATATGTTGATGGTAAATCCTTAGGTATTTAAATGTTGGCCCCTCCAAATTTTTAAAATTCTACCAATAGGATGATAATTGTTTCCAAGAAAAACCACTTATATCCTCTTGAAAAGTCCCAAGATTACTTAAATAGAATTACTCATTCATCTAAGTTATTTTGATGTTTGTCTGTAGATAATTTAGTCTCGCTTTGTTTATACTAAGCTATTTCATTTGCCAGACTTTGTTAATAGTATAATATCTCAACTTCGACAAATATCTTGCCATCCACTCCTAAAGAAAAGTCCATGGCTTCGTCTTGGCTTGGGGTGGGGGAACTAAAACAGCTTTTATGTTGTTGACGAATATTTTTCATAGCTTTGCTCTTAATTCTAGAGTAATGGTTAAGCGTTAGATGCTGTCATGAGTAACTGGCTCCAGATTTCAAATATGCTCTAATGTGTGGGTGGACCATTATAATGTTATGTGATATGTGAGTGTACTGATTTTTCATCCCAATGTACCATAAAGGCAGCATTTTCTATGTCTGGTTTAGGGGATCCCGTAACCCTAGTATTCAGATGCCTAAGCCATGAATGCATCACCATTTCAGGGTTCCCTTTTTTTTTTTCCCTTTTTCTTCTTTGGGTTTTTTTTCCATGGCCGCGTGGCAGTGGGGGGGGAGGGAGAGGGTTCATTATTATTACTAACTTAAGTTGTGGGGGTTTGTTTATTAGGTGATTTGGGCTGACCTTGCAAATCGACTGACCTTATATTTAGGTGCTCAATTGGCTGCTGTGAAGTCTACTCTTTCAAAATTATATTGTGGTCGTATTTTTCTATAATATTTTATGTTTGTTTTCCAGTTGTTTTTGTCTTTTCTACCATTTTTCTGAATTGACCAATTTTCAAGTATGGAAGTCCAGTTCCTAAGCACATGTGCATCAATGATTTGGCAGTTTGATTTTGTTCCTATGGCAACGTAAATAGTCTTTCCCTTGAAAGTTGTACTTGTTTCTTAGATGTTTTCATGTCATGTTATAGTATGAAGAGATTTTATTGATTTTGGGTTACACATTGACGCTAATGATGAGAAGGGCTTTTCTCACATTTGTTTTGGGTTCTCAATTTTTATTATATATTCATTTGTCTTCCCCCTCAAGCCAAAAAAATAGAGACTTATTTAACGAACTAATTTTTACTTACTGGGAGGATTTGCTCTATTCCCAATCTTTATACAACATTAGCAGTATGAAAATCCCATCCTCCATGTTTGTATAGTGTTTCATGTGTCGATCAATTTTTTATGTGTTAACCTGAAATTTGTGTGTGCTATATTCTGGCAGACAACTTCCTATATCTAGTTTCTGTGGCAAGATCTCTCCTATGTACTTTAAGATAGATAGTTAACAATCATGGTCGTGGATCCATGTTTTTTTGTTGGTTCTGATGCTCTAATCTTCTGCTTAAAAAGATTCTTTTTCCCCTTCTCATCCTATATAGTTGTTTCCCCCTTTTTACTACTGAAGTCTAAAATCATTAGCCATGTGTGCATATATGAGTTTACTATTTGGTACAGCTGGCTGTTTATCCTTCTCTACTAGTTTAGTTGAAGGTTTGATTGATCCAGTTGTGTTCCTTTTTGTCTATTGTTTTTTCGGGCGAAATCCTTTCTTTACTTCTTTTGGCATGGTCAATGAGACCGTTGATGGTGTGCAAGAGAAAATGTGAATTATTTTATATTCTTTGGCTAAAATGTGCTACAGAGAGTATGCCCCTAGAGAACATGGAAAGTGATAGATCATAGATGATACGTCTTTGGCAGTCTAGAATTGCAGAGTAGGATATGCAATTCCTACTTAGATTGTGGTTATAATACATAATTACATTACAGGGTAGGATATGCAATTCCTACTTATATAGTTGTGATAAGACATTGCTAATTCTGTACATCTGTAGTTGTTGGCACTGGACGTAACATCTTTTTTTTGCATGTTTAAAATGTTCTGTGCTTCTAGTTTTAGTTTAGATGATGTGCAAAAGCTTTGTCTTACGTCCCTTCTGCTTTTGATTGCTAACTTGAAAAACCAAGGTTTATATATTATGGATTCTTACTATATCCTTTGGAAATTAAAAATGAAATTTCTCTCCATATAACACATACATATTTGTCTTTGTTTCTTTTATATTCAGGTTTGTTTCTTACAAATTTTTTTACACCATTATATTTGTGTATTTCTTAGACAGCTTTAAACTGCCAAACATAAGTATTCCAGATGCATTTCTTGGGTTGGTGGTGCTATTGAGGCCTGTGGAGAAGTTTTGTCGGTGCCCCATATCTATCTGAACTCTATCGAGCATATTTCGACTTTTTAAGCAAAGTAAATTGGCCCAGATGCAAGGTCAAAGCAGCTCCACCAATTTCTTTACTGGAAACTTCGACTTTAACAATTGGTTGAATTCCAACAATCCTGAGCTGATTCCACATAATATAGCCCCTGTAAATGCTCCAGATCATGGAGGCTCCACTTCCATGGGATCAATGGGATCCAGCTCTGCTGTGAGCTTCCAATGTGAGGTCAGTCTTGGGGATTCAAACCTCGAGCATGGTGGTCATGCTGGGATTGGCCAGATGTTAGAGGGATGGAATTCTGGCCTGATCACTAATAGCTCATCAGCTTTGCATGCGTCTAGTTCAGTGTCTGTCCCTCAGATCGACTTAAATGTAGCATACCAAGGCAATGATGGCAACATTGGTCAGGGATCTAGAGCTCTTGGACATGCGGTTGAAGAAATCAATCAGATATTAAGTTCATCCGGTGGTCAGTGCGCATGTCACAAAAGAAAAGCACCTGAACAAGCCTCTGGACCACATCCTTTTTATGGAAATTCAAACTCCAGTAGGCAAGTTGTAATTCGTGATAGCAACATTATCCCTACCCGTGGCGAGTCTGCTGGGGACTCTTATGTTTGCACTCTGTCAGACAATCTTCTAAATCCAAGTCAGTCAGACCAAGTTACCGCTGCACTTGGGTTTGTAACGGCAGAATCTGAATCTTACATGAATGGAAATTCAAGGGTAGTTGGAACGACAGAAAGTTTTCACAGAAATATACGCCCAAGAACAACAGAAAATCATCAAAATCTTTTCCCACCAAGCATTTCTTTCCCTGGGAATTCAGTTATGAACTCGCATGTGCAGTTCTCTGATCAAACATCTATAATTTCCCCAATGAATCACTACAATAACTTCCCTGGAAATATTGCTTCTACCTCACGAAGTGGCTCTACTGTGGGTTTCCTGCCATCAGCTTCTGCAGGTTTCGCTCAGTTCGCTCATCCAAACCGCTCAAGTGCGGGGGTCCAGCTATCATCTGGTGGACCTGGGTTTCCTCCCAGAAATACTGCAAATGGATATGTGCAGAGATTGTCAGAAATTGTTGATCAATCCAGAACTATATTGGCTAGCTCCAACAACGGAGTGCCGATTGTTAACCAGCCACAACAATCACGCCCTTCAATTACTAGACAAGATGTAATAGCTTCCAGAGCAGGTGACCTAAGGGCTCTTGAGAATATTCTGATGCAGGGAGTCTTGATGACAAGAGCTCCAATGCATAATGCTGATTTCCCCCCAATTCCCCCTGAATGGAGGCCCATTGTTGCTGCTCAGAGGAGAGCAAGAATGTTTTCTGCGGTTAGCCTGTTCAACCCTTTCTTCTCAATTTTTGTAATAAGAAGGTCTCCCAGGGTGTCAATCATGTCGTGTTCGTGTGACCCATATGTGGTGTTATTCGTGTTGTGTCATTGTTATTCGTGTCGTGTTCGTGTCAAGACCCACGAAGGAAAAAAGTCTATTTAATGTGTTCGGAGTATTAAACATTAGTCTAGACTATTTATTATGCGTATTTAATAATCGTGTCAATTTTAGAATCGTTCGTGTCGAGTTCGTATCAAAAGGTCAAAGTTGACACCCCTCTCTCGCCATTCCTATTGACTTTGCTGATATGCTGATTGATGAATTTACATCATTTATTTATTTGGTCATCCATTTAATTGTACTAATGCATCTAATCAAACCATGATTATTGTTCCAGTTTGTTTTCTTGTCTTACAGATTATATTCTTCCCCTTCAAAGATTTGACTTTCAACAATCACTTCATCTCATATTGGCCCTTCAGTATTATCCCTAGCTAGTTCTCCCTTCTTCCCACGTTCCTATTGTCTCGACTGAGCAGTCCCATAGGCACTGTCAGTCTCATCCTTGATACCCTAGTAAGAAGATGTTGGCTTACTCCGCGGATTAAATCCTCCCATCCCTTCTCCACCCACAGAAAAGAGAAAAAGCACACACACACACGTACATACCCATAGAAAGGAATATATAAATGGAATTAAACTTGGAAATTAAAATGCAAAATATCCAGGTCTAGGAGAATATCAAAGAACCCGAGTGTCCGCACTAGAGAACGAACATTTTCCCTCCCACTCACACCATTTTACTCAGAGAGCTTTGATGACACAATATAGGAAAGCAACGATCTTGGCTGTGGTACTGGGTTATAGAAAGGCTTGGGTTTGCATGAGATATGGCTGAACTGGAAACTCCAACCATCTCTTATATAAAAATCACAATTTAGGTTGTTCGAATAAAACTGAGGGAAGTTACATCCAAAACCAGAGTAGGGGCAAAGCACTCACTGAAGAGAGATGCCAGCTCTGAATTCAAGCAGGGTAGCAGTTGTATTCGGCAAACCTACCCTGACTTTTTCCCAACACAAGCTACTCTTACTTGACTAGGAGCTCTTTGTATAATATTACTTAATGAAAATAGAACTAGAGTAGGGCTTGATTTTAAGTTAGGACTACAAAAGGAGTTCTCAATATCTAATACACCAAAATACGCAGGACTAATATAGGATAGGATGGCTACCTTCATTTCTATAGAATCATAGATTAGAAATTTCTGAAAATTGAGGGCTAAGATCTACATATGTATTGTTTTTTAGTCTTTCAATGCGTATGGCTAAGGCATACTTTGAACTTGCCCCTGGATACCCTGTTAATTTAAGGGAAATCTTCCCATGCCTAGCTTGTGGCACCCTGTATATCGATGTTTGTTAACTTCGATTGAGATATATACGGGCAGTGTAGATATTCTATAGGAACGAAAGAAGTGCAGGAATGCCTCCAGAGAGTTGTGCTATGATTGATTATTGATCAAGTTAATTGGAAACTGTGTTTGGTGATCTAGAGTTATGAGAGAGAGAAAAAAAGAATTGGAATAAGATAAGAATTTTATCAGCAGAAGGTTGAGGTATGTCCAATAGGTGTTAAAGGAAATCAGTCTAAATTGGTTTTGGAATAGGCATAAACATCAACTAATGATTTGTGTGGAAGATAGCTTTGATTCGAGTTAAAAGATTGATAGGAACATAGGAAAGGCCAAAAGAATGTACGTTGCGGTCACTAGAATAGATTTTGCAGTAGAGCCCAAGTAATCGTTATTTAAGGCTTTGTGGAATTGAGGACTTCGACGTCAGAGCAGCCAGAATAAGGATATGCTAGAATTGAATTTTATATCCTTACATCGAGTTTGATCTATTGGAAGTGCCATGCTTTGGCTGAGATGTCTCCAGATTTGTTGGCTGATCACTTCTGCTGCTTGTTGGAAAATGATGTCGATAACTGACTGGATTGATGTGATTGTAAATGTTATATCCCTGATTAGAATATGCAAATTTAAACTGCTACTGTGATTTATCATGATATTGTTCCTTGTTTCTTTAACTTCTTCTTTCGCTGAGCCAAGAAACATTATATTCTTTTAGTTTTCTATCTTAATTCTCGAAGTAAGATTATATGGACTATACTTAGACACTTCGTCACTACACAGAAGAATTGAGTGGCATAACTGGCATGAACATATAATCGCTTTTTAGCCCCCATACATCCTTTTTAGTTGCCTTTATGGATACTTGATTTTGTCCTTGTTGTCTATGGAGCAACAGATACGTGGAAGCTTTTCTCCCTTTTATGTCAACCCAACAGGTAAATACATGTGCAGGTACTGTTGGGCACTTTGCTCAAGGGCATTAACTATACTCTCTCCATATCTCAACATTTGTGATTTTTGCTGGGGGTTTGGGTTTCTCTCATAGGAAATATCTAGAGTCAAAAATGAACTTGAACTATGTTCAGTTTTTGGGAAAGATGGAAAATATATTTTTCCTATGTTCTTATTCATCCCTTATTCTCATCCTTCCTTGTGTGGTACTTGTCGATGTATCGGGTAGAAAAGGAGTGTTGAGGAAAACTACATATGCTAGTTTCAGGAAGGGGAAATGAAAGTAGTCTATCTGATTTTGTATTGTCCTTGCATTTTCAAAATCAGTAACTGTGTTATTGGTCTTGCATATACATTGTGCTTAGTCCGTACGAGTTCAAGGATAAGCTTAGAGGTTAACAGGTCACCAAGGAAACATGTAGTTAAAGTGGGTTGTGATTGAAAATGAGTCTTCAAGTCACTGTTTGAGTGCGTAGCTGCTGTTTATGTGATGTGAATTTGTGTGTGAACTTCCAATTGTAAGTCATATTTTATTTTTTATTTTTTTGGGGGTGGGGGAGGGAATTTGGGTGTATTTTCACTTTTCACCATCTGAATTAGTAAGACACCAGTCTTTTTCATTGAAAATTTTAATTACACTGTTATTTCTATGACAGATTCGCCGTGCCTTGGGACTGCAGCAAAGGTTTGAAGCCACACAAGAAGAGGTCAGGTTTCTTGGTTTTGGGGGATTTTATTGTCAAGCTCCTTTTGTTCTTGTTGATAAGGTGAATCATTTCTGTAATTGTACCCATCAGTGTATCTATGGGCAGCATGGTGCTGGGCAAATGGATGGAAAATAAATCGAGTTGTCATATCCAAATACCTTTTAGTTATTGTTGCTACTGTTTCGTATAAATACCTGCTATACATGTTTTGATTTGATCCAATATTCATATAATATATGCATAGATGGTAATTTTCCAGGATGCTCCAATTATTGATACTTCCCAGTTCTATGTGGAACCTGAGGAGGAGGAGGACGATGACGAATTGGAGGAGTATGATTGGTTTGAAAATATGCGTCTTGATGTAGATGATATGTCTTATGAGGTAATGGTTTAATAGAGGCAGTTAACATTTGATTAAGGTATTGTAGTTTATGTCAAATAGTATGGAAGATTGCGTCACAAATAATGGTTTTGGTTCAGGAATTATTGGCCCTAGGAGAGCGCATTGGAAATGTGAGCACTGGATTGAGCCAAGAAGCTATATTGGCCTGTATGAGGCAGCACACATTCGAGTCTATCAAAAGAGGACCTGAAATAGATGCGAAATCCTGCTGTATTTGTCTGGTAAAATTTTTTTATGGAGTTGCATACTTTTGAGAACATTTTAGCAACACTTAATGAGTGAAAGGAATAATGAGACACAAGCCCATGTCCTATCAATGAGTGCAATGAGCATTGTCTAGCATATCCATATAGTCTCACAGCATATTTTAAATTACCATCTTCTTTCTCCCCCATCCCTTCTTTTCATATTTTTTTTCCGGAAAAAATTGCATTGTACCCGTCTAACTAAATTTTTTCCCTCCCCTTTGTTCGAACCATTTGCAGGATGACTATGCCAATGGGCAGGAGCTTGGCAAGCTGGATTGTGGGCATGACTTCCATTTTGACTGCATCAAAGTGTGGCTCATGGAGAAGAATTCTTGTCCCATCTGCAAGAAGACTGCTATGGTTAATAAAAAATAAATCAATGCTCTTTGGGGTCTCTGGTTCTACTAAATCAGAGATCATCTGCTCCACCCCTGAAAATTATCTTAGTTGTTTGTTGTTGAACTTGATTTCCGGAGACTTTTTACTATATTTGGTTTTGTTGCTTCAGAACTTAAATTACAACCGTGGGCATTGTGGTTAGACGACTTGTTGCCTTATGCTGTCTTTTCCCATTCATAAAACTGATGATTTATCGGGCTGAGTTGACCTAGTGGGTTATCCTTCTGCTACAAGAGGCTGCCAACAGAATTCGAGAGGAGCAGAAGCTTCAAATGTCAAAGAAGCAGCAGATTTTTTTAGAAGAATATATGGAAAACTCAGTTCCGAGAATCAGCAGATGTTGTGAAGGTGGTTATTAGATAACAGCATCTTAAATGTTTGAGACTATCTAGTTTTGCTTTCCGTTTTATCCATATGAATGTTGCTTCAACTGCTAGACCTTTGAGTTTGTTTTTGCTAAACTAAGCTATTTGCAGACATATTCCTTGTTTTGTTGGTTACTTTGATATGTTTGAAAGATTGCCTTGTGTGTGTTAAACTGAGACTAGAAGCAGAGCAGCACAACATTGGAAGTTTGAATCATGAGGACAACTACTTGAGGGAGACCTCTCTTTTGTTGTGCTTGATATGCCTATCACCCGTACTTCTTTACCCAAAGTTTTAGCCTCAATTAGGCTGTTCAAAATTCTGTCAACCCGATCCGTTCGGCATCCTTGCTATTCGACCTTACCTGATTATTGGAATTCCGCAAAATTTTGGCCAGTTGATGAAAGAAATTTTAGTATTAAGCAGAACCACAGGTATGAATGCAGAATACTTATAAAAAATTTTGTTCATTTATTGTGTTTTCTTTAGTGTTATTGGTTTATTATTCATATTCATATTATTGAATTTATTGTGTTTTCTTTTGTGTTATTAATTTATTGTGTTGGTTTATATGTTCTTATATTATATTTTAATAGCTTAATTGTAAAAGTAGCCCCAAAAATTTGGTAATTGAGTTATTAAAATGATTCAAAAATTATTAACATAAAAACTAAGAGTATGTAAGATATTTTGCATTCCTATTTGACTTTTAAGTCGAATTTTTAGATTGAATTTAACTCGGAACATTACTCTCAATTAAGTAGGGTCAGCCAAGAAATTGGTCTGCCTTTCGTAATTCATCGGCTCGAAAGGTGAAATTCACTATTTCCAACCCGTCGGCTTGGCTTTGAGGATTGGAGACGAAATTGCAACTTTCTTGGTAGCATTAACAAAGTAAGTGATGTATTAGGTGGTGGTGGTGGTGGTGTCTTAGTACACGATTCTATACAATTTGGGCAAAAGTTAAGTTTGCTTGTGTAATAGGAGAATTCTATCCACAGAAAAACTTGAACCCTAAAGCCATATCTATACTATATTAGTAAATATATGACGTACACGTGAACATATTTAAATATATATTAAATAATTAATTTTTATTTTAAATATTATTAAAATTAATTATTGATCTATTCTACCTCTCTTAAAGTACTTGATTTTTTTTAGGTATCTCTATAGCCCTTAAGACATTTTCTTTGTTGTTTATAGTGGAGTTTAAACATTATCATTCTTGAATATTTGTATATTTAATTATATTATAGATTTACTATTCTTTTATACTAATATTATTATATTGTTGTATACTAAAAAATTCCCTGTAGTCCCCAAAAGCGTAGGGGAAATGACATAATTCTAAGAGGCAACTCGTCAAAGAGAGTGAACATTTTTTTGCTATTGTTAACCATCCCGCCATTATATATGATTTAACACTATAAGAATAAGTGAACCGTTAGAGACATAATGCTATATGATAAGAAGAGTTTCGTTTTAAATGAAATTTGTAAGCTAATAGGATACAAAAGAAAGATTGATGACATTAAAATAAAAATGTGGGGTATAATTGACTTTTATAATAATA
>CM042185.1:45890194-45935683 GCA_023539305.1 Ilex asprella
GGTGTGAGAGAGTAAGAGATAACAAAACGGTGGAAAGCTAAAACAGATAGAAGTTAATTGGTAGATTCAACTAATTTGTTATAGCGTTTTAGGGTAAATGAATCGAGTAGTTGAGAAATTGTAATAGGTTGCGTTAAGTTTGATTTGAAATTTTAAAAAACTTTGGTCATTTTGTTTATTTGAATTTTGTTCATATACACATGATTAATAAATAATTATTCATTTACCCAAAAAGTAAATAAGTTCATAACCTACCCCCACTTGGAAAAAAAAAATCTATCTGAAAAAAATAGAGAAAAACTCATTAACTTCTTGTAATTAATCCAATCAAGTTACTTAGACTCTGTTCAAGTTCGACTCGTTTTGGATTTTATTCGAACTCTGCTCATTTTTTAAAAGAACTTAAAAAAATTTGGTTCGAATTTGTAAAACTCGATTCGTTTATATACAAAATAGTTGAATTATTCGAACTCAAATTATTTTATAAAAGAGTCAAATATAAATAATTTTTTAGACTCGTTTAATAAAATAAACTTAGACAAATTCAATTTAAACTCATAGAACTCGATTCGATTATGCGATCCGTAATTATATAGAGGAGTGGATCTCAAATTAATTTAATAGTAGACGATCATCCATTTCCTATTATATAATGTTCATTTTCATGCGCGCGTGAGCATGCGATAAATATTGAAGTTTAATGTGGGCCCTCCGCAGTCTTATGGCCTGAGCCTCTGACAGACTCTGTTGTCCCATTTACTCAACAGAGTCAATAGTCAAAGAAACACAAAAGAAAATGGTATAATGTACTCCAGCGTACAGCTTCTTAAAATCAGAACCGTACACTCAAACAACAAATCTCACAAGAAAAATGCTGAAAGGTCAACAATTTTGTCTTGATTTATTTTTTGCATTAATCAAATAAAATTGAATAATAAAACAAAAAAAATTATGTCTTATACTCATTAAATTAAAAATAATTTAATATCAAAAATAATTTGTGATATGACATCATCTCTAAAAATTTGTAAAATATTTCGGTCAATCGTTAAAATCATAATTTTTAAATATTAAATTATAATTTTTAAAAAACAAGTTACAACTCATAAAAAAAATTACAGTTGGTTAAAGTAATTCAATCATAATATTTTGTGATTTATCATGAATTATTTTATATAATTATAATTTTATCTCTAAAATTTATAATTTACCTTAATAATTTCACTATCAAATTTTTTTGTTGTATTGTTGTCCAAATGAGCAACAAAATAATATAACTGATAATTTAAGCGGTAACAGTGACGAGTTATAAATTTAGATATCTTGAGTTTGAATTTTGATAATTTTTTAATAATAGACTGTGAAAGATTTATCTTTCACGAATATTCTAATTTTAATGTGGATAATTTAGTTTTAATTAAATAAAAAAAATTTAATTAAAATAGACGTAAATTGATTTAAATAATTCTAACCTTTATAAAAAATATAATAATGTAAGTACTAACAACGACGTGACATATCCACTAGACCCCTTTTCTCCCATTGGGAATAGACGATTTCTCCATTTTTTCCCACTAACCAATCAAATCAGATCCTTGTTGACTTACAAACGAACGTGAACCGTTGGATCGATCATGGTGGTCCCCAGTTACATATCTCGATGCAACCTATCGCTCTATCCAATCGACGCGTCATTATCCAGAGCCCCTCAGGACATTGCTTGCCTTGTGCGTTTTTTTTTTTTTTGGTCTTTTGATGAGTGACGTCGATGACAAGGACGTTGATATTCTGGTGGTCCCTGTAGTAGGGTATAAAACACTAGGGATGGGCCAGGATTGGATACGAAATATTTTAAGCCAATGGGTTGGTGCCACGTTGACGTACTGATTAGAAAAAAGGCTGAGGCATAAAGATATTGATAAATACGTGCAACTGCAAACAATTATTATTATTACTTTGTTTGTGGGATGGTTAAGGTGACGTTTGGGTCGGACGAGACATTGAAAGGATTGGATAGTGATTGGTCTGATCCTCTCACCAACGACATAAATGAGAGAAATAATAGAAGGCGGAGATGCCCCCACTCGCATTCTATTGTTGTCACCCCCTAAAAGTACTTATATATGGTATTATTTTGAGTTTGTATTTAATATTAATTAAATTTTAATATAATTTAAATAATAATTATGTTAGATAATTTGATATTAATTTGCGTTATTTATTGATTGAATTGTGTTAAAAGAAAATCATATACTTCGTAAATAAAAATTTATATTCAAAAACACATAAACTGTTAAAATTTTATATATGAAAAATTCACTTTGGTCACATGCTTGTAAAATTAAATAAAAAATTCTTAAATCTATACCCTTTTTTTACAACAATGTATTAAACAGTGGAAAGAAAATGAAAATATTCATTGAATGTTTTCATATTGAGCAGTTGAGCGTGTATTGTCGAGTTATAATTGAATTATTTGTGTTTAAAATTAATTTAACTCATTTATTATTGATGTTAACATGTCGTATTATTTTTAAGTGAGTGTAAATAACTAGCTAGTTTTAGAATAATTTTGTGTTGGATTCGTGTTGAGTAGCAAATTTACACCCATAGTTTTGGGCGGTCTGTCTTGAGTACAATGGAAATTATTTATATTTGACAAATTTCATATATAAAATGACATTTCATATATTAGGAAAAAATTATTGGAATATAATTTTAAAATTAAATATTTTAAGATTAGAGTTTTATTTTGAATTAGAAGTTGATATTAAAAATTTAAGATTTTGAGTTCTATTTTATTTTTAAAGTTATTTTTCAACTTATTCCTGATACATATTATAAAAGGTTACAAAATAATCGAGTTATTCATGAATAATAAGTGATGATGTTATTAACACGACTGAGCAGCGAGATGAATATTAGGTGCACTGAATGGTTCAGTCTGAGCAACAAGGCTCTTGTGAATTGGATTAAGGGAATGAGGTTATCACACAAAGAGTTTATAGTGGTTTATCAGCTCAGAAGGTCGGCTAATCTACTTTCAAGGGAGCCTCTTGCTCCTAGAAAATATATACATAACAGGGGTTTCACATAGAGTATAGAAGTGATGATACAATTGCTTGTTGTTATTTTTGAGGGTTTTGTCTCATATTTCTAGTTATTTGAGTCTAGCTTGATCTAAGACAAGATCTTTGCCTATTTCTTGCAACGGTCGCATTTATTGCGCAACGGCTGTGGTGGGTGCTAGGGCGGTTATGAGTCTTGTGTCTGGATAAGTGATTGTTGTTACTGAGGGTATACTTGGTGGACGACAATTGTCATCTGCACCGCATTCCTTGAGATACAGATATAGGGGGCTTGAGGTCTGAAGCCGAGGTTTGTAGATAACTTAAATGAACTGAGCTCCCAACCTAAGAGAGCATGACCTGTGTTACCAAGCTCAATCTTGAGCATGTTCAAGGGACCATCAGTCAGAGTAGCTGTAATTAAACATGGATGGTTTAGTAGTTAAGTCTAATATATGGTAACCTAGAGATCTCAGATTCAATCTCTTCCCACACTTCCTAAGGACTAATCACACTTATCCTTTTAAGGGCATACTCTAATCCAACTCAAGCATAAACACCCTGTTGCAACAAAAAAAAGGTAGCTAAAATTGATTCTCGGTCAAGTTTGTGTCGTTAGATTTCTACAATATGACAAATTGCTTATCATGATTGTGGAATGATATTAAAGTTGCAAGTATACTAAACAACACATAAAACTAGTATAATTAAGAATGAAACAGTAACACACAAAAATAACTAACCCAACTGAAGACCAGGAATGAAAATTGAGATTTTAGATCAAGGCTAGTGTGAGACTATGTCCTTAAGACAAATTTTGCCATCATACTAATGCTAATGAAAATCTTGACGAATGTCTCTCATGATACAATAATCTTTATGTAAACAGAAATAACACTCTAATCGATTGCCTAGTGAACCAAAAATTGTGTTTTATACTATCAGAAATGGGTACTACTAATGACAACATTCATAATCACGAAAATTGTGTTCGTTAATGTATGGTTGTTTGCAGAATGAATTTAAGTTTATATAGACAAAATAGTGATTTTTCTTAACAACCACCACAAAAATTGGCGTAATCCAATAAACACCATATAACATAGAAGACACCATTCATATCTGTTTAATAATGAACAGACATAAAATTCAAATTCGGGATGAAGGAAAATTCAAATTTGAATCAGTGCGAATTTTGAATTACAATGGGTAAAGATTAAAAAACAGGTTAAAAATTAAGGACCCATTTAATAAATAATTTTTTTACAAAAAGGATAAGATTGCATACACACCCGAGCCCAAACTAAGCGGTGGCACGCGCATGTGTGGTCAAACCCTTACTCATGTACGTTCTCACTCGTCCAAAAATTATGGTGCCCCTTAGGGCCCAATCCATAGAACAAACTTGGGATATATATGCTTATCAAATATTTATTCCTTAACTAATGTGGGATTGATGTTACACCCACCTTACCCCAACTGTATTCTCACATTCAAGAGCGTCACTTTGGAGTTTATTGTCTAATTCACCTCTTGGTCGATTTGAGCAAGGGAATATACTATGTTATTCTCCTTATAAAATAGAACACAAACTCACGTAAGTTTACTTAAAATGTTGAGTAAGTCGCACCTTAATTTAGGTTTAGAATTGACTAGAATTATTTTTTATGTCTAAAAAATTACTTTGGTCCAACAGTTAGTTTGCTTATTATTCTAGTTGACATCGAGTTATATTTTAAAACTTGGTTAGTGAGCAAGCCGATTTTGAACTCAAAAATGGTTTGTGAAGACTATATATAATAGATAATTTTATGAATACTCTATTATATAAATGAATCGTGATTGATAATGAACACGAGCCTAAGTTCTAATATGTAAACTCGAGCTCAACTTGTTTAATTAGACTTGACCTGTTACAATCTATTTTTATAAAAAAAAACTTGATTTGACTAATAATTTTTAAAATAGCGAGAACATATCTAATGATAATATTCAATAAGTTAGAATAACAATAGCTAGCATCATCTAACAAAGAATCTCAAAATGTCTCCAAACAATAATTTGACCATGCAAAAAAGAACGATTTAAGCATTCACAAATTAGTTGATATGAGAACATCCTCACTCAACTAGAATAGAGAGTCAAGAAATAAAGCTACCATCACACAAGTAAGATTGAAGACCTTTTTTTCTCGGGAACTAAAATAATATATGATGATACCTAGGATATGCCTAAGGTTGAGCTAGGTTTATCCTAGCCCTCGCAGGTCGGGAGCCCTGTCACATGGAGATTCTTACTCTAGACTTTGAGCTCCCTGAATTTCACCTTAAGGAAGGCGGTGTGGAAGACAGTTGGTGCCCATCAAGCACCCCCTCGATAGCAACAATTACTTATCTAGGCACAAAATTCGTAACGAACCCAGCACACCCTGCAGTCGTTGCACAATTCAAGTGTTCATTATAAGAAAGAGTCAAAGATCTCACCTTAGATCTGGCTAGGTCAAGAATCAGCTATAAATAATAGGCAAAGCCCTCGACAGATGGCAGACAATAATAGCTTTATTAGAATACTGTGTAATTCCCCCCCTTGATCAATATATTCCCCAGGGGCAAGAGACTCCATTAAAGAGTGGATTAACCAAGCTCCCGAGTTAGTGGTCCTGAGCTAGTGAACCACTTTAATTTCCTTGTGTGATTGATCCCTTTCCAAAAATCTTATTCCTAAGAGCATTGAATCTCAAACCAAATTCTTTAGTGCACTTTACATTCTTCATTCTGCCCAATCGTGTTAAGAACATCGTCAGTTAGTGTCGTTTGTGGGAACAAATGTTCCTGCTAAAAATGTATTGATCTTCTTCAGTAATTAATGATTTTTATGCGCAACATGAGCAAAAGTTATATGAATCCCCTTCGATTACAAAACCAGGAAGAAGTTACCTCCGGAAGACAACAAGAAAATCCCTGTAATTTCTTGCCTACGCCTAAGACCGATCCTCCCATAATGGATCCCTTACCAAACAACGAACTAGAGGCCCTTTGCCCAGTCAGTCAGCACCTCTTCCAACTGAATAAGGAGTTACTAAATCTCCTCCAATGTCCCCAAAGGGCATAGCCAAGATGATCCCCTACAGGGTGAACAACAATGCGTCAACCCTCTAAGGGAGATGAGCATAGCCAGATAGTGGGCAGTGCCCATCATCAACTCATAGGAACGAGGACAATGATGAATTGCGAAGTCAAAACATGGGAACCTACAAAAACGAATTTCCTTAACACCAACAAGAGAGAAAGAAGCAGAATTGGGAACAACGCTTTGAGAAAATACAACAAGAGCTCAGCCACATAGAGGAGCCTGTAAGAGGCAAGACCTTTGTCACTATGGACATCTTAGTTCAGCAGATTGAGTCTTCATTTACCGCACAAGTGCTGAATTTTTCTCTTCCATCAAAATTCAGAATGCTCCAAATGGAGGTCTTTGATGAGACAAAAAGATCTCATGGACCATCTTAACACTTACAAAAATCAGATGTAGCTCCATGGGCATCAAGACCCAGTATGGTGCTGAGCTTTCGCCATCACTTTAAAGGGTTCAACCTTAGCATGGTTCATCAGGCTGACCCCGACATCCATCTCTTCTTTCATAGAGCTTTTCATCTCCTTTGTTTCACACTTTATAAGAGCTCAGACTTATCGAAAGCTAAGCTACCATTTGTTGAATGTAAAACTGGGACCCAATGAGAACCTACGAAGCTACATTTAGAGGTTCAACTAAGAATCTCTGAAAGTAAACGTCCCTAATGAGAAATTTGCTATCACTACCTTCATTATCGGGTTGGGAGTCTAGTCAAAGGACCTGATGTTCTCTATCTCCAAAAACTCAAAAGCTAGTATGGTAGAAGTCCTTGCCAAAGTAGAGAAATATATCAATGGCGAGACAGCTCTCCTTTCCAAGGCAGGGAGTTCAACTATGCACAAGAAGAATGAGAAAAAGTAGGACCAAAGTCCCAGTAGGGAGAGAAGTCGAGACATGTATCCACAAAGAAACAGAGACTGCTCTTCGAAAAAGAGAGAAGACATCAGAGACTGCCTAGGTCCTCCGCCGTAGGATTTACAGCCAAGGTTTGCACCTCGGCAGTTCACTCCCCTCATTGTCATGGTGTCCTAGGTCCTCTATGAGGTGCAAAATAAAAAGTTTCTAAGGTGGCCACCTCGAATGAAGACAGATTTCGTAAAAAGGGATACAACGAAATACTGCGAGTACCATAGAGACCATGTTCACCTCACTGACAACTGTATCCAGTTAAAGAATGAGATCGAGTTGTTGATTTAGTAGGGGCAACTGCGCCGCTTTGTGGCACAAGATAATCAAAACCGAGCTCGTCCACCCCCAACACCTCAGCATCAAATTCCTACACAGTATCAGTAACCTCTAGAAGAGATCAGAATAATATCTAAAGGATTCACTAGATGTGGAAAATCCAGCTCAGCTAGGAAGGCTCGCATGCGCAAGGTCAGAACTAATGAGGTACTAGAGGTGCAAGCTGTGTCCAAAGCACCTCGGTTGAGCATAGACATTACTTTTTCAAATGAGATTTAGAGGGTTACTAGTATCCCCACAATGATCCTTTGGTCGTAAGGGTCATCATCGCCAATAGAATCGTCCATTAGGCTATAATCGATAATAGGAGCTATGCCGACATCATCTTCAAGTCCACTTTTGACAAGATGCATATTGATAGAGACAAACTTGAACAAGTGAGAGTTCACCTTCTAGTATTCTTAGGGGAAAGGGTGCTACCCCTGGGTTCAATCCAACTTGTTCTCACCACGGGATATCTGCCTTGCCAGTCCACCACCATCATAAGGTTCCTAGCAGTCGACGCCCCCTTAGCATATAATGTTATATCCATGAGGGTCATTCCTTCTGCCTACCACCTCATCATGAAGTTCCCCACTGAAAATGGCGTTGAAGTGGTTCGAGGAGACCAGCGAGTGGCATGAGAGTGTTATATGGCATTTATGAAGAGAAAAGAGGTCGAGATTATCCAGCTGAACGAGCTCAACATGAAAGATAAGCTAAAAATGAGAACTATGCCTTAGAAGAGCTGGAGCCTGTCTAACTTGACAAGTAACCAGAACATTTGGTATACGTGAGATCGAAGCTGCCTAGAGAAGTTAAAGACCTCCTTATTCAATTCTTCATTAAAAAAAAATATGGACGTGTTTGCATGGAAATATGAGGATATGCAAGGGATTGACCCTTCAGTCATCACGCACAAGCTCAGCGTGAACCCAACCTTCAAGCCCATCAAACAAAAACGGAGAAGTTTTACCCAAAAACACCAAAAAATGATCAAGGAGGAGGTCAACAAACTTCTCTACGCCAAAGACATCAGGGAGGTGGATTATCCGAATGGTTAGTCAATGTGATCTTTGTCAAGAAATCAAATGACAAGTGACACCTCTGCATTAACTTCATTGACCTAAACTGTGCTTGTCCCAATGAAAGTTTTCCCTTACCTCATATCCACACCTAGGTATGAGCTCTTCAGCTTCATGGATGTTTTTTCTTGGTATAACTAGATCAAAATGGATCCTAGGGATGAAGAGAAGACGTCCTTCGTAATTGAGCAGGAGACATACTACTACCAAGTCATACCATTTGGGTTGAAAAATGCCGAAGCTACTTACCAGTGATTGATAAACCATATGTTCTAGAAATAGATTTGAACATCAATGGAGGTATACATCGATGAGATGCTGGAGAATTCAGTGAAAGCTAAGTTCCACATCGAGCAACTTGAAGAGTCTTTCTAGATCTTCAAAAAGTACCATATGAAGCTTAACCTAGCCGAATACACTTTTGGGGTCTCCGCTGGAAAGTTTTGGGTTTTATAGTCAACACTAGAGGAATAGAGGCGAATCCAGAGAAGGTCAAAGCAGTAATAAATATGCAACCACCCTCGAACACAAGAGAGGTCTAATGTCTGACAGGAAAGATAGCAGTCTTAAGTCGCTTTGTCTCTAGGCTAACCGACAAATGTCAGTATTTCTTCCAAATCTTGAAAAGGGCATTCCAATGGGATGAACAGTGCGAAGAAGGATTCAAAGCCCTCAAATACTATCTTAGCTCACTCCCAATCCTTGTGAGCCCTAGGGAAGGAGAAATGCTCACCTTATATCTCGTTGTCTCAGATTTCTCAACTAATGCAACATTGGTCACAGAGAGAAAGACAGAGCTCAACAACCAGTTTACTACTATAGTAGAGCTCTGAGATGGGCAAAAGAGGGATATATGAAAATGGAAAATTAGTCTTAGCTTTAGTTATAGCAGCAAGAAGACTCATACCCCATTTCCAAGCTCACACCATCGATGTCCCTACAGACCAACCAATGAAGTAGGTGTTGCAAAAATCAGAGTCTTCAAGAAGGCTGGCTAAATGGGCGATAGAGCTTAGCGTTATATCAGATACAAACTCAGGACTGCAATAAAAGGACAAGTACTTTTAGATTTCATTGTGGAATTCACTACAGCTTCAAAAGCATCCATGGAGGCAACCCAGCTAGTACTCGACTTTCCGACATGGAAGCTTTCAGTAGACGGAGTTGCCAATGCTCAAGGCAGTGGTGTTGGGTTGATCATGACCTTCCTTGATGAAATAGATATCGAATACGCCCTTAGGTTTGGATTCAAGTTTTCAAACAATGAAGCTGAAAACGAAGTCGTCATTGTCGGTCTCAACATGGCACATTCCATGGAGGCAGAGCAACTCATGATCTACAGCAACTCCCAACTCGTAGTTAAACAGATTGAGGAAACTTAAGAAGTTACAAGTCTAAGGAAGGTACAAGAGCTAATGAAGAAATCTGTGCAGGTAAAGTTCATGCATGTCACTGGATTTGAGAACTCCCAAGCTGACGCCTTGGCAAGGCTAGCCACAGCTTCTCAAGAGAACCTAGACAAATTGATTCCAGTTGAACATCTAGCTAAGCCATCACTAAGCTACAAGGATAAAGAAGTGTTCCCTGTACTAGTCCAGCCAACCTGGATAGATCCAATTAGGAATATCTTTAGAATGAAACTTTACCAGCAGATTCCAAAGAAGTCACAAAACTAAGAGCCAAATCATTCAGATTCGCCATCCTATAAGGAAACTTGTACAAGTGGGGCTTCTCGGAACCTCTCTTGAAATGTATAGGGGACAAAGAAGCTGACTACATCTTAAGAAAAATTCACGAATTCATCTGCGACAATCACATCAAAGCTCGAGCTTTTACAGGTAAAACACTAAGGCAAGGTTATTTTGGCCCACCTTACTCAAAGACGCAATAGAGCGGGTCAGAAGGTGTAAGACTTTCCAATTGCATGCCAATGTCCCACACTGTCCACCAGAGCTCCTCACCCCAGTGATTAGACCCTAACTATTCCAACAGTGAGGATTGGATATACTTGAACCTCTTCGCACCAGTATTGGACAGTGCAAATTTGTCATCATTAGAGTGGACTATTTCACCAAACGGGCTGAGATGGAGCCCTTGACAACAATTACAGAGCAGAAGGTTTAGAACTTTACCTGAAAATTCATAATCTACAGGTTTGGAGTACATAAAGCAATCGTCTCAAACAATGGGAAGCAGTTTGACAACCCAAAATTCAAAAGGTTCTATGCTAAGCTAGGCATAAAAAATTATTTCTCATCTCCAACTCATTCTCAGTCAAATGGACAAGTAGAGGTAAATATCCGAACCATAAAAGTGGCTCTGAAAACAAAACTCAAAGCCTTAAAAGGATGATGGGTGAAACACATTTCAGAAGTGTTATGGACTTACAAAACTACAACCAGGTCAACAGCTCAAGAGACGCCTTTCGCTTTGCCATTTGAAATTGAGGCAGTAGCTTCTATGGAAATAGACATTCTATCTCCAAGGGCAGAGCTCTCCAAACTTGAGCATAATGATAAGGCACTTCTGCTTAACCTCGACCTCTTAGATAAAAAAAAGACAAAGCCATGTAGCTCATCATGAGTTATTAGAGGCAGACAGCCAGATATTACAATAGGAAGGTCAAGCACAGAAGTTTTAAATTAGAAGATCTTGCCCTTAAGAAACTCTTCCTTGCAAGAAAGGATCTCACTCATGGAAAGTTAGGACCCAACTAAGAGGGCTCATACATCATATCCAAAATAATCAGACCTAGGAATTACTAGTTGTAAACGAAGGAAGAATTTTTTTTGCCTAATTTCTGGAATACTGGCCACTTGAAAAGATTCTTTCAATAGCCAGGACACTTGTAAAAGTACATCATCAAAAAAATGACAAAGTGCATCATCATTCTATTTCTAGCATAAATAAAAGATGAGTTCTTCAACTCATAAACACACAATGAGCTCTTTAGCTCATAAACACACGATGAATTCATCAGCTTAAAAGTAAACGATGAGCTCCTCAGCTTATAAACGCTCAATGAGCTTCTTATCTCATAAATAAATGATGTGATATTCAGCTCATATAGAAATGATGAGCTCTTCAGCTCATAAATATAAACGATGAGCTCTTCAGCTCATAAATAAAATAATGAGCTCTCCAGCTTATAAACAAAGGATGAACTATTCAGCTCATAAATAAATGATGAGCTATTCAGCTCATAAATTAATGATAAGCTATTCAACTCATAAACAAACGATGAGTTCTTTAGCTCATAAGGTCAACAATAGAGCACCTCAGCTCAAACTAAGACTAGTTTTTCTTCACAAAAATCTCCTAGCGAGCAGCTAGAGTTCAACAAACACGACAAAGACCTCATACTTGGCACAATCAAATTCACTTCAAGAAGAATAGAGCTCTTCTTGAAGCAATGGGACATAGAGAAAAGACTGAATACAAAACAGAACACAAGATATTTTCACTTTCATTTTCTCAAAATAAGCAAAGTACAAAGTCTTCTACAAAGCACAAAGTCTTCTACAAAGTACAAAGTCTCATACAAAGTACAGAAAGAAGCAAAGTACAAAAATATTCTCAACAAATAACAAAAAGTCCTAAGTCCCTGCAGCAGGGTTAGTAGTGGCTTCAGACAGCTCAAGAGTAGAAGAAGCAACTGGAGTAAGATCAGAAAAAGCTTCAGTGACAATAGAAGTAGGGACTTCAACTGAGGGCAGAGTCGCCTCAGACCTTCCCACTTCTGCATTAGAAGAAACAAGTTGAGGAGCCTGAACCTTAGGGCCATTAGGAGTGTCGAGCCCATCACCAGTCGTGGCCTCCTCCACCTTAGGAACAATAAGAGTTGGGACTTTTGCCTCCTTGTTAGTAGATGTTTTTTCTTTCTCTTTATCCAGAGGAAGGTCGAAGTCAAAATCCTGATTAGGGCATTTCTCCATAGCTTTCTCCTAAAGAGCAAAGTACCTAGTAGCCCAGTTAGTAGTAGCTTTATCTTTGAGCTCTACAATCTCAACATCCTTCTATCGAGCTTCAACCATCTTAACTTCAATCTCCTTCAACAGAGTAACATTGACCGTAGCCAGCATGCTATACTCATTCTTCATTGTTTGGACAACATCAAGAGCCTCAAAGGCATCCTTTCGAGCTTGGAATAAATTATTAGTATTAAGTTTGAGCTCGTCTCTAGCCTTTTTGGCATCGATCTCCAGGCCTTTGTTCACTAAACTCAGCCCTTCAACCTAAGCCTTCAAGTCATGTACTTGAGCTTTAAGATCATCATTGATGAAGGTCAGCTCAGAGACCGTAAGCTAAAATGCCTTTGAAGACTTTTGAGCCTCTGCAGTTGTGCTCTCTAAAGCCTAGACTCGACTTACCAAAGCACTCACATGAATAGTTAGCTAAGAAAAACACAAGAGAAGTTCGATGTCAACAAAAACTATTTACTCAAAACAAAAGCAAAACTTAAAAGAATCGGAACTTACTGAGGTTGTTCCATACAAAACGGTCGTAGTAGAGATGGATAAAGGGATCATTGAGATCTCTTGAATGTCTGACTCAGAGATGACTGAGGCAATGGCCTCAGCAACAAGGCTCACGCTCTTAATGAGCGAACCCTTGCCTTTCTCGACCTTCACTGACAAACCCTTCACAAGTAATCGAGGAGCCTTCTTGATAGGCCAGGAAGAAGAATACTCTCGCAGGAGAGGAGCTATGACCTTGAAAGCCCCAATAACCTCTGCTGACAAATGAGAGGTTAATGTCTCAACATGTCCAAAAGACCCCTCGAAGAGAGGAGGAGAGATCTCTTCAGAAGTAGGGGTCAGTGCAGCCTTCTGAGAAATTGGTGGAGGTAAAAAGATATCTTGGGAAGAAGGAGACGGTGAAGGTACTTCTGTTCTCTGCACTTTTAAAAGGGGAGCGGGGTCATTTCTAGACTCGATCTCAGCCTTGCATTTTCGTCACTTCTACTCTTCCTAAGATGGGCAATCTTAGCCTTCATAATGTCAGCATCAAAAGCCATTGAGCTGGAACCTGAGAAGCCAAAATAAGAAGGTCAATGAAAATAAAGAGATAGAATGGAAGAGTTAGACATAAAGGAAGAGAAGCCTTACGAGTAAGCCCTTCTGCGCTAACTATGAAGATGTGAATATGGGTCTCTACTCTCACCTCGAGAGGACTAATCCCGAACCGAGTAAGCACCTCAGACTTGAGAAGCTTAGGGTTTTTCTCTGGCTCACAACTCTCCAGGCCCAATAAAACTATCATGTCCTCAGCACTAAGATCGGGCCGAATACCTAAAAGAAATAAAAGAAACAACATCAGCAGAATGAAACACTGAGGCTAGATCAAGCCTTCGCAGACAAGACTTAACCAAATTATCAGGGCCATACCAAGCCCGAGGTACAAGGAATGTGTTCGCTGCGTCTCTGGGGGTATACTCACATTCTCTCCCAGACACAAAAAAGAAAAGCTTCTTCCAATCCTTGTGGGAGCTCAGGAGGTCAGTGATGAGAATTCGGGTCTTCACCCGTTTGGCAATATACAGAAAATCGTCATAGGGGTAACCTTGACATTGAAGAACTTTATGAGCAAGGGTACAGTGGGGACACCCAGCTTGTTCTTCTTAAAAAAAAAAACAAGAAGGCCCATCAGAACACCCAAAAAATTGGAAGAAAGTTAAGGAGGACAAACATTAAAATGTTGAAGAACATTTTTTAGAAAGGGATGCATAGGAAATCGAAGGCCATTCTTGAAAGAAGCTACAAAGAAGCAAACTTTCTTTGGAACCTGGGAGTCATACCGAATGTTCACATGTGGAGACCAGTATTGCATACCCTGTAGAAAACCAAATCGAGCTGAAAGGACACTTAAAAAAGGAGGGGTGACCTCACTAAAACCCATAAGATCTAAATCTCTAGGGGTAACCTCTATCTCCCTAGCGTTTCCAGAGACCCCAACGTTGCTCTTTTGGATTTCCCTTTGTAAGAATTCTTGGACCTCGGTACAAGGGGAGATGATGGAATAGGAACCTCAACCTCTTCCTTGGCATCGATGGTATCAACACCAAAAAAGTTGTCTATTTCATCACCTACATCTCCTAGGTCATCATCTTCTAGTTCATGAGACCTTTCGCCCATGGCAAGGGAGACAGATGAAACAATGGCTTCAGAAGAAACAGACATGAATGATTGGAGAAAGGAATAGGGAAAGAGGTATAAAGAGAGGGAACGTTAATAAAGCAGACCTTGAGGATCTGAGGGTCAAGACACCAGCAGCCGAAGAGAAAAATCCTAGCAATAGAATAGGGGTCCAAGAAAAGTGGAAGAAAGGACAAGGAACGACCTCGGTTCTTTAAGTAACATAAGTGAAAAGTCCTAAAATTAAACAACCACATCGAATTCGAGGGATCCAAAAGGAAAGGAAGCTTAAAAAGAGGAGAAGAACTGCAGATCAAATGACGTACCTAGCTGAAAACAAGCAACAATCAGAAACCCAGGACAAATCTGAGGAATGGACTAGGCTAGCCTCACAGAATCTTCGAAACAAATTTGGGGAGTTATCAGCAAAGCCCTAGATCTTCAGCAAATTGGGGGAGGATGAAATTGCAATAGAAGAAGGAAAGAGAGAATGTGAAGAGATTTCGAAGTAATGGGCAGATGATTTCTTCGTTTGCTGAAGTATTTAAAACCAAACATATAGACAAACACGTGGACCCTTGAAATAAGGGATGCGCACGAGAAACGAGAAAAAATGAGTGCATGTTAGCCATAACTGTCAGAAATACGACCATCATGCACCTTTTGAGGTCGGTCCCAGGCAACCTCGTTCACCCCAACCACAGTTTAGTCACAGCTCAAATAACTCTACTTGACCAGTGACTGGGGGTAACTGATGTTACCTAGGATATGCCTACGGTTGAGCTTGGTTTTTGTCCAACCCATACCTCGCAGGTTGGGAGCCATGTCTAATAGAGATTCTTACTCCAGACCTCGAGCTCCCTGAATTTTCACCTCAAGGAAGGTGGTGTGGAAGATAGATGGCGCCCACCAAGCACCGCCTTGATAGCAACAGTTACTTATTCAGACATAAGATTCGTAACTGCCCCAGCACACCCCGCAGCCATTATGAGAAAAAGGCAAAAAATCTTGCCTTAGATCTGGCTTGCCCAAAAATACTAAGATACATTAAATTCTCATTTACTAAGCCTCAAAATTTGAATGCACATTTTGATCCGCTTCGAGATCACTATTTACATATTCACCTATGCTGAACAAAGGTTTAAAAATATTAAAAAAAACAAGGTAGCTCTCATTTTTTCAAAATAAATATAGATAACTTTTAAAATAAATCATGTGATATTAATAATATTTCAAATTTTCTTCTTAGAATAAATGATTCGGCGAATAAATAATTTGTAATAAAAATATCTTAGAGCATCTCCAACTACACTCAACAAAATAGCTACTCAAAATATATTTAAATATTGAATTTTCTACTTTAGCTAGCTACTTTTTAAAATTTACTCCAACCACGCTCTCTATTTTATATAACTACTTCAACTAACTTTCAATAATATAATTCAAAAATGTTATTGAACTACACTCAAGGCTTGTAAAATCTCCAACCACTAACTTTAACTAACTTTATCTCCAACCACACCCAAGGCTTGTAAAATCTGCCGCCCCCTCTAGTACAAATTATTGAATCAAGCTTAGGTTGCAAATCTTTGATCTGAGGCTTTGACAGTTTTACAATTTTACTATGTCTCTCTTGAAACCAATCAAATAACATCTCTAATTTGGATTTAGCTTATTCGTTTCTCAAAGTGAAGAGAGGAGATCTATGACTTTCGAACCCTAAATTCAACGAGATGAACTGTAAAGCAATACAAAATTTTAACAATCAAATTTAGATAATCTTACAGGTAGAGAAGAAGAAGAAGCTGAATCCAAGTTCATTTTGCTTTTTGTTCCTCCTGAGATTTAGAGATCGGTGACGGAGCTAGCTATCTCTCCATATAGTGGTCGGCCATAATAGAAAGCGATGATGGAGGTGGACGCTAGAGGTGGAAGGAAGACATACCTGGAATACCGATTCACAGTGTCGTTGTGCAGAAATGGAAGGAAGACAGCAACTGACGAGTGCTCTTGCCCTCAACAGATCTGGCTAGGGATGAAGCCTCCAGCTACTTTGGCGACAGGACTAGCTAGTGGATTGGAGCACCGACTTTGGGGTTTTGCTCACCAAAATAGCCAAAAGGCTGAACTGGTGAGCAGCCTTGGAGATGCTCTTATATACACAGGTTGACCAGTCGAATTTCGCACACCAAAATATACGTGGTCTACCCCCATAAACACAAACCATCTAATCTAATCAAGTTCAAAGAATCAGTCAAACGAAGTAAAACCGAGAAACTCGATTTTGGGAGATGCATGTGGATGCAGCTTCACGCGTCCAGACGGACTAAACATTTTGTCTGGATAAAAATAATATGCCTCTAGATGCTGATTTTTGAGCTCGGACGAACCCAAATCTTTGCCAGAAAACACGTCCAAACACAGATGATTTTTTGCCCCAAATGTCCAGCTCAATTTTGACTTAGTTAAATGTCGATTCACAAATTTTTTATAAAATATGTTTTTGTAAAGTTTGAATTTTTTTCCATTGCTACAAAAATCAGCTCCATCAAACATTGAGATAAAAAATTATGATCAAAATACTGAGGTAATATCAAATTTATTTATTTTCGAATTCTCTCAAAAATGTGTTTAAGCCCTAGAGTACCTCCAAATTTCTTTTCTTCAACTTCCAACCTCTAAAACCATCTTAAAGTAGTATTGAAACACTTGAGATTTACATTAAATCACTAATATCTCGATCAATAATTATTCTTGATCCCCTGCAGAATAAAGTACCCAACATACTACAATTATCATTTTATCCATTCAGACAACTATATGAGTTGAACGTCTATTCCAAGATTTCTCGACTCTCCAGATTCAATGGTAACATTATTTTAATCTAAACGAACTATACACAAAAATAAATAATAAAAAGACAAGCTTAATGTAGTCATTTTATAATGGAAAAAAGTATGTGGTATTAAAACTTAATTTTTGGTGCCACATTTTATACACTCAAAGATTATATTTTTTATATTTCACCATTTATGTATTAAAATTATTGTAATGTGGCATTTTCATTAATTTCTATTGCTTATTTCATAAAAAATTATTCCATTGACTTGGACATAATGAGTAGTATATTGAGGGTATAATATAAATAATTTAATCTTTAAGGGTATAAAATAAAAAAATTAAAAATTTCAAGTATAAAGTGTAATTCACCTTACAAATTTGATATTTACATTGCTCATTTTTACCCAGCACCGCTCTCTGCTAATAAGTACTACTTTAGCAGTTGAGCGCAGCTTTAGCTCACACTAACTCTCACACACACACACACACAGCCAGAAAGGAAGAGAAAGTGAGAAACCCAGAAAAGTCCATAACGCTGAGAGAGAGTTTTATACACGACAAGCAAAAGGAGTGATTTATTGCATGAGAGAGAGAGAGAGAGAGAGAGGAGTGTTAAAATGGGTTTTGCAGAGGGAGGAAACAAAACAGACCCTGTTGGCCTTTTCTTCTTCTCTCCTACAAGCCTCCATTCAAGTTTCAACTCTTTCTTACTTCAACTTTGATCTCTTATACATAAATGGCGAATTTGTATGACGCAACATGCTCTTCTTCTTCATCTCCACCTGAACCAGATGATATCTCCCATTTTCTTCATCAGATCCTCGTACGTTCATCATCATCATCAACCCCATCTGTTATGGTCCAAAGGGGTAAACAAATGCAATCTTTAGTACCTCCCAGTTTTTCTCCGGGAAATCCGGCCCAATCCACCGTCGTATCTGGGCCGGAAAGGATCTTCACGGCAGAGTCATCTTCCGGGCTGAACTCGTCGTCCGGCGTCGTGTTTCCAGCGAGTGCCATGAACATGGCGTCGTTGTCGGTCGGAATAATTGACAATGACCTTGATGAGTACGACTGCGAAAGCGAGGTACTTGTATAAAATGGTAGTGTAATTGCAACTTCACCATTTTCCCACTTTCATTGATGGTTCAGTTAAAAAAAAAAACAAACAAACACTGCTAATTGTATGCAGGAGGGTTTTGAAGCGTTGGTGGAAGAAGCTTCGGCAAAGCCAACTCCTCGTAATTCGTTGAAGAGAAGCAGAGCAGCGGAAGTTCATAATTTGTCTGAAAAGGTCCTTTTTATTTTTCAAATTTGTTTCCCAATAGTAGTACGTTCATATGATTCAATTATTTTGCGTTTTGATTTGTGGGTTATGTTGGGCAGAGGAGAAGGAGCAGGATCAATGAAAAAATGAAAGCACTGCAGAATCTAATTCCTAATTCAAACAAGGTATATAACGATTCTGATGCTGTTGTAGCTTGATTCTTTCAATTTTATCAGGATTTTTTTTTGGGAATATGAATGTGAATGGTTTGATTCTTTGTTTGTTTGTGATAGACGGATAAGGCTTCGATGCTTGATGAAGCCATTGAGTACCTTAAGCAGCTTCAGCTCCAAGTGCAGGTTCGTTGGTTTCTTTTTACATAGAGCCTTATATAGTTTGTGACAATTGAATTTTAAGCCTTTAGTTGCTGAGAATTTGGGTTCTTAGTTGATGGTCCAAATCTTGCTGGAAAGGATAAAAGAATGGGACCTATTATGGGACATGCAATGAATTAGAGGCATGATCATTGGAGTGCTAAGGTTTCAAGAACTATCAAAAACAGTGAATCATTGGAGGTGGTTGGATGTGCCTACAACTAATGTGGTAGATGAAATATCATTGATAATGGTGGACTGGGTGCAAGAATTGAGGCAATAGCTCGAGTTTATGGGTCTTGGAACAACACCATCATATAAAAATCAGATTGGAGTTTAAAGATATATGCCCTTAAATGGTTTTTTTTATCTTATAAAGTTAACTTTCTAGTTAGTTGTCATGCGACTTCTGAACTACCTCTATGATTTGCCCTTGGTGCCATATCCCTCGATTGGATGATCGGATGATATAATGTGTGGCCTTTGTAGTCCATAGTATGGTGTTCGGGCTGGCTTTGCTAATGTGTGTACGTTAGCATGGTTTAATGGCTAAGTGGTTAATTTGTGTACATTAGCACAGTTTAATGGCTTAGTGGAACCACATGTGGACTGTCCATTTCAGACTTTCTTATGGTGGAACTTTGTGATTGGGAATTGCTGAGTAACCATAGGGCATGTGATGGGTGAAGTTCCTATGGTGGTTTACTGCTTCAATTATGATGCTTAAGTGAGCCTTATAATTCACTTAATACCATTTATGAGCAATGATGGTTTCATAAGGGGGTTCGGCTCTGTACCATTACCAAACCTAGTTTTCAGGTTATTGATGAACCAACTTTGAAGTGTGTGGTCCTGTTCAGAATTGGAGTTTCATTACAAATGCTATTTATGTGACTACTCTGTCCCATTAGAGTCGTTTATTTATCTATAAAATTTTGGAGGGAACCCCATGCCTCAATAATGATTGATAACCAATGGATTGATTCTGACAATGGTGGACAAAACGCTTCTAATCCACCAGATCATTCCAATCTGGCTATTTACATTAACGCTACCTAGTACAAGGAATACTTGTAGATACTAGATAGTGAAATAGAACTTGGCAACAACATGGAAGTATTTTCAAGTTACATGACTGAAATTGGTGAATTTGAAATTCTAATGAAGAACAGTTGATGATGGTGGTGTAATCTGTTACAAAGCAAGATTCCTAGTGTCTTGATTTTTTTCAGCAAAGAATTGGACTTGGGCCAAGTCCTATGGAAACCCCCTGTCTTGAATGGGAAATATTTCATATGAACATTTGTGTATCCAAAACTGTCACATGACTACAGAAAATTGTTGTTTTTGAATTGGTTTTTAGATTGGGCCTTTGAACTCAAATTGCGGTGAAGTATGACCCCTTTCTTTCAATGATAATGCAATCGGAATAGTGCTAGCTCAGGAAGATCAAAATGGTCAACAAAAGCCAACAATCTATTATTCCAGTAGAATTCTCAAAGAAGCTGAAGCTAGATACACTACAGCAGAAAGTAACTGAAATTTGACAGAAGACGAAATTTTTTATTTGTCTGATAAGAAGCTATATAGATTCTCACTTGAAGTTTGGTACTTTATCTCAATAATCCAGAAGAATAATTACTTCCAATTTGCCCAAATCTCCAATCCAATAAGATTTGCATTTAGTATGGAACTTTGAGTTGACAATAAGCTCGTGATTGGCCTTCGCAGATTACTTGGCAAACTATGGGTAAAGGATGCTGTAACCTATTATCCTTCTCATCAGTTAACAAGGTTTTAAGGCTTTGTTGAATCAAATTATCCCTCTTATTACTTTCAGATTCTCTTCTATGATTATGAAGGCTTATAATTCAGGTTGTGTATCCTCCCTATAATTTGAGTTGTGAAGTAGGTAATCGACCATCAAAAAGAGAAAATCTTTTGGCATGCCCCCTCCTAACACTTCTTTGGCAGGCAGCACCACTACCGTGAACAATTTGAGGACTATGACAGTATAAACTGAATCAACTGTCTGTTCTGATGACCATGACAGATTAAAGAGAGTTTTTAACACTCTCAACCGAAGGTGCACAGTTGATAGAAATTGTTGATGTCCTTCTGAATTTGTTGATAGAAATTGGCGTTCTCTGTTCACAAACTTCTGCAGAATGCTTTTGAGGGGTTTTTTTCCCTTAGTTTTCCAACTAGGGATGCAATACTTCAAGCTAAAACTTGCCTCTGTTTGAGTAAGATACTAATTTTACATTGGGTCACTTTGACATGATTCAAGGGTGAATTCAATAGAATCCCTATCCTGTTTAAATGGCGTTAATCACTCGAGGACATCTTTTTGACAACTAAGCACAAGGGATAAAATGTTTTTGGCAGATGCTGCAACTTAAGGATTATTCAAAGCTGAGCTTTGAGTCTTCTTGAGCTAAACCTTTTCCATTTGCACCGACCATTGTGAGTGATGATTTTGTGGATCTCTTTAATTCAGAAACAAGCTGTGGGAATGTTTAGTGTAAAGCAAAATATTGTTGGCAGTCCGAGAACTACAATGAATGCTATACTGTAGACGTTGGCCTGGCTTTCACTAGGAACTGTAGATTCCAAAAGACACAATAAGCCAGCTAAAATGCCTATGACCAATACTACATACAGGCCTACGGAAAGTTATTTTTGCTACAGTGAAAGATGCTGCAGGCTCGATTCTCTTACTGTTGCCTTTTTTATAACTCAGTTATTTTCTTCTCGTGCTCATTTACATAAAAGAAACTCCAGGATCTGCCTCTAAAAAAAGTCCTGTTTCTAGAAAATCCTTTTGACAATTTTGATAATAAATACATGGATTAAGTGGCCAATGAATTCCCACTGGTAACTCAAAGGAGCATTATGGCTTGGAAGTGGGGAGTTTGATCTCTTAGACTGTATTTAGTCTGCATCTCCTTGTAGAAGCTTGTAGAGTATCACAATCCTTGCAGGTAGAGTATCACAATCCTTGCAGGTATAGAATCCAGCTCTCCCTCTTAAAAGCCGTTCCCAAGGCTTATTTTGGACTTAGGCTGTTTCTGTGGCTTGTTTTACCTTGGTTATTGTTAAAGTTTTTTTTTTTTCCCGGTTCTTCCATCTTGGATATAAAGTTAACCTTTCTGATGCAATTTTTTGTTGTCTATTTTATATCAGTGCCTTTATTGTTACTGCTATTGGTGCTGTTTTTACAGTGTGATTCACATTGCAGATGTTAACAATGAGAAATGGTTTGAGTTTGTATCCTATGTACCCATCCGGAGTGCTCCAGCCAAACCAACTCTCCCAGCCAAGCACGGGGTTTTACGAGACAAATAGATCCTTGGATATGAAAATGACAGGCACACTTCCCTCTAACCAAGAAACCCCGGCAAATACCATGTTCAGTCTACAGAACTTATGCACTAATTCTAACCAGCCATCTGTAGCAAACCTGTCACATATAATCAATTCAGAAACTTCATTTTCGCTGGAATCATCTATTCAAGCTAACCAGGGGCCCTTTCAGCTCCACACATCTTCCCCGGTAAGTTCAATAGGAGCTGTGTCGATAATCTAAATCTGAGCAAGGAATGATATTGGTTATTTTATGTTTCTGCATTGGAAAGGAATTTTGCAGGGAGGATTTATTACCTCAGCATCAACTAAACGTGGATCATCCTAAAACAAACTTATTAGGTGGGTTTTCTAAGCCATTATTTTTAGTGGAGTTACACAGCATGCTTCAACGATCAAAGTGCTTGAACCATAAGCTTATTTTATCGCCTACTTAGCTTGTTATTTGATGTTTATGGTCAAGAAAGATAATGATAAGAAAAGAAGCAAGGGATCAAATCTAACACTAGTGCTGTTTTGTCTGCTATAAGGTTTCCATATGGGAGCCAAAGCTTCATCGTCAATTCCCTTTAATACACAAGCATCTGAGTTGAAGGACAACACTCTGGAGGCATGTGTCCTTGGAAGAATCCAATCAACAGGCGTACACCTGACTAATTTGGATTGTCACCCAATTCTTCCTCAGCAGCTAGATGGGTACTAATACTTTTGTGAATGCAGATTATTTTTCCTTTCAGCCACCTTACGCATATCCTAATTTCTCAAAGTTTTATGACTTGCCCAGTTCACAGACACGAAGAAGTGAATCTGATAATGATGTCAAGGCTGAAAAGCCAGATTTATGAAATGTGATGACCTAAAGTTACATTGATAACCTTTTTGTACTTGTATCTGCAACTCCTATAAGTCCATGTACATTGTGTTGTTGCTTATAACAGTTCAAACATGAAAGCTAGTCTATGGGTTCTAATGCCTTGAAGGCTTGAAGCTAAAACAGACATTAAGCACGACTTTCTGATGCTGCTTGTAATATGTTCTCATGAAGAAAATAGAATTATTCATGGCATACGACTTTGCAATAACTTTTTATTAGTAATTTCCAAATCATGATGACTTATCTTGATGAAATCAGCTTCTACTGAATTTGTGCTTTTTAGTTCATATAAATAGTTTTTTGTTGCTCCCCTGCTGTATTCTGTGATGCAATCACTGGTGCAGAACATTTGAGGGGTTATCACACATGATTTAATGAAAATTCCGTCTTCATTATCGCCTCTCTGGGTTTTTTTAAAGAGGGCTCTACGAAGTTCTATCTTTTGGGTTAGGCTAGTTACGGCTATCTTTCCTGTTTAAATAAAGCAAGCAGATTATACTGAAAGTGTTGCAGAGAAAACTCTTTTCTTTCGGTCAAGTGTTGTCCTTTAAACCCCCCCCCCCCCACTTCCCAAGGCCTGAGCTCCCAAATCTCGTAGCGTTGATTAGTCGGCATAAAGTAACTAAAATTAAGTTTTAACAATCTCAGTTCTTGGGGGTCAATGTTAAATAGTCTAGTAGTACTCTCCCAAAAAAATAAAAAAAACAATCACAATTCTCCGGTATGAAGTTGGAAAAAATAGTTTTAAACAAATTATTTGAGCAACTTGAGACTTAAATAAAAATAGGACATATACCTTGATACTGGTGGAATCAAGTTTAAATGCGTTCTCTTTTGTGAGGAGATTAACGTAGTATATTTATTTGTCCGAAATCTTTAAAATTTGAATGAGAAATTATACCTCAAAGTGACCTATTTGAAGTGATGAAATAAACTAAGCTTTGTGTAAGAAAATAAGATTTGTCCCACTTTGGAAGAAGACCAATACTTTTGGTGAGTTAATATACTCTTAGTTGGTTTCATGTGTTGAGTCTTAAGGAGTACTACACTTTTATGAGTGGAGCGAGTGTCTACACTGCCTTAGTTATTACAAACGCGCACTGCCCACCTCGCTATGACCCGACCTAGTTGGACTTGAGCAAAAAATAATAATTTTTTTGGACAAATTTTATTTGAAATAGTGTGGATCATAAATCAAATCAATCAAATCCGAACACGGATTAGAATTAAAATCCCAGCTAAAATTTTAAATTTCTATCAATTACTTTGAATTTAACGCCACAATGGGTCTGACTAATTCCAGAGGCTGTGTTCAGATTAAAAATGTGTCTTTACCTGTTTAGACTAAAAAATGTGTCTCTTCAATTTGAACAGTAATAATCCGTACCTCTTCAAGCAATTTGAACAACCACCAAGAGTTTATAAATAGACTGCATCATTGCCATTTCAATTCATCCAAATTCTGGATTCTAGTTTAAGAATTTTTTTCCTTTCTCTGTGCATTTTGTTGCATTATTCTTTTGCAAGTTATGTTTACTAGAATCTTGAAGATTAAAGTGCTGCTTCTTCAACAACGTAAAATTCGTTCTATTTTAGGAAACAGTTATTCGTCAACCTTGAGTACCAAGAGAGAGCAAATCTGTTTTAAGGAGATTATGTTTTACAAGGTTTAGATTATTTATTCTGGTTTTCTTATTAATTGTTCGTGCAGATTTACGTCATTGTGAGTGCACTGTTTTTTATTTTTGTACATTATGTTTAGTTTAGTGCATAAGTTAGACTTTATATAGTTAATATAATCTAATTATATACATATTTCCATAATAGAAGCCACCTTCTTCATCCGATTTTTTTTTATATATGTCCTCTATAGAGTTTCACAAAGTCTTTGGAAAGGCATGGGGTCGAGGCTTTCTCTGATAATCAAATTTTACTGGGTGATTTTCAGTGTCCATGGTCCAGCTTGTGTGGCGATTCCCACCATTTTTCTGTTGAGCTTTTGGCTATATGCCACAGCACTTGTGTTTGTTCTGCACATTGAAGAGCACATCAATTTCAAGCCTGTCTCTCTCATGCAGGGGAAGACAATGAGAACAACAAATCTTGTATTTTAACTATGCACTTGGTTTCATTTAGTTTCCATTCTTTTAATTTCATGACTTCAATCACTCTACATTGTAATATGTTACTTTGGTACACTTAAAAATAGCAATTTCAACTAAAAAAAGTAATCACGTGAATCTCGATCACACTTGCAGAATCACTTTGGTCTTTTTAAATTTTTTAATTTGTGTCATTTTGGTACTCTTTCACTTAATTTTTAATTCTAATCTATCGAGACTCCTTAGGTGTTGTCACGCAAGGCCTGCATTTCTACTTTCGATTACTCACATTAGACATTCGTTCTTGTTGAGTTTTACATCTTTGGGAATCACACATCAAATAGAAAAATAAGTGAAAATGTCTTAATATACTATTGATAGATTCACCATTTATGGGCTTAAGTTTTTAGGTGTGTATGAATTCCGTAAATGCATATTGGGCATTGAACATGGGGCTCTTTGGTCTCTCAACAAATTGTATCAAAGCCAATGACCGATGATACTGGGCCAACCCTTGAAGAAATAGTGTAACTTGTTGGTGTTAATGTTAACTTTTAAAAAAAGTGATGGGTTCTTAGTATTAAAGTAATAGAAACATAACTCGAGAAAAGAACAAGACACAAAGACTCTCGAGAGAGTGACAATGTAGTGACTCATAAAGTGCGATAAAAGATTCATTTTTTGAAGAGCACATACTCTTATAAAAAATGGTTGGACACGATTCTTGTAAAGAGTGGTGGATAATATTAAGGGGGAGCTAAAGTTTGATGTGATTCACAAACGAGGAGAAAAATTATTGAGTTTTATATTTTCACATCGGATAAGAAAAGAAGTAAATGTATCTTAATGTACAATGAATAAACTCACCACCCATACACTTAAGTTTTGAGGTAGGTAAGAGTTTTAAACATAGATATTAAACGTTGAATCACATTACTCTATATTGCCAATAGTACTGTATTGAACTAAAGTTATTAAAATTAAAAATAAAAAAGTAAACAAAAAATAAAAAAGTGAAGATTAAAATGACACAAAACTAAGGATCAAAATGTTGTGTCGAAATGTCCAAAACATTTTGGAATTTTAACACATCGATACGAAACATGGGTTAAATCCCAAAATTTCAAAATTTTGGTCGAAATATCACTATATTGGACCGTTTCGGTCGAAATGGGTCGAAACAGTACCGTTTCGATGAAACAACACTATATTAAATATCTAGAATTAAGTATTTATGTGTTTTAATCATAGTGTACACAATGATTTTAATATTAATGAAATAATATAATTTATTAATTTGAAGTCACTATTTAAATTAATAAATTAGTATTATAATAATATGCTGCAATTAATATTATTAATTAGTAAATTAGTATTATAAAAAAATTATATTATTAATTGGATAATATTCTAATTTAAATGATTTACGTCTCATGTCAAATTTTTTTGTCCTCCAATTTAATTTTATTCTTATATAAATGGATGTTAACCAAAAAAATATGTTAAATTAATCAACTATTTTACTTATTTTTATAAATAGATGGATTATATTTGTATTTCTACATGTTGATATACGTTTTCATTGTGTTTTCAAAATATTTTTGTTTTTTAGCTGATCGAAACGATATTTCGTTCTTTGCACAAAACAAACCGTTGTTGTATTTGGTCGAAACAGAAACTTAGGTAGATGACAGCATTGGCCAGCCACAACGTTGAATTGTCTTGTAATCGTTGCCCCTTTGTACAAGTTTATCTGGAAGTCATCACCAGCACCAGGGACATGGTTAAGAAGATTACATTGTTTTCCATTCCAAGGACGTGTATGACAGGGTCCATGTGCGTGTTGGACCCGAGATGGTGATTCCACTTCGACATGTGAAAGACACCAAACACTTCTTTCATATCTTTGTCAAATGAACCTTAAACTCTTGACTACGACTATAAACAGTTTTCATGCCTTTATTGCACGTCTAAGAGAAGAATATGTCACATGATACCAAATGATAATTTTATCAGCATGTAAGAAGTAGTAAACATTTGATACAATCAGTCAATTCATGTAGACTTTGGGTATTGTCCTCTTTTTTTTTTTTTTGCTTATCAAAAAAAGAGTGGGGGTGAAAAAGAGTGTTCAATGACTACTCCGTTGGACCTTCACTGTTGAGATTATAAAGTCTCTGACTACGCTTAGAACATCTCTCAGGATCAGACTTAGTTACGCTAGCATAACAGTCAACTACCGAGTCTTATGGACACTCCAAGACTCGAACTTTCAACCTCTGAATAAGGAGTAAAGTCGATATCACCATTAGATCACCTTTTTAGATGGTTGGGTATTGTCCTTTTACCACCCTGACATAAAAACAAGAAATTTGTTGCAAATCGCCTTCCCTCAAATGTAATGCAAAGTTTGAATTTGACTAAGGTATTAATTTTTTTTCCGGTATTATACCTTCTCTTATTATATTTGTAATTATTTTTATCATATTTATAGGTTATTTTTATCACTGTTATGATATCCTAAAAAATAGTAAAAAGTAATTACCACAATGGACTCGTTTGGTAAACGTATTATTAGGAGATTAAACTATTTTTTATTTATTCGAACATAATACTTTATTTGGTAAATAAATTTGATGTTGTATTAATTTTAAAAATATATATTAATCGTATATTTATCATATATTTTTTGTACGATAAACATGTATTATATAGATATTTTAATGCCACTAAGAGAAGTGATATTATAATCCAATTCAAACGTATTATTCTACACATTTATTATTATAACTCCTAACTGATAAAATCAAACTGTTATTAATGTAACAAACACTGATTGAATGTATTTTTATTAATTCAACATTAATACAATAAAATAATTCTCTAATCAAACAACCGATCGAATTAAATAACTATTATTCAACGTTTATTTTGTGTATTATCAAATACTAGATAAAAATACGTATTATTCTAATATCCCTATTTAATATTGTCTTTTGTCTTTTTGTATTATATTAAATTGATTTATTTTATTTAATCTATCAATTTTTAAAATGACAATCAAATGAGTTTAATATTGATAAAAATATCTATAAAAGTGATAAATATACTCATAAATGTAGTAAAATATTCAAAAACACGGTAAATTTTTTTGTACCAAATAAAAATAGTAAAAATATAATAAAATATGATAAAAATATTCATTAAAATAATAAAAATTAAAGGTGAGGTATTTATGCGATTCCGTGGTGACGTCCTCATGGGATGGAATATGAGTTTCACTTTCTTATGGAACCCCACCCCCCCCTCCGCGCCGGCCGGGGGGACAATTCCAACGACCACCCGAATTTGTGTTTCGTATTGGGTCAGGCCCAACCGAGTAGAACCTCGCAACACGTCGTTTCACCTCTGTCTCTCTGTCTCCACCATGGGTCGCTGTCTCTTTTCTCAGTCTCAGTAGCCTTCCTCTTCCAACCCTTCGTTTTTAACGGTCCAACAACAACTCTCTCTCTCTCTCTCTCCCCCTTCAACTTTGTGAACACCAAACTTCAAAGCCCCCCTTCCAACACGGGTTTTCCGTTTTGCTTACGCATAGTTAGATACATAGATGCATGTCTAATTACTTATATATAGAGAGCTTGGTGAAGAAGAATTGCAGCGACGAAGATAAAGGGATTGGACATAGAGAGAGAGAGAGATAAATAAACCCTAGAATTCTTTGAGAAAAAATGGAAGCGAAAGCTAATGGTCCGATAAGAGAAGAAAATAAGCGTGGGGTTATCGATGGACCGACCAATCCAATGGTGACACCTCTCCTCACAGATCTTTATCAGTTTACTATGGCCTACGCTTACTGGAAAGCCGGAAAGCACAACGAACGAGCTGTGTGAGTTCATATGTGCTTCTTTTCTATTGATTCTTTGTTTTTCTGTTTGTTTTTGCTATTTTGTTTCAATAGTTGGATTTGGTGTATTTCTTATGTGATATTGGTTTGGAGAATCGGCTTTCAATTGTTCTAGAGTTTTTTTTTTCTTTAGTGAAATTCGTTTGAACACATTTCGGGTGTTGCTATTAGATGTTCAACTAACTGTGTAAGTTGTTGCTGAATTTTGAAAAATGCTGAGGGAAAAGTTTTCTTGGAGACATGTGCTCTGTTTTGTTCAGGCAATACACCATAGAAGCTCAAGATTGAGACTGATTCTCTGTCCATTCCTATTATGTGTTTCTTCTATTTCCTTTTATGATGAGAGCTGAGGGTATGATTCCTGGAGTAAATGTGAGAGATGTCAGACGCGATAGTATAAAGAGTCTCGGCTCAGTGCTTGACACCTATGCCCGATCGGGAATAAGCACCTCGGGTCTTGCCGAGGATAAATGATTGGTGTAATGACAATTAATGCTTTGCAATGATGACTTGCTCTGTGGGTCTTGAGGATACAAAGGCTCATTAATAGCTCTATCACAATCACTCAAGTCGTCATTAATGAGCAATCATGTCCTCTTTAATGCTGGGTTCAATCAGTGTATACTCGATTCTTCTGGGTCATAACTCCTTGGCTTCTTCTCTTGGTGTTCTTTGAGGTCCATAACTATCCACGTGTCAACTTGGGGCTGCTGAGCCGCCTAAAGTCCCGTCAGTTATTACTAAATGCAGCAAAGCTCTAAGAATTAAAAAAAGAGGCGTGGGGGCTATGGTGTGTGTTAGTCAAAAACTTGTGAATGGATCATACTTGTTTAAAACTTTAAGAATTAAAGGTTGGATGTCAATCTTCTGTGTGAAAGTTGATAATGAGTTTTCCAAAAAAGAGATCGTGGTTAAAATTAAAATCTCTATATTTGTAATAAAGAGGATCATTTTAAAAAGGGAAGAGGAAGAGAAGAAAGGATGTTCACACTTGGGTTAAATTTGACTAAAAATTTAAGTTTTCACCTTCAATTATCATGTGCAACCTATAACTATAATTGTGAGGAGATAACATATTTAAGACATTTCAGTGATTTCACTATTTTTTTGTTGTTGAACCTTGTATGTAATGAATTTCCTATTGTATAAAACTATGGAATGGATGCAGTAAAACAAACAATAAGCATTAAATATGAGAACAAAAGGCGGAGCACTTCTCAATCGAGGCATGAGAGATCACTGTCCTTAAGGATAAATTTCGCCCATCGGAGAATTAGTCTTGGTGCAGCAGATCAGTGTCGCCTACCCTCCAGGACACAGGAGTTGTTTTTCACAAACGTACACTAGTAATATCTAGAGTCAAGAACAACCATAACTTTAATAGCCCAAAACATAGAATGAGAGAGAGAAGAATAGGCAGATGGTGAATCAGTGACAAAGTCTGCTGGGACAGGGTCTCAATTCATAGGATGAGAAAACAGGCGAAAACGGAAAGGGAAAAAATTGGGAGAACTAATTAAGTTGTAACAGCTAATTATCACAATAAACATGTGGGTCAAATGAATCCAGCCACTAATCAAAGAAATTAACTTGGGGATTAATTATTTGACAATAAAAAAGACATGTGGAAACAATAAATGGTCAAAGTGGCAAAACTCGGGTTTGATCATGCACACCTATGAGGCCCACCCTCCTTATGCACGGTTCATCTACAACGCGCTTGGTTAATTGGTTACTGGAACGAGTTCTCCAAATTTCTTAGGCCTTCACTTGGGCTAGTACGCATGAGAGGATCACTATATCCTAGCCCTCAATTACTAAGGCCTTATAGTACAGTACTATATAAAGTGAAAAACTTTTTTCTCTTTGGGATTGAAGTAAAGAGGAAGGATGACTGTAGAGTGTCAACTCAAATGGGTACAAAGACGAGGTACTTTTGGCTTTTGAAATACATTTTGTTAACTCAAGATTTACAACATTTCCAACTTTCAATGGATCAGTTCTTCTTGTTGCTGAACATTTAACTTGTCTTTTTCTCTCTGAAGAATTTTGAATGATTGCAAGCCTTGGGATCATTTGATTTATCTATACTGGACATTAGAAAATGGTGTATTTTTCATTTGAAATGCTTTTCTTGAATGTGGAGGGTTGTTTTAACCATGAGGGAAAGCTATTTTGTATAAGGCTTTTGTATTTGTCCATAAAGTTTCTTATTTTCTATCTTTGATGTTTTAGGTTTGATTTATACTTTCGGAAGAATCCCTTTGGTGGTGAATATACAATTTTTGCTGGTCTAGAAGAATGTATAAGGTTCATTGCTAATTTCAAATTTACAGATGAAGAGATTGCTTTTGTTCGGGCATCCTTGCCTCCATCATGTGAGGTAACCCAATTCATTTTTCATATCAATAGTATACTATTGGTAATATACTATAGCCTATTATCCAGGGTATCTATGGTCAGTAAAGACTATTAAAGCATCTAAATTTAAATCAAATGAAGTGGAGATGCATGCTAGGCTCGTATACTAGTTCAGAAAGGCCATATTCTCCGAGATAGAACAAGCTCTAAGATGTCCTCTCTCGTGCAAGCTTGACATTACTAACTCACATATAGAACATACGATTGCCATACTTGACTGAAGACACAAGGATAGCATACTTAATTAGAAACTGAACAAGAAACAAACGATTGAGTCTTAGCCATAACCTTGGGTCCTAGCTTTGGTAACATGTTAAATCACCTAACTGAAAACAAATGCACGATGAGTAGAGGCTGTAAACCTTAACTAGTTTGAGAGGCCTTATACTATCTATAGGGGCCTAGTTTTAAGAAACACATTCTAGTACCTTTTGTAAAAGGGTAAGATATAGAGCTCATACGTGGACTAGTGAGCATTAATGCTGCAGGATATCTTAGGAAAGGAACATTTAGCAGCACAACAATTGTTCCAAATACCGCACTACTGCACGCATAATTGACCAATGCGTATCATAAGGCTAGACATCTAACTGTATCTCTTTAAAGATACAAGCTCGAAACAATGCCTCAAAATTTCTATCTCAGTCAATCTAATATCATTTGGGCAAGTATATTGGATTGTATTACAACTTTAACTTTGATTAGCAGGAACATCCCCCTCAGTACAGGGTTCCCGAGTTTGTTAGTCAATCTAATGTCGTTCGTGTTTCCGAATTTTGTTGACTTGCGGCTGAAAGAGAGATAGTAATCAGGATTCTCTCCTTAGTAATCTTAGATTAATACTGACCTATGTATCAAATTCAAAGTATAAAATGCTCCTCAGCATGATTCTTATAAAAAATTGCACATTTTCTAACACCACGATACGATAAGAATCTGATAAAGACTTGGAAGCATTGAGAATCTGGGCAGTGCATTGACGTTGATAATATGGACTAAGCAGAAAGTTGTTCAATAAATACAAGAAGCCAATATAACTGTTTTCTGCATCGACTTTATGTGCCCAATTGGACTCTCACCTGGCATGCCTCTTTGTCTCTCCTGGAGCAATCAAGCATTATGTCATACGAAAATTGGTAAACTTTCAGATCGATGGTATACATGTTCTTACTAGTGATATTATTGACATGCATTCATTAGGTATAATGCTGCTGAATCTACTTTGCATAATGCAGGAAATTTGCTTACAGACTACATGGTCCGCTAATAAACTTGTACTGATGAATTATAGGGTGGATTCTATGACTATCTCAGAGGAATCAATTGTTCTGATGTTGAAATATATGCTATTTCTGAGGGATCTGTTGTCTTTCCAAAGGTACCTCTTATGAGGATTGAAGGACCAATTGCAGTGAGTACCTGTTGTCCATCTTTGGAAAATATAGTTTTTGTTGTTGATTTTTTTAGGGGAGGGGGAGGGGGAGGGGGAGGGAGACTTCAACCGTTAACCTCAAGAATACAAAGAATTTACAAGGTAAAAAGTACCATTGGACCAAAGGCCCGTTGGTATTGGAAAATGTAGTCATCTAATGATGAATTATTTTATGCGAAGTATTTCTTTTTGTTTAGTATCAACTTGTTAATCATTTTCATTTTTACTGCTAATCAATATTTTTTTGTTTTTTCAGGTGGTTCAACTGCTGGAAACTCCATTTGTAAATCTTATAAATTATGCATCATTGGTTGCTACCAACGCTGCAAGGCATCGTTTTGTTGCTGGGAAGTCCAAACTGCTTCTCGAGTTCGGGCTTCGTAGGGCACAGGTTTTTTTCTTTTCTTTTGTACTTGTTCTGAATATCTTATCTGAATTATTCATTTCCAAACTACAACCACATTTATAGGGCCCTGATGGTGGAATTGGAGCATCGAAGTATTGCTACATGGGAGGATTTGATGCGACAAGGTGATTCCTGTTCAAACATTGATCCTTGACTTCAATTCTTCTTTCAATTGATTAGATCTATTGTTTTGGGAATTTTAACCTCTATTCCATGTGGACCTTTTAGTGATATTGGTGATAAACTCAAAATAAATGACGCCCATTTGTGTGAATATACGTTTGGAGCACCACAGATTTTTATTCCTGAGGTTCCTAGTATTTTAAGGAGTAGATTTATTGAGTTGAATATGATTTAGAAATATTTGGCCATCTCAAGATTTTGGATGATATTTTTGATTGCTTTGAAATGATTGCACAAAAAGTCATTGCTTATTGGTGAAATATTTTTAAATAGGAAGTTACATATGTTCTCGAGTATATATGAACATTGTATTAAAGTGGGCAAAAATTGAGGTAAGCCTATGCCGCAATGTAGTATGAAACGTTAATAGGCCAACATCACAAAGCTTCTGTAAGCCTGCCAATTTTGTGTTAGACTGTGTTATAGTCTTAAATACTACTTCTCATAGCAAGGTTTTTGAGAGTGTGATCAACCCATTAGAGCATGTGTTCTTAGTACACTGTTGTTTGGAGTTCTTCTGAAGGCTCACCTAGGCACCCAGTTTAGATGGAATACCATTACACCGCCTCTCTTTTGGTAAATTGTGTTCTGCACGTATGAAAAACCAGTGATAGATGCTCTCAAAGTGTGATTTTAGGGGGTGGGTTGGGGATGGACCAAATCTTTGAGTTAATGGCCACTGAATAATGGTTCATTTCAATTAGAATCGCTAAACATAATGGTTTTGGAGATCAAACAAAACAAACAGCTCATTAAGTTGAGTTGCAATTGGGGCTTAATGTCAAGTGTTAATCAACTCCTTGCATAGAGTTGCAATTGGATGTAATCCTGCTCATGCAAATTCTCTGAAGAAGGTATAGGTTCTCCCTTTTTCCATTCTCTCTCTCTTGTTCTACTCTCTGTGTGCACATGCAAAGGCTGTTGATTTAGATGGTCCAGAAAATGCTCTGAAAGGGTTTTGGTTTCATCATTCCCTAGTTCTGAGGCTTACTTTTTCAACCATGCCACTCTCTCTCTAGCAGCTCACTGAGTCACACTTCTAAGATGAGAGTCCTTATGCTGAGGGGCCAGAACTTGTCAGTTTTCTAACTGATGAACTTTCCTTTCCTCTATCATTCATGTGAGGTCCTCAATCTAGAAATCTGGGCACACCGACATTAATTGCAGCTTTTAATGGTCCCGTTTTGCAGTATGTTTCTCCAGAAAAAAAAACTTAACTTGGTTTAGTTAGTTTAAATAAGAAACAAAGAAATAGGGAAAGGGATATTGGTGGATTTTTCCTTTGTACTTGTAAGGAAAAATAATGTTGGTTGAATGGCAAGCAAGTTAAGAGAAGTGGTCCCTCCCTCGCTTTTCCTTTCACTTTTGGGAGGAAAATTGTGCAAGATTTGGAGGAAAAGAGCGTGGTTGTTTTATTCATTCTCTTCAACTTTCTTTTCTTCCTATTGCCTAAGTAGGAAAACGTTGGCGATTCATAATTCTGCCATGGAGAGCAGGAGCATTTCAGAGTCTTCCGAATTCCAAGTCAAATTAATAGTCTTAGACTATCCTTTTTCTAATTACAATCCCCATCCCAACTAAAATTCTATGAATTCATTGATAGTTAGAATAGATTCGTCGATCAGATCAAGATCGAAACATTTCCACGACCCCCTGCCCTTGGCCTTCCATCATGATCCGCCTAACCAGCCCATCTTTCTCCAGATAAGGAACCGCACGCTCAAAATTTGCCCCTTCAGTTGTGTAACATGGTGATCCACACGATCATGAGTCTGCTCCTGTTGAGCCTATTCAACGGTACTGGCACTTCAATTGGTCAAGCAAGTCTGCTGGCAACTCTATAGGATATTGGCTCCTTCACAAAGTAAACAACAAAAAGTTTCTGTAAACGATTGAGATGCAAAGAATTTTGACATTTGCGAGGACCTGCTGCATGTACTTGCCTCACTAGATGCCTGTGAGCAGGCTATTATAAGAGAATAGGCTACGTAAATTTCTATTGGGTTTGCTGCCCCCTCTGCCTCTCCCTTTCGCCCATCTTATATATCTATATCACGTTTTCCTGATAATTACTTAGGACCTACTAGTCTGCCAACCTTTTTTTTGTTGCTTAGCTACCTCTCTCACTCATTCTCAGATTGGATTCCACAATTTTCTTCTTCATTTAGTTGTTTTTGTTTGCTGCTCTATTTGGTTATTGGTGAATCTTTTGGTTTAAATCTCTCTTTGATCCATTAATTTGTAGAATAGAGACTCATATAATTAATAATGCGCCAGGAACTAGATTTGGTGACACGAGGATTTTCAGTCCTCTGTTGTTTTTGTTTGTTGCTCAATTTGGTTATTGATGCATCTTTTGGTTTAACATATCTCTTTCCCTTTATTCTTAGTGTTTGTGTGTGCTGGTGGATGCAAGCTTCTCCTAACCTAACCCACAACCTTCAAAATTATTACTTTTTCATCTCATGCTTGATTATTTGAATATTATACGTATTTTTTATTGTGTTCAAAAGTGACATTTGAATTTTGATTCACCGAGAGTGTCACGCAGGTAAACTTGTGCTTGTGCCCAAAGATTAAAATTTTGTATCAAAACGACTGAAATATTTCCGTTTCTGTTGAAACTAAAACAAATTAGTGTTTGAATATCAAATTTTCAATGTCTTGAGATGTTTCAAAATGTTTCGGAATATTCCTGGTATTTCAAGATGTTTTGGTATATTTGAACCAATTTCTCGGAAACAAATGTTCAAATTTTTTCTCCATTTTTATTTTGTTTCTGATACATTTTCGAGTCTTTTCCATTTTCTAGGTGATCGAAACAATATACTGAAACGAAATTTTGATCCTTATTTGTGCTTGTGCTTGTGCCTTGAACAATATTGGGCCATAGTGGCTTAATGGCTCCTCTCCCATTAAACCACCTTGACATGATGGCTCTCAGAACTCATTTAGGTGAACCGACGCTGACCTAAAAAAATAAGCTATGGTATTCTGTATCCAGGTCTCAGACATTTAACAATTCATGAGGTCATATGTATGCTCAATTTACACGAATTCAATGACAAAGAAACTGAAAACAATTCACATTTTACAACAATTGGGAATCATTTTTTGTTGTTCCTAGTAGGTCAGTTGAAATGCATGAATTGAGAGAATTTCCTTGGTTACAATTTTTTTAGTTGGTCAGATGTACAAAATAATGTTAAAAGATTCTTCATGCCTCTTTTTGAACAATTGGGAGGCATTTGACGTTATGTCTTTCTTTTCTACACAAGTGACTTGCAATTTTAGAGTGACTGTTGGCTAGCTCACCTTTGTTTCTGTGTTGACAGCAATGTTGCGGCAGGGAGATTATTTGGGATTCCACTCCGCGGAACCCATTCTCATGCTTTTGTTAGTTCGTTCATGGTATGTGTCATCTACAAGCAGTTTCCATATAGCAATTTGGGAAATTTATATTGAGAAGTGATGATTTAAAGTGGTACAAAGTTCTTGCTTGAACCACTTAAGTTTTTTGATCTCTTTGAAGTCTGCATTTTTTCATATCTCTACCTTTTCCTCAGCTGTACTGGATATTTTTGCAGTCCTTTTTAGTTCTTATTTAACACTTGAGGAAACAGGAGCTAAGATTGCAATACTCTTGAGTTAATAATAGCACTGAAATTCAAAATTTGATAATAGTCACCGTCTATTTTTGTCATTGATTGTATGAAGCGGCCATTATGAAAAGGGAACTTTGATTTGTTTCTAGAAAAAACAAAAAGAAAAAGAACTGTATGGACATGGAAAACAGGTGGTTTGTACCATGTTACTATAAGCTTGTGTTGGCTTTGTTTGTTATGCAAGTGTGGGAAATGCATATAGAGTCAGATACTCTAAAATTGCCAATCATGCAAGATGATTTTTTTTCTCTTTTTCCCCAAGGAGTAGGTTCAAGATGAACAGTAGATTGGTTTTAAAATGCTTTTCACACATTCGTTTGTCCAAAAAAATGTATGTTCTTAAGCCTTTTTATACCGGCTAAATTTTCTAAATTTTCACGCTCTCTTTCTGTTGTTTTGAGAGAGGGAGGGAGGTAGGGAGAGAGAGAGAATAAAATTCTTCTTTGGCTATTGTTTTGGAGGCCGGTGTATTCCTTTATATGAATGTATCCATTATCGTAATTGTTTCAGTGATTTGCAGAGCCCTGATGAGATCATAGAGAAGTCACTTCAAAGTGTTGATGGCTCAACTGTTTGCCAGGATTTTGTTAGTTTGGTTCAGACATGGTTAAGCAAAATAAAGGTATTTTGAACGTTACCCAATTGCTTTAGTTCAACTACTTGTTTTATTTTGGATTTGCTGACATCTTCAGAAGTCCAATAGAATTTGTCCACAATATTACCAAATCATAATTATTTCCTGTGCTATGGCTTGACACAAAATTCAATTATGCTTTGAGCGCTCACATACTTGTACACCAAACTTGAACAGTTTTGTTATGTCTTTAATATTCATATTTGTGGATTGTAATGGTTTTCTTTATTTAGATGTTATTACTGAACGTAAATAAAGTTGGCAGATGTGGAATCTTGTACTTTTTGTGTAAAAAATTGTGCAAAATATTACATGCAATGCAGACAATGATAAGTTTGCAATAAGAGTAATATATTCAGCATTTTGACTCGGCAATGATAGCTTATGGTAAATCTCAGAAATTAAGTTCAACACGGCTTACATGGTAGTAACTTTTCATGATTTATGTGTCTGGGTCTCTGTCAATCATCACTAGATGGTAAAACAAGTCATCAAGGTCCTTCTTACTTATTTCAAGATGTTTTATGGACCTTTCCGGACAGAGACTCAATTCTCTTTTTTAGAAATCTGCAAATTACTTTTTCTGGTGCTTAGTTTCTATAAAAAAACATCAATGTCGAAGACCCTAAAACTGAATTTTCAATATTTTGTGGAAATCAAAAAGCTGAAGTAAGCATACTGTTCTTTGTAATTTGGATAGGTGTGTCTTTATGTGTATATACTTGTACATATAGTTGTGAATTTCATATGGATTTTGGCTTTGTGTTCTTGTAAGGGGAATTTTCTTTTTCTTTTTTGCTCATTTATATTCTGTTCCACTATAATGGTAAAGAGAATAAAAAATGTGCAATGCTGGTTCTTTATTTACATGTGACCTTTCTTTGCTGCCTGCATCCTACGAAAAATTATTATGCTGAATTGATGTTTATGCTCTTACATTTTGTTATTCTGCTCAAATCTAACATCTTACTGGTTCTATTTGTACCCAATTGTCAGTGGTCAAATTTATTAGGTGGAATTTTTGGTGAGACTAATCAGAGCGAGTTAGCAGCTTTCGCCTCATATGCCCTTGCGTTCCCCAACAACTTTCTAGCTCTTGTAGACACATATGATGTAAGCACAATTTTGGATTTTCTTGTTTAGTATTGTGTTAAAATTAATATTTCCTTCGTTAGACAGTTATTAGAGTTGTTTAGTTTGGTGGTTGAGCCAAAACTCATCACTTAGCAAGCACTGCGGTAGCTGGGTCAGGGTGATATCCATACTAGTCACACTATTCGTCGAATGTCTATGATTATGTAGATCTATGGCTCTTATTTGTTTCTCTTCACCTTTATCTTTATGCAAGAAAAATCAAATTGTGTGAATCTTGCAGAAACTACTGTTTTTTGGGGGATCATGAATAAGCCCAAATGGTTTAGTCATGCAAATAAGTTGGTAGATAATGGTGTATGTCAACAGGTGTTGTCCAATGATTTGCATTCCAAACTTGGTGGGATTTTGTAGTTTTGGTTATCAGTCTTGGTGCAGTCTTCACTTTGGCAATTAATATCTTACTTACTTATGGGGCATCTAACATTGCATAATGGATTTTTGCTATTTTTACCATCTACTGTTGCCTTTGTGTTACCAGGTTATGAGAAGTGGTGTTCCCAATTTTTGTGCAGTTGCTCTAGCACTAAACGATTTGGGGTATGTCCAAAAGGTTTCCTCATATGGTGGTTCTATTGGTTAAAATATAATTTGAGTTAGCATGGGGTTGTTGTGATGATGGCCCATTACTCTAGTTCAAATTACCATTTTATGGGTTATCTGAGTCGTGCAATGTTTCCCTTTATGTGTCATGCTTGTAATATCCAACAAACTGTATTTGTTTGGAAGATAGGTTTTGTTAAAGAAGGGCTGTTTTTTGAATTATGCATGAAGGTGCTTACGTATAAATAATTGCCTGTTACTGGTCCTTATTATTCCGTAAATCTAGCATATATGTAATACAGAAAGATTGAATTTGATAATATTGCGTGATTTTCACTTACATCATTGCCTACATGTAGAAGGTTCTTCAGGGTATTTTTGTGTTCAACATATAATACAAAAAAAAAAGAGAGAGAGAGAATTAGTATGAGAATGCTTTGACCAGGCCTACTTTGTGTTGAAGGATGTGGGCACTTTATTTGTCCAAAAGATGACCTTGCCTGAGGAGCTTGATAATGTTGTTGAGATGGTGTGACCTTTTGAATTGAGATGACTGTGAAATGATATTAATGCATCAAAGTGCAGTTATATAGGTAGCAATAAGAGGACAATGGTTCAGTTTTATTCATGGAAGACCTATGATCCTACAGTTAAAGAGCATCATGGGTTCAGGAAGAGGTCTGCAAACGTTGGTGGTTGAAAAACTTGTGATGCCTGTGACTTAGAGTCAAACGGATATTAAACTCTTGAATACACTGATAGAGTTAGCTTGGTAGAATAGTTAAACACATGACTGATGTGTCACTGACTTGCAGAGGCAGTAATATCTTGTCATAAAAAGCATGGATGAACTTGCGCGTCATGTTAGCTTACGGTGCCGGGAATTTAGAAACTGATATTGTGACTATCATTCCTGTATGCCCTTTCTTGCAGCACTTACTGTTTCCAGAATATTTTTGGCACTTCATTGCATTTGTTAGTTTTATTTTCACACATGTGCTCAGATTGTGTGTTGCGCAGGTATAAAGCAGTAGGCATTAGATTAGACTCTGGCGACCTTGCATATTTGTCTTGCGAAGCCAGGAAGTTCTTTTGCTCTATTGAGAAGGAATTTGGAGTTTCAGCTTTTGGAAAGATGGGTATCACGGCTAGCAACGACCTCAATGAAGAAACCTTGGATGCCTTGAACAAACAGGTAAAAATCATCCAGAAGTAACAATTCAAAAGATCTTAAACACACAAATTTCTTAGATACTCTATAATCCCCACTTTGACTTGTCACACTGGTTAACACCACCCCTGTGAAAGCATAACTGCCACTTGTTCCCCCATTCATACCCTTACTGTAGGGTTTTAAAGTAAGTTGCTTGTAACTGAGGACATGTTGAAAATTTAGTTGTTATTACAACCTGACATTTCGTAAAGGATGGCAATCTTTTACAGTCATCCAAAACTGGAAATGAGGACTTTTACTTGGGGACGGAGGGACTACTATTGTTGCCAGTCTTTATGCACAATTGAAACTATGCCAACTATAAGCAATTCCAATTCTGCTTCTGATAGTTTGGTTAATTTGCCACATGAATTGGGTAGCTCTGAATGTTTCTGTCTTTGTCTCCATTTGGTTATAATCAAGTAGAGCTTTGACAAATTTTTGACACACCTAGTTTTCTGGTCGCCTCAAGTTAGTTTGACCAAGGATATAGTCTGCTCTATTTAGTAGTTTATAGTTGGAGGTGTAAATTGTCATTCCATTCGAGAATGATTGACCAGAATTCTCAGCTGACATTTGCTCACCTATCTGTGTTTCACTTGAAAAAAAAAATTGCAGTGGGGTCTCTTGTATGTGTGAGACTGTTTTTCGTATTAAGAATCCCTGGCAGACGAGCATGAATATCATATATCATAGTCACGATGGTACTCTCAGAAGTCCCAGATTTTCATGCATGTCAATCTCTGAAAGAATTGCATCCCCCCCCCCCCCCCGGGGGGGGCACAGTGCAACCTTGATTCTGCAATGCAACTTGACAATATGATGATAACAACAAATAACCCCTGATTTTCTTTTTAAGTTACGATATCCTTCGACCAACTGGCTGAAGGCGACAACGAGGCTATAGTAGGCCATTTCGTGAACATTTGAGCTTGGCTAAGTTAAATAAACTACAAGGTGTAAGTGCATACTAAAACGTACTTTAAAAGGCAAAAAGAGAGAAGTATAAACAATACTTTGAATAACCTACTGGATATAAACATCCAGAGCTGAATGGACAACAAGCTTCCACCCATCTCTTGCCATGTTTCGATATTCGAAGAGTTTGGGCCACATACGATCAAGAAGTTTTTGACAATAATCCTTAATCGTAGTTGAATTATAAAGCATCCAACTTGCTGATGTAATGACCTTTTCAGCTTTTGTGTAATTGCTGCGTCTACTTGTTTTCAGCACATAGGATCAATCTTTAATATAATTTTTCTGGCACCTGAGATATATTCTAAACCATAAACTAATGTTCAGTAAGTGCAGATGACTCTCATAAGAGAGATTTGCATTATTTGTTGTTCTCTTTAATTACATTTTGTCTTCTAATTTACCCATTAGAAAGTCTATTTACTCCTTCCCGCCCTTGCACAGGGTCATGAGGTCGATGCATTTGGAATTGGAACCCATTTGGTGACATGCTATGCTCAAGCTGCTCTAGGTGTTGTTTTCAAGCTTGTTGAAATAAATAATCAGCCGCGCATCAAACTTTCAGAAGATGTTTCAAAGGTTTGATGAAACTATGACATATTATAGTGGCATTCTGTGATTCATCATAGAGATTCATTATGTTTTGGGTTTAGGTCTCTATTCCGTGTAAGAAACGGTGTTACCGCTTGTATGGAAAGGAAGGTTACCCCCTTGTAGACATAATGACTGGGGAAAATGAACCGCCTCCACAGGTATTTTTCTTCTATGGTGACCCTGCTAATCTCCTTGTGTATGTTGTACAAAGATTTTAGTGTTTTTTTCGTACATGATTTGTGCGTACACTTGAACTAATTTTAACGAATATATTAACATGTTAGTGAGCCTACACATTATCCTGCTTCGTCACATAAGTCCATAGCCGATTCTTGAATCACAACAACAGCCATAGTTTCCACTACCTAGCTTTGAACAAAAAAATAATTGATTTCCGTTTTAGAATAGTTCTAGTAGTTTCTGAGGTCTGAATCAGTTACATTTAAGGGTAATCTCAGAAATCATTAGTCGCTGTAGCCCAAAGAGATGCCAAGGACTTTAATCTATCCCCATGACTACTTCACATCCTCAACTTTTGTTTAAAAAATTCTGCTGTTTCTTTCCATCCATAATACCCAAGTATTGCCATTATAGCACAGACCCAGAATATTATGCTTGCGGTACTAATACCATTAAATCAACCTTACAGTTCATTAAAACTGGTGAAAATGTGCCATGTCTAGGGCAATAAGCTGAGTTCAGATATCTTATCTATCATTTTGCTAATGTTTTCATTATATAGCTTACCAATTTCTTACTTATCAGAGGAAATGACAAACATATAGCTTACATAATATTATGGTATATAAAAGGCGTTGTTACAATCCTTATATTTTTATTCAATTTGCCTTTGAAACTTGAAACATGCAGGGCCTTGATGTCATTAATGAGTGAATTTGAGTCATTAATTTGTTTTGGCCCCATTTTCTGGTTGAAACCCCGTTGAACTTCATAGTACAGTTTCCTTTGTGAAGGTAAGCAATAAATGAGACAGACTGAATCCAACCAGTTTCCGCCGTGTTTTCATTTGTAAATGTAGTCTTAAATGTGGCTTTATATTCAACTCCACAAAAAAAACACCCACCAAACGGAATTTTGATGCATTTTACTCATGGGGCGATGGATGGAGTATGGGTGCTATCCTGTAATCTGGAGGATCGTCAGTTGTTTCGACTATAAAATGAATGCCTATGGTCGAGAAAGAAAGTGGTGTGTGTATGTTGAGGGACGATACAATATACAGAGACAAATTAATGAGCCTCATACAAAGTTCAGTGGCCGAAGGAACACCCATAATGAAATTTGATATGGCTTAATTTTTTCTTGGTTTGGAGATGCTGAGTGTTGAATTGATCCATGCATCCTATTAATTTATTGCTCTCCTAATATTTGGATTGTGAATCGAATACTGTCAGTTTGTTACTAATGTTTAATCTGCAGGCAGGTGAAAGGATTTTATGTCGTCATCCATTTAATGAGTCCAAGAGAGCATATGTGGTTCCAAAGCGTGTAGAGGAGCTTCTAAAGTGTTATTGGCCTGGCAACTCAGGTGAGAGTTTTACTCTGTTAGGATGTTTATCTAAACATTCTCATATGGCCACATCTTATTACATAATTTTAGTTGTGTATATACTGTCTTTCTAGAAGCAGAAGAAATGCTCTGATCAATTATATGTTATATTTTTTAAAATTAAAAAAAATACCCACTGAAAATGCCTTTTTTCCCTGCTATCTGAGTGAGCTAGACCAACCCTTTGTCCAGCTTATCAGAAACTTCATGCATCTACTATTAATGTCCAAAAATTTGATTCATTTTATTGCGAATTCCCATTGATACCATCCTATTTCCCTTTAAGCACGTACACATTATTTTCATGCACTATTTCCACAAGGCTGGCCTTATTCTTTGATTTGTTCCTCTCGAACATTCACTTATATGTCCGTCTTCTATTTTCAAAGTTACTGCGAAATAACAATTGCGAAATCCTCTGCTGGAAAAATCTCTTATTCTGTTCATAAAAGTTATGTAATGTGGTAATAGATTGAGTTAAAGGACCAGCACTTTCTTAGCAGTAAATAAGTGAAATTTGTCAAAACAGCTTTAGTAATATATTCAAATCCCCTTATGATGTGATCTCAATCTGATTCTTTGTGAAGACCAAGCAAGAGAAGAGTTACCAGCGCTTCAAGAAATCAGGAATCGTTGTATTAAACAACTGGAACAAATGCGGCCCGATCACATGAGGAGATTGAACCCAACACCCTACAAGGTACCCGTGAATACATTTACTGTTCCATCAGTTATGGCTCTATACATACTCTATTATGAATGAACATATTCGTTGTTACTGAGCAGGTTAGTGTGAGCGCAAAACTGTACGACTTTATTCATTTCCTATGGCTCAATGAGGCTCCTGTTGGGGAGTTGCAGTGATGAGACATGGACAGAATGTTATGCAATGGGCATCATACTATATTGATGCCATATAATGATTCCAATGAAGTTGGAGGAGCTCCTTGAAATAGCCAAGGATTATTTCTAGGTGTTTAATGTTCTTTTGTTTGTTGCTGTTAGTTTTTTGAAGAATAATGTTTCTGTTGCTTTCTTAATAAAAATGTGTATCAAGACACGATAATGGATGTTGCAAAAGCATTGGGAAGATTACATTAATACCACAATCCAGCATTTTTTTCTTCTTTTTCAGCATTTCTTTATTTATTTTTAGCATTTAGCACTAGTTATAGTGAAAGAAAATCACGATCAAGTTTTTATAGACTTCATAAAAGTTATCAATTAGAGCTTCAAGATTCAAGAGCCCTTTACCCTTAAAGGTGTACATTAAGCTACTCCCCTAGTCCTTGATGCCCAATCTGGATGTTGTGTTTTTTTTTTTTTT
>CM042185.1:45940683-45987851 GCA_023539305.1 Ilex asprella
AAGGGTGAAAGTTGATAATGAGTTTTCCAAACAAGAGATCGTGGTTAAAATTAAAATCTCTATATTTGTAATAAAAAGCATCATTTTAAAAGAGAAGCAAAAGAGAAGAAAGGATGTTCACACTTGGGTTCAATTTGACTAAAAATTTATGTTTTCACCTTCTTCCATTATCATGTGTAACCTATAATTGTAGTTGTGAGAAGATAACATATTTAAGGCATTTCAATATTTTTTTGTTGTTGAACCTTGTATGTAGTGTATTTCCTATTGTATAAAAGTATGGAATGGATGTAGTAAAACAAAATGTTAAGTGTAAAGGATTAACATAGTATATTGAAGAGGAACCAAGAGGTCAAAAGCTTGACCTAGTTCTCATATATCATTGTATTTATAGTTAACTTACAATAATAAGAATTACACATACTACCCTAACACTATTAACAATTTAGACATACTACCCTAATACTCTTAACACTCCCCCTCAAGTTGGACTATATATATCATATAATCCTAGCTTGGAATAAATTGTCGTAAGACGTGTACGGCTCAATGCTTTGGTAAGCATATCTTCAAGCTGAGTTACAGATTTTACAAATGGAGTCGTAATCTCCCCAGCTACTATTTTGTCCTGAATAAAGTGACAATCAACCTCAATATATTTGGTTCTCTCGTAAAACACTGGATTGATAGCAATATGAATAGTTGTATGGTTGTCACAGAACAACTGTAGAGGAGGTTGAACTGAAAACCCAATTTCTTAGAGGAAGTGTAGCAGACAAGTCAACTCACTCGTCATATGCGCTATCGCCTTATACTCAGCCACAACATTGGATCTTACTACCACGGATTGTTTCTTACTTTTTCATGAGACAACATTACCTCTTAAGAAAGTACAATAATCAGTGGTTGATCTCCGATAAGAAGGAGAGTCAGTCCAATCAGTATCTGAGAAACCTTCCACTCTAAGATGTCCATTAGTTCGATAAATCAGTCTAAGTTCAAGAGCTCGTTTGAGATATCGCAGAATACGAGTAATGGCCTCCCAATGTGGTACTCTAGGGCACCTCATGAACTGACTACATAAAAAATATCTGGTCGAGTAATAGTGAGGTAATTGAGTTTTCCAACAAATCTGCGATACTGACCCAGATTCTCAAATAATGCATCATCATCCATCAATAGTTTCTGATTCGGATCCATAGGAACATCAATCGGTCTGTCATCCAGCAAAACTGCTTTCTCTAGCATGTCAAGTACATATTTCATTTGTGATAAACAAATACCTTATTTAGATCGAGTCACTTCAATTCCCAAGAAATACCTGAGTTTTTTTAAATCCTTAGTATGAAATCGATCTTGCAAGAAGATTTTTAACTTAGCAATCCCCTCAGAATCATTTTCAGTAATCACAATATCATCTACATAGAGCACCAATAGGACATATCCCAGCATCTGTCTGTCTGTCTGTCAAACACAGAATGGTTTGTTTGGCATCGAAGCAGATCAAACTCTAAAACTATATCTGAAAACTTACTAAACTATGCCTTCGGTGACTGCTTCAAACCATACAAAAAAAATTTTAACCGACATACACTCTTATCATACTCCCCCTGAGTAGTAAACTCAGGTGCCTGTTCCATGTATACCTCTTCAACCAAGTCACCATATAGGAAGACATTTTTGACATCTAACTGAACCAAGGGTCAATCAAGATTAGTAGCCAAAGAAATCAAGATACGAACAGAGAAAATTTTTACAACAGGAGAGAAAGTTTTCTCATAATCAATACCATAGGTCTGAGTAAAGTCTTTTGCAACAAATCGGGCTTTGAGACGCTCTACAGAACCATCCGGATGAAATTTAACAGTGTACACTCAACGACAACCAACAGTTCGTTTACCAGGGGATAAAGGAACGAGATCTCAAGTCGCATTATGATGTAGGACATCCATCTCATCTTCCATAGCTTTCCTCCAACCTGGATCAGATAAGCCATCCTATAAATGCTTAGGAACAGATATACAGGATAATTGAGAGGTAAAACAAGAGAAGACAAGAGATAAGACATCATATGAAACAAAATGAGCAATGAGATGATTAGTAACACATGAACGAGTACCTTTCCGAAGGGCAATGGGTAAAGAGTCTAAATTACCTAATGGATTAGGATTAGAAGGCGACGAGGAAGACAGTACGGGCGCCTCATTCGATGGTGGAGAACGATGAGCATACACACGAAGAGGTAAAGTAGATGGTAACATAGTGGGCAGCGGACTGGCTGGAGCTCCTGGACTGCTGAACCGGACCGTCTGGAGCTCCTGGACCGCTGAACCGAAACGACTGGGTTCTCTAGATTGCTGAACTGGACCGGGTCTTGGGTTGGACTTAAAATAATTTAAGACTTGGGCTGGACCTCCTCCCCCCCCTTTTTTTTTAAAAGGATTTTAAACTCCTTGGATTCGGGTTTGGTATCCAAACCCGTGGAGCTCCTGTTCTTTTTCTTCTTCGTTAATTAGGGTTTTTGTAAACCCTAATCTTCGACTGTGCCTCACCACCACGACACACTGCGACGACGACGAACACCAAACGACGGCGAAAAGGCCACCACAACTAGCAAAACACCACTACAATAACATGATAGCTTCGACGACACCACCACAACTGCGACAGTGCTACCACCACAACAGTATCACCACCACCACAATGGAGATCACCACCATACGCGACAACACCACCACAGTACCACGATGGCTTCTACAGTGGCTTTTACCAAAAATACCACCATCACCACTACAATGGATAGTTAATTTATTTAGAATATATTTAGGATTGTAAATGCTCTGAATCCTTTGATACCATGTTAAGTGTAAACGATTAACATAGTATATTGAAGAGGAACCAAGAGGTCAAAAACTTGACCTAGTCCTCATATATCATTGTATTTATAGTTTCATATATCATTGTATTTATAGTTAACTTACAATAATAAGAATTAAACATACTACCCTAACACTATTAACAATTTACACATACTAATTTAATTCTCTTAACACAAACAATAAGCATTAAATATGAGAACAAAAGGCGGAGCACTTCTCAATTGAGATATAAGAGATCACTGTCCTTAAGGATAGATTTTGCCATCGAACAATTAGTCTCGGTGCAGCAGATCAATGTTGCCTACCCTCCATGACACAAAAGTTATTTTTCACAAACGTCCACCAGTAATATCGAGAGTCAAGAACGACCATAACTGTTAATAGCCTTGAACTTAGAACGAAAATAGAGAAGGAGAGAGAGAAGAATAGGCAGATGGTGAATTAGTGACGAACTTTACTGGACAGGGTCTCAATTTATAGGATGAGAAAACGGCGAAAACGGAAAGGGAAAAAATTGACAAAACTAATTAAGTTGTAATGGCTAATTAATTAACATCACAATAAACATGTGGGTCAAATGAATCCAACCACTAATCAAAGAAATTAATTTGGGGATTAATTATTTGACAATAAAAAAGACATGTGGAAACAATAAATGGTCAAAGTGGCAAAACTCGGGTTTGATCATGCACACCTACGAGGCCCACCCTCCTTATGCACGGGTCATCTGCAGCGCCTTTGGTTAATTGGTTACTGGAACGAGTTCTCCAAATTTCTTAGGCCTTCACTTGGGCTAGTACGCATGAGAGGATTACAATATCCTAGCCCTCAATTGCTAAGTCCTTGTTAATTATTATACAAAAGTATATAAAGTGATAAACTTTTTGCTCTTTAATCAATGTGGGATTGAAGTAAAGAGGAAGGATGACTGTAGAGTGTCAACTCAAATAGGTACGAAGACAAGGTACTTTTTGCTTTTGAAATACAATTTGTTAACTCAAGATTTACAACATTTCCAACTTCCTATGGATCAGTTCTTCTTGTTGCTGAACATTTAACATGTCTTTTCTCTCCGAAGAATTTTGAATGATTGCAAGCCATGGGATCATTTGATTTATCCATACTGGGCATTAGAAAATGGTGCATTTTTCATTTGAAATGCTTTTCTTGAATGTGGAGGGTTGTTTTAATCATGAGGGAAAGCTATTTTGTATAAGGCTTTTGTATTTGTCCATAAAGTTTCTTATTTTCTATCTGTGATGTTTTAGGTTTGATTTATACTTTCGGAAGAATCCCTTTGGTGGTGAATATACAATTTTTGCTGGTCTAGAAGAATGCATAAGGTTCATTGCTAATTTCAAATTTACAGATGAAGAGATTGCTTTCGTTCGGGCATCCTTGCCTCCTTCATGTGAGGTAACCCAATTCATTTTTCATATCAATAGTATGCTATTGGTAATATACTATAGCCTATTATCCAGGGTATCTATGGTCAGTAAAGACTATTAAAGCATCTAAATTTAAATCAAATGAAGTGGAGATGCATGTTAGGTTCGTATACTAGTTCAGAAAGGCCATATTCTAGGAGGTGGAACAAGCTCTAAGAAATCCTCTCTTGTGCAATCTTGACATTACTAACTCACATATAGAACATACCTTGGCCATACTTGACTGAAGACACAATGATAACATACTTAATTAGAAACTGAACAAGAAACAAACGATCGAGTCTTAGCCATGACCTTGGTACCTAGCTTTGGTAACATGTTAAATCACCTAACTGAAAACAAATGCACGATGAGTGGAGAGGCTGTAAACCTTAACTAGTTTGAGAGGTCTTATACTATCGATAGGGGCCAAGTTTTAAGAAAAATATTCTAGTACCTTTTGTAATAGGGTAAATTATAGAGCTGATACGTGGACTAGTGAGCACTAATGCTGCAGGATATCTTAGGAACATTTAGCAGCACAACAATTGTTCCAAATACCGCACTACTGCATCGCATAAGTGACCAATGCGTAGCATAAGGCGAGACCTCTAACTGTATCTCTTTAAAGATACAAGTTGAAACAATGCCTCAAAATTCTTTCTCAGTCAATCTAATGTCTTTTGGGCAAGTGTATTGGATTGTATTACAACTTTAACTTTGATTAGCGGGAACATCCCCCTCAGTGTTGGGTTCCCAAGTTTGTTAGTCAATCTAATGTTGTTCGTGTTTCTAAAGTTTGTTGACTTAAACCTGAAGGAGAGAGAGAGTAATCAGGATTCTCTCCCTCGTAATCTTAGATTAATACTGACCTATGTATCAAAATCAAAGTATAAAAATGCCCCTCAGCATGATTCTTATAAAAAATTGCACACTTTCTAACACTGCTATATGTGAGAATCTGATAGACTTGGAAGCATTGAGAATCTGGACAGTGCATTGAAGTTGATAATATGGACTAAGCAGAAAGTTGTTCAATAAATACAAGAAGCCAAAATAACTGTTTTCTGCATTGACTTTATCTGTCCAATTGGACTTTCACCTGGCATGCCCTTTTGTCTCTCCCGGAGCAATCAAGCATTATGTCATACGAAAATTGGAAAACTTTCAGATTTATGGTATACATGTTCTTGCTAGTGATATTATTGGCATGCATTCATTAGGTATAATGCTGCTGAATCTACTTTGCATAATGCAGGAAATTCGCTTACAGACTAAATGGTTCGCTAATAAACTTGTACTGATGAATTATAGGATGGATTCTATGACTATCTCAGAGGAATCAATTGTTCTGATGTTGAAATATATGCTATTTCTGAGGGATCTGTTGTCTTTCCAAAGGTACCTCTTATGAGGATTGAAGGACCAATTGCAGTGAGTACCTGTTGACCATCTTTGGAAAATGTAGTCTGATGATGAATTATTTTATGCGAAGTATTTCTTTTTGTTTAGTATCAACTTGTTAATCATTTTCATTTTTACTGCTAATCAATATTTGTTTGTTTTTTCAGGTGGTTCAACTGCTGGAAACTCCATTTTTAAATCTTATAAATTATGCATCATTGGTTGCTACCAATGCTGCAAGGCATCGTTTTGTTGCTGGGAAGTCTAAACTTCTTCTCGAGTTCGGGCTTCGTAGGGCACAGGTTTTTTTTTCTTTTCTTTTTGGTTTTTTCTTTAGTACTTGTTCTGAATATCTTATCTGAATTATTCATTTCCAAAATACAACCACTTTTTTAGGGCCCTGATGGTGGAATTGGAGCGTCGAAGTATTGCTACGTGGGAGGATTTGATGCAACAAGGTGATTCCTGTTCAAACATTAATCCTTGACTTCAATTCTTCTTTCAATTGATTGGATCTATTGTTTTGGGAATTTTAACCTCTATTCCATGTGGACCTTTTAGCGATATTGGTGATAAACTCAAAATAAATGACACCCCTTTGTGTGAATATACATTTGGAGCACCACAGATTTTTATTCCAGAGGTTCCTAGTATTTTAAGGAGTAGATTTATTGAGTTGAATTAGATTTAGAAATATTTGGCCAACTCAAGATTTTGGATGATATTTTTGATTGCTTTGAAATAATGGCACAAAAAGTCACTGCTTATTGGTGAAATATTTTTAAATAGGAAGTTACATATGTTCTTGAGAATATATGAACATTGCATTAAAGTGGGCAAAAATTGAGGTTAACCTATGCCGCAATGTAGTATGAAACATTAATAGGCCAACATCACAAAGCTTCTGTAAGCCTGCCAATTTTGTGTTAGACTGTGATATAGTCTTAAATACTACTTCTCATAGCAAAGTTTTTGAGAGTGTGATCTGCCCATTAGAGCATGTGTGTCTGGAGTTCTTCTGAAGGCTCACCCAGGCACCCAGTTTAGATGGAATACCATTACACCGCCTCTCTTTTGGTAAATTGATACTTGTGTTCTGCACCTATGAAGAACCAGTGATAGATGCTCTTAAAGTGTGGTTTTAGGGGGTGGGTTGGGGATGGACCAAATATTTGAGTTAATGGCCACTGAATAATGGTTCATTTCAATTAGAATGGCTGAACATAATGGTTTTGGAGATCAAACAAAACAAACAACTCATTAAGTTGAGTTGCAATTGGGGCTTAATGTCAAGTATTAATCAGCTCCTTGCATAGAGTTGCAATTGATTGTAATCCTGCTCATGCAAATTCTCTGAAGAAGGTATAGGTTCTCCCTTTTTCCATTCCCTCTCTCTCCTTCTACTCTCTGTGTGCACATGCAAACGCTGTTGATTTAGTAGGTCCAGAAAGTGCTCTGAAAGGGGTTTTGGTTTCATCATTCCCTAGTTCTGAGGCTTACTTTTTCAACCTTGCCACTCTCTCTCTAGCAGCTCACTGAGTCACACTTCTAAGATGAGAGTCCTTATGCTGAGGGGCCAGAACTTGTCAGTTTTCTAACTGATGAACTTTCCTTTCCTCTATCATTCATGTGAGGTCCGCAATCTGGAGATCTGGGCACACCGACATTAATTGCAGGCTTGCAGCTTTTAATGGTCCCATTTTGCAGTATGTTTCTCCAGGAAAAAAATCTTAACTTGGTTTTGTTAGTTTAAATAAGAAACAAAGAAATAGGGACAGGGATATTGGTGGATTTTTCCATTGTACTTGTAAGGAATAAATAATGTTGGTTGAATGGCAAGCAAGTTAAGAGAAGTGGTCCCTCCCTTGCTTTTCCTTTCACTTTTGGGAGGAAAATTGTGCAAGATTTGGAGGAAAAGAGCATGGTTGTTTTATTCCTTCTCTTCAACTTTCTTTTCTTCCTATTGCCTAAGTAGGAAAATATTGGCGATTCATAATTCTGCCATGGAGAGCTGGAGCATTTCAGAGTCTTCTGAATTCCAAGTCAAATTAATAGTCTTAGACTATCCTTTTTCTAATTACAATCCCCATCCTGCCTAAAATTCTAGGAGTTCATTGATAGTTAGAATAGATTCGTAGACCAGATCAAGATCGAAACATTTCCACGACCTCCCTGCCCTTGGCCTTCCAGCATGGTCCGCCTAACCAGCCCATCTTTCTCCAGATAAAGAACCGCATGCTCAAAATTTGCCCCTTCAGTTGTGTAACATGGTGATTCACACGATCATGAGTCCACTCCCGTCAAGCCTCTTCGACGGCATTGGCATTTCAATTGGTCAAGCAAGTCTGCTGGCAACTCTGTAGGCTATTGGCTCCTTCACAAAGTGAACAACAAAAAGTTTCTGTAAACAATTGAGATGCAAAGAATTTTGATATTTGCAAAGACCTGCTGCATGTACTTGCCTCTGTAAATTCTATATTTGCCTCACTAGATGCCTGTGAGCAAGCTATTATAAGAGAGCAGGCTATGTAAATTTCTATTTGGGTTTGCTGCCCCCTCTGCCTCTCCATTTGCCTGTCTTATATACTATATCACGTTTTCCTGTTAATTACTTAGGACCTACTAGTCTGCCAACCTTTTTTTTGTTGCTTAACTACCTCTCTCACTCTCATTCTCAGATTGGATTCCACAATTTTCTTCTTCATTTAGTTGTTTTTGTTTGCTGCTCTATTTGGTTATTGTTGAATCTTTTGGTTTAAAATATCTCTTTCATCCATTAATTTGTAGAATAGACAATAGAGACTCGTATAAATTAATAATGTGTCAGGAACCAGATTTGGTGACACGAGGATTTTCAGTCCTCTGTTGTTTTTGTTTTCTGCTCAATTTGGTTACTGATGAATCCTTTGGTTTAACATCTCTCTTTCCCTTTAATCTTAGTGTTTGTGTGTGCTGGTGGATGCAAGCTTCTCCTAACCTAACCCACAACCTTCAAAATTATTACTTTTTCATCTCATGCTTGATTATTTGAATATTATACACATTTTTTATTGTGTTCAAAAGTGACATTTTAATTTTGATTCACCGAGTGTGTCACGTAGGTAAACTTGTGCTTGTGCCCAAAAATTAAAATTTTGTTTCAAAACGATTGAAATATTTCCGTTTCCATTGAACCTAAAAGGAATCGGTGATTGAATATCAAAGTTCTAATGTTTCAAAATGTCTCGGAATATTCCTAGGTATTTCGAGATGTTTTGGTATATTTGAGCCAATGTCTCGAAAACAAATGTTCAATTTTTTTTCCGTTTTCAATTTTGTTTCTAAAGCATTTATGAGTCTTTTTCATTTCCTAGGTGATCAAAACAATATGCTGAAACGAAATTTTGATCCTTATTTGTGCTTGTGCTTGTGTTTGTGCCTTGAACTATATGGGCCCATAGTGGTTTAATGGCTCCTTTCCCATTAAACCACCCTGACATGATGGTTCTCAGAACTCGTTGAGGTGAACCGACGCTAACCTAAAAAATAAGCTATGGTATTCTGTATCCAGGTCCCAGTCATTTAACCATTCAGGAAGTCATATGTATGCTCAGTTTACACGAATTCAATGACAAAGAAACTGAAAACAATTCACATTTTACAACAACTGGGAATCATTTTTGTTGTTCCTATTAGGTAAGTTGAAATGCATGAATTGAGAGAATTTCCTTGGTTACAATTTTGTTAGTTGGTCAGATGCATAGAATAATGTTAAAAGATTCTTCATGCCTCTTTCTGAACAATTGGGAGGCATTTGACGTTATGTTTTTCTTTCCTACATGACTGACTTGCAATTTCAGAGCGACTGTTGGGTGGCTCACCTTTGTTTCTGTGTTGACAGCAATGTTGCAGCAGGGAGATTATTTGGGATTCCAGTCCGTGGAACCCATTCTCATGCTTTTGTTAGTTCATTCATGGTAGGTGTCATCTACAAGCAGTTTCCATATAGCAATTTGGGACATGTATATTGGGAAGTGATGATTTAAAGTGGTACAAAGTTCTTGCTTGAACCATTAAGTTTTTTAATCTTTTTGAAGTCTGCATTTTTTTCATATCTCTACCTATTCCTGGATATTATTTCATTACTTTTTAGTTATGATTTGACACTTAAGGAAACAAGAGCTAAGATTACAATACTCTGAATTAATAACACTGAAAGTCAAAATTTGATAATAGTCACCATCTGTTTTTGTCCTTGATTGTAGGAAGTGGCCTTTATGAAAAGAGAACTTTGATTTGTTTCTAGAAAAAAAACAAAAAGAAAGAGAACTGTGTGGACATGGAAAACAGGTAGTTTGTACCATGTTACTTTCCTATAAGCTGGTGTTGGCTTTGTTTGTTATGTAAGTTTGGGAAATGCTTATAGAGTCAGATAGTCTAAAATTGCCAGTGCTGCAAGATGATTTTTTTCTCTTTTTTCCTGAGGAGTAGGGTCAAGATGAACAATAGATTGGCTTTAAAATTCTTTTCACACATTCGTTTGTCAGAAAAAATGCACGTTCTCAAGCCCATCTATAACAGCTAAATTTTCTAAAGTTTCAGACTCACTTTCTTTCTGTTGTTTTGAGAAAGAGAGAGAGAATAATTCTTCTTTGGCTATTGTTTTGGAGGCCGGTGTATTCCTTTATATGAATGTATCCATTATCGTAATTGTTTCAGTGATTTGCAGAGCCCTGATGAGATCATAGAGAAGTCACTTCAAAGTTTTGATGGCTCAACTGTTTGCGAGGATTTTGTTAGTCTGATTCAGACATGGTTAAGCAAAATAAAGGTATTTTGAACTTTACCCAACTGCTTTAGCTCAGCTTCTTGTTTTATTTTGGATTTGCTGACATCTTCAGAAGTTCAATAGAATTTGTCCACAAAATTACTGAATCATAATTATTTCCTGCGCTATGGCTTGACACAAAATTGAATTATGCTTTGAGCGCTCATATACTTGTACACCAAACTTGAACAGTTTTGTTATGTTTTTTATATTTATATTTGTGGATTGTAATGGTTTTCTTTATTTAGATGTCATTACTGAATGTAAATAAAGTTGGCAGACGTGGAAGCTTGTATTTTTCGTGAAAAAAATTGTGCAAAATATTACATGCAATGCAGACAATGATAGGTTTGCAATAAAAGTAATATATTCAGTATTTTGACTCAGCAAATGATAGTGCATGGTAAATCTAAGAAATAAGTTCAACACGGCTTACATGGTAATAACCTGTCATGATTTATGTGTTTGGGTCTCTGTCAATCATCACTAGGTGGTAAAACAAGTCATCAAGGTCCTTCTTACTATTTCAAGATGTTTTATGGACCTTTCTGGACAGAAATTTAATTCTCTTTTTAGAAATCTGAAAATTACTTTTTCTGGTGCATAGTTTCTATAAAAAAACATCAAATTTTAAGACCTTAAAACCGAATTTTCAATATTTTGTGAAAATCAAAAAACTAAAGTAAACATATTGTTCTTCGTAATTTGGATAGGTGTGTCTTTTTGTGTATATATTTGTACATATATTTGTGAATTTCATATGGGTTTTGGCTTTGTGTTCTTGTAAGGGGAATTTTCTTTTTCTTTTTTGCTCATTTAGATTATGTTCCACTATAATGGTAAAGAGAATAAAAAATGTACGATACTGGTTCTTCATTTACATGTGACCTTTTCTTCGCTGCCAGCATCCTACGAAAAATTATCATGCTGAATTGATGTTTATGATCTTACATTTTGTTAGTCTGCTCAAATCTCTAACATTTCACTGGTTCTATTTGTACCCAATTGTCAGTGGTCAAATTTATTAGGTGGAATTTTTGGTGAGACTAATCAAAGCGAGTTAGCAGCTTTTGCCTCATATGCACTTGCGTTCCCCAACAACTTTCTAGCTCTTGTAGACACATATGATGTAAGCACAATTTTGGATTTTCTTGTTTAGTATTGTTTTAAAATTAATATTACCTTCGTTAGACAGTTATTAGAGTTGTTTAGTGGGGTGGTTGAGCCAAAACTCATCACTTTGCAAGCACTGCAGTAGCTGGGTCAGGGTGATATCCATACTAGTCACACTCTTCGTCAATTGTGTACGATTATGTAGATCTATAGCTCTTATTTGTTTGTCTATACCTTTTCTTTATGCAAGAAAAATCAAATTGTGCGAATCATGCAGAAACTACAGTTTTTTGGGGGATCATGAATAAGCCCTAATGGTTTTAGTCATGCAAATAAGTTAGTTGGTAGATAATGGTGTATGTCAACAGGTGTTCTCCAATGATTTGCATTCCCAACTTGGTGGGATTTCGTAGTTTTGGTTATCAGTCTTGGTGCAGTCTTCACTTTGGCAATTAATATCTTACTTATGGGGCGTCTAACATTGCATAATGGATTTTTGCTATTTTTAACATCTACTGTTGCCTTTGTGTTACCAGGTTATGAGAAGTGGTGTCCCCAATTTTTGTGCAGTTGCTCTAGCACTAAACGATTTGGGGTATGTCCAAAAGGTTTCCTCATATGGTGGTTCTATTGATTAAAATATAATTTGAGTTAGCATGGGGTTGTTGTGATGATGGGCCATTACTCTAGTTCAAATTACCATTTTATGGGTTATCTGAGTCGTGCAATGTTTCCCTTTATGTGTCATGCTTGTAATATCCAACAAACTGAATTTGTGTGGAAGATAGGTTTTGTTAAAGAAGGGCTGTTTTTTGAATTCTGCATGAAGGTTCTTACATATAAATAATTGCCTGTTACTGGTCCTTATTATACCATAAATATAGCATATATGTAATACAAAAAGATTGGATTTGATAATATTGCGTGGTTTTCACTTGCATCGTTGCCGACATGTAGAAGGTTTTTCAGGGTATTTTTTTGTTCAACATATAATGCAAAAAGAGAGAGAGAGAGAGAGAGAGAGAGAGAGAGAATGCTTTGACCAGGCCTACTTTGTGTTGAAGGATGTGGGCACTTTATTTGTCCAAAATATGACCTTGCCTGAGGAGCTTGATAATGTCGTTGAGATGGTGTGACCTTTTTGAATTGTGATGACTGTGATATTAATGCATCAAAGCGCAGTTATATAGGTAGCAGCAATAAGAGGACAATGGTTCAGTTTTATTCATGGAAGACCTATGATTCTACAGTTAAAGAGCATCATGGGTTCAAGTTGAAGGTTTTCACCGACAGGAAGAGGTCTGCAAATGTTGGTGGTTGAAAAACATGTGATGTCTGTTGCTTAGAGTCAAACGGATATTAAACTCTTGAATACACTGATAGAGTAGATTGGTGGAATAGTTAAACACATGACTGATGTGTCACTGATTTGCAGAGGCAGTAATATCTTGTCATAAAAAGCATGGATGAACTTGCGCATCATGTTAGCTTATGATGCCTGGAATTTAGGAACTGATATTGTGACTATCATTCCTGTATGTCCTCTCTTGCAGCACTTACTGTTTCCAGAATATTTTTGGCACTTCTTTGCATTTGTTAGTTTTATTTCACACATGCTCAGATTATGTGTTGCGCAGGTATATAGCAGTAGGCATTAGGTTAGACTCTGGAGACCTTGCATATTTGTCTTGCGAAGCCAGGAACTTCTTTTGCTCTATTGAGAAGGAATTTGGAGTATCAGCTTTTGGAAAGATGGGTATCACGGCTAGCAACGACCTCAATGAAGAAACCTTGGATGCCTTGAACAAACAGGTAAAAATCATCCAGAAGTAACAATTCAAAAGATCTTAAACTTACAAATTTCTTAGATACGTTATAATCCCCACTTTGACTTGTCACACTGGTTAACACCACCACAGTGAAAGCATTACTGCCACTTGTTCCTCCATACATACCCTTACTGTAGGGTTTGAAAGTGAGTTGCTTGTAACTGTGGACATGTTGAAAATTTAGTTGTTATTACAACCTGACATTTCGTAAAGGATGGCAATCAGTTACAGTCATCCAAAACTGGAAATGAGGACTTTTACTTGGGGATGGAGGGACTACTATTGATGCCAGTCTTTATGCACAATCGAAACTATGCCAACCATAAGCAATTCCAATTCTGCTTCTGATAGTTTGGTTAATTTGCCACATGAATGGGGTAGCTCTGAATGTTTCCGTCTTTGTCTCCATTTGGTTATAATCAAGTGGAGCTTTGACAAATTTTTGACACACCTAGTTTTCTGGTCGCCTCAAGTTAGATTGACCAAGGATATAGTAGAAAGTAGAAACCCTTTGTAGTTAAGTTAATTTTTTTTTTCCAATCTTTGTCTCTTTGATAGTTGGACTATGGAGACTATAATCAAATGGTAACTGCTCTATTTAGTAGTTTATAGTTGGAAGTATAAATTGTCATTCCATTCGAGAATGATTGACCAGAATTCTCTGCTGACATTTGCTCTCCTATCTGTGTTTCACTTGAAAAAAAAATTGCAGTGGGGTTCTCTTGTTTGTGTGAGACTGCTTTTCATATTAAGAATCCCTGGCAGACAAGCATGAATATCATGATGGTGCTCTCAGAAGTCCCAGATTTTCATCCATGTCAATCTCTGAAAGAATTTCATTCCCCCCCCCCCCAAAAAAAAAAACAGTGCAACCTTGATTCTGCAATGCAACTTGATAATATGACGATAACAACAAATAACCCCTGATTTTCTTTTTAAGTTATGATAACCTTGGACCGACTGGTTGAAGGCAACAAAGAGGCTATAATATGCCATTTCGTGAACATTTGAGCTTGGCTAAGTTAAATAATCTACAAGGTGTAAATAATGCATACTAAAACTTACTTAAAAAGGCAAAAAGAGAGAAATGTAAGCATGCTTTGAAAAACCCACTGGATATAAACATCCAGAGCTGAATGGACAACAAGCATCCACTCATCTCTTGCGATGTTTCTATATTCGAAGAGTTTGGGCCACATATGATCAAAAAGTTTTTGACAATAATCCTTAATCCTAGTTGAATTATAAAGCATCTAGCTTGCTGATATAATGACCTTTTCAGCTTTTCTGTAATTGCTGCGTCTACTTGTTTTCAGCACATAGGATCAATCTTTAATATAATTTTTCTGGCACCTGAGATATATTCTAAACCATGAACTAATGCTCAGTAAATGCAGATGACTCGTGTAAGAGAGATTTGTGTTATTTTTTGTTCTCTTTAATTACGATTTGTCTTCTAATTTGTCCATTAGAAAGTCTATTTACTCCTTTTCCCCCCTTGCACAGGGTCATGAGATTGATGCGTTTGGAATTGGAACCCATTTGGTGACATGCTATGCTCAAGCTGCTCTAGGTGCTGTTTTCAAGCTTGTCGAAATAAATAATCAGCCGCGCATCAAACTTTCAGAAGATGTTTCAAAGGTTTGATGAAGCTATGACATATTATAGTGGCATTCCGAGTTTCATCATAGAGATTCATTATGTTTTGTGTTTAGGTCTCTATTCCGTGTAAGAAATGGTGTTACCGATTGTATGGAAAGGAAGGTTACCCCCTTGTAGACATAATGACCGGGGAAAATGAACCGCCTCCACAGGTATTTTTCTTCTATGGTGACCCTGCTTATCTCCTTGTGTATGTTGTACAAAGATTTTAGCGTTTTTTTTTTCTTACATGATTTGTGCGTGCACTTGAACTAATTTTAACAAATATAATAACATGTTAGTGAGCCTACACATTATTCTGCTCCGTCACACAAGTCCATGGCTGATGGTGGAATATGCTTCTTGAATCACAACAACAGCTATAGTTTCCACTGCCTAGGTTTGGACAAAAAAAATAATATATTTCGGTTTAGAATAGTTCTAGTAGTTCCTGAGGTCTGAATAAGTTACATTTAAGGTTAATCTCAGAAATCTTTAGTCGCTGTAGCCCAAAGAGATGCCAAGGACTTTAATTTATCCCATGACTACTTCACATCCTCAACTTTTGTTTAAAAAATTCTGCTGTTTCTTTCCATCCATAATACTCAAGTGTTGCCATAATAGCACAGACCCAGAATATTATGCTTGCAGTACTAATATCATTAATGAACATTACAGTTCTCTAAAACTGGTGAAAATGTGCCATGTCTAGGGCAAAAAGCTGAGTTCAGATATCTTATCTTTCGTTTTGCTAATGTTTTCATTATATAGCTTACCAATTTCTTACTTATAAGAGGAAATGACAGAAACATAAAGCTTACATAATATTATGGTATATGAAAAGCGTTGTTACAATCCTTATATTTTTATTCAATTTGCCTTTGAAACTTGAAATATGCAGGGCCTTGATGTCATTAATGAGTGAATTCGAGTCATTAATTTGTTTTGGCCCCATTTTCTGGTTGAAACCCCATTGAACTTCATACTTTCATAGTACAGTTTCCTTTGTGAAGGTAAGCAATAAATGAGACAGACTGAATCCAACCACTTTCCGCTGTGTTTTCATTTGTAAATGTAGTCTTCTTACATGTGGCTTTATATTCAACTCCACAAAAAAAATACCCACCGAACGGAAGTTTGATGCTTTTTACTCATGGGGCGATGCATGGAGTGTGGGTGCTATCCTGTAATCTGGAGGATCATCAGTTGTTTCGACTATAAAATGAATGCCTATGGTCGAGAAAGAAAGTGGTATGTGTATGTTGAGGGACGATACAATATACAAAGACAAATTAATGAGCCTCATACGAAGTTCAGTGGCCGAAGGAACACCCATAATGAAATTTGATTTGTTGCCTAATTTTTTCTTGGTTTGGAGATGCTGAGTGTTGAATTAACCCATGCATCCTATTAATTTATTGCTCTCCTAATATTTGAATTGTGAATTGAATACTGTCAGTTTGTTATTAATGTTTAATCTGCAGGCAGGTGAAAGGATTCTATGTCGTCACCCATTTAATGAGTCCAAGAGAGCATATGTGGTGCCAAAGCGTGTAGAGGAGCTTCTAAAGTGTTATTGGCCCGGCAACTCAGGTGAGAGTTTTACTCTGTTAGGATGTTTAACTAAACATTCTCATATGGCCACATCTTATTACATAATTTTAATTGTGTATATACTGTCTTTCTAGAAGCAGAAGAAATGCCTGATCAATTATATGTTATATTTTTTAAAATTACAAAAAAAAAACCCATTGAAAATGCCTTTTTTCTGCCATCTGAGACCAACCCTTTGTCCAGCTTATCAGAAACTTCATGCATCTACTATTAATGTCCAAAAATTTGAATCATTTTATTGCAAATTCCCATTGATACCATCCTATTTCCCTTTAAGCACGTGCACATTATTTTCATGCACAATTTCCACAAGGCTGGCCTTATTCTTTGATTTGTTTCTCTCAAACTTTCACTTATATGGCTGTCTTCTATTTTCAAAGTTAAGGTGAAATAACCATTGCGAACTCGTCTGTTGGAAAAATCTCTTATTCTGTTCATAATAGTTATGTAATGTGGTAATAGATTGAGTTAAAGGACCGGACTTTCTTAGCAGTAAATATGTGAAATTTGTCAAAACAGCTTTTAGTAATATATTCAAATCCCCTTATGGAGTGATCTTGGTCTGGTTCTTTGTGAAGATCAAGCAAGAGAAGAGTTACCAGCGCTTAAAGAAATCAGGAATCGTTGTATTAAACAACTGGAGCAAATGCGGCCCGATCACATGAGGAGATTGAACCCAACACCCTACAAGGTACCCGTGAATACATTTACTGTTCCATCAGTTATGGCTCTATACACACTCTATTATGAATATTTGCTGGTTTCAGATATGAAAATATTCTTTGTTACTGAGCAGGTTAGTGTGAGCACAAAACTGTACGACTTTATTCATTTCCTATGGCTCAATGAGGCTCCTGTTGGGGAGTTGCAGTGATGATGTCTGACAGAATGTTATGCAATGGGCATCATACTAAATTGATGCCATATAATGATTCCAATGAAGTTGGAGGAGCTCCTTGACATAGTCAAGGATTATTTCCTGGTGTAAAAATGTTCTTTTGTTTGTTGCTGTTAGTTTTTTGAAGAATGTTTCTGTTGCCTTCTTAATAAAAATGTGTATCAAGTATTTTTCTGTAATGCCCTCAAGTCTTCTTTGCATGGACTAAGAAGGCTTACATCGATTACAAAAAAATACTTCCTTTCTTAATAAAAACATGATCAAGCTTACGTCAATTATTTTCTCACGCTCAACAATTGGCTATTATGACTTGAGTTGAATTAAAATATGTTCCTAATGAGACAAAAGTGGTTAGCCTTTAAAAGGTAGGAAAAGAAATTAAACTTGAAACTAAAAGTTTAACTCATTCATTGAATTACTTCTAAGAGGTTGTTTAATAGTCATTAGTGAAAGGAATGGTATTAAATATTACAATCTAATACCATCTAAGGGTTCAATCTAGATATAAGTGAAAAGAATTGCATTAAATAATACAATCTAATACCATCTGAAGGTTCAATCTGGATATTAGTAAAAAGACTTGTATTAAATAATGCAGTCTATTAACATCAAAAGATTCAATCTAGATATCTTATTTTCATCACTTTGTTTCCAATTGTTTTTGATAGTTTCGAATATCTTTTGGGCAATTGTTGTGAAGATTAATCATGGCTGACATTCAATAGCTTGCTTCATGCGTTATTAAGTTACATATACATAACATTGTACCATTATAGGAACTGATATTAAAAGAATAATGTACTACTAGGATCTAACCACAGGGCAGTTGCCCACAAACAGCTACTTTACACTAGATATCTACATTGTACATTGATGAAAGAATTGCTTTGACTGTGACTATATATGTGTGAGTTAGCAATTAAATTGCAACTGTAAGGTCCTTCAGCTGCACCCACCCATAGGCACAGCGATCCCGCAACTTCTGTACTGTTGACGCTGCCAATTCGACCAAAGGCCGTATTCTCACAAGCTCTTTCTCAACTGGTATCCTGATCTTATTGTCTACCTGAAACTCCCAACAGCATGGCAATACAACAGTTAGTCCTCCATCATATGCACAAATATACAAGAAATCGAAGAGAAATATTGCCCAACTGAAGACGGGAAACATTAAGGGAAAACTTGGAACCTTGTCAAGGCAGCGTACGGTATCAAAGACATGGCAGAAATAAGTGAGCTGCTTGTACAGATCTGCTTCCGTGTACTGATTAATGGGAGTAGATTTGCACCAAAAATATAAGTGAAAAGTTAGGAGACTTCAATTTTGTTGAAAGAAAGATGAAATGAATTGCTTGAAGTTAATGGGAGTGAGGTGCAAAACCTTGATTGCAAGCCGCCCATTACAGCGAGGGTAGTTAGGACACACTGTTCCTCTCTCAGAGTCACCGATTACTCGCAAGTTCAGGCTTCGAGTGGTATACTTGCAAGTTTCATCGTCGCACTGAAGATAAAATTTACCATTAGTCCAATCCAATTATCTTGGGTTCTTAAATCATGACTACAATTTGAACCACACAAAGATCTTCAGTAGATACCATCATTAAGCCCTTGTAGTATGTTGTTATGAACCTTTCTGCTTGCCTTTTTACCTGACAAAAACAGCAGAATCAAGTAGACGTACTTGTGCAAATAACTTAATATGACCAGGGGTATTAAAACATGGCATGACTCATTAACACGATACAAAATTAGAGAATTTGAGTCTTTTTTAAGTCCTTATTTCGTAAACAAGTGAACCCGATATGACATATACTTGTTACACAATTCATACAAGATATGAACCTGATATAATGTAACTCGTTATAAACGAATTAATAAACGAATTGAATATAGAGTGAGGTATTTTTTGACACAAACCGACCTCACCCGACACGATTGACTGGCCTAATGAGGACGTTGTTGATATAAAAAATATACCCCAATCAGATGGTCTGGACTCTATTATTTGATACCATTCTGAATATGTTTTCAGGAATCCTTTCTGCTCCTGGGGGTAGTAGCATAAAGTAAAACAGGTTAGATTCATGCCACGACATTTTCCCTCTTGATCTCTTGCTACATATAGTGTGCTAATGGAAGTCTAGGATCCATTATTCTAGATGATTTCAACTTAAATAGATTAAGTTGTTCAAAATACCACAGTAGAAGTACCTGGTTGGCTATCAGTACAGGAAATATTCTACCCCCTTCGCCTTCCTCCGGGCATTTAGGGCAATGCAAGCTGCACCAGAAATTGCTGGTGGAACCCCCTGCTTGCGCGTCAGTTGGCTTTCCACCGATTGATAAACATACAGAACTGAACACAGGTGGGCAATCAAAAGTACCAGAGCAGCTGGGACATGACACAACCAAAGGCTCACAACCCCGATACCTGCAATGCACATTACCATTGGTAGGCCAAATTAAGTCAAGATCCAGGTTCAAGTGACAAGGATAGGAGTACTTGCAATGAAAAAAAAATAATACCAATAAGAAAAAAAGTCCATCTTAGTGACTTGAAAAGCTAAAAGCAATTTCTTAAAATTCCAGTTTTCTTCGTGAAACATTTGTTCAAACAGTGATATGTACAATGGTTTGATGTATACATAACACATTACTTGATTGAATTCTAGTATATATATGATGGCTTGATTTGAAGATTACAATATTAACCCAAATACCCTTCACTGAAATTCAGGCGTGAATCAGGCCCTTTAACAATTTGGAATTCAATTACAATCTTATTGCGGGGACCAATTGCAACTTTAGAAGAAGAGAAATGGTTACCTTTCCTCATCATCTACTGCACATAAAAGTAAGCTGGAAGAATCGTTGTTGACAGCTTCGCTTGATTTACTTTGGAACTAAAAGAACCCATCACTTGTGATGTTAATTACCTATACCATACTGGAAAGATGATGTGATAAACATAAGGATGGCTTGGAGAGAAGACGCTCATTACCTTGGATGAGTCAAGCCCTAAACAATCAGCTAAGCGTGCTGGGCTTGTACCCTGAATTGATGCACATAGACGTGATACCACAGGATGAATCTGCACAAGATGAACAAAGCTTCTTAGCTTCCTGGATCATGAGTATATTGGAAAAACAATGTTAGCCATGACACGTGTTTAAATCAATAGATAGAAGCAAGACCTGCTGTGCCAGGTAATACTCAATGTCAATTATCCATTTTCCATTGTCCTTCTTCAGTTCATCAGGATGTCTTGCCCGCTGAGCAATCCCTGAACTACTGGAACCATTTCCCTGTCCATAAAAAAGTGCAAAATCTTGGTGTTGCATTTCATAAATGAAAAGAGACGATTTTAGAGAGTTGTCATGTAAGTTGATATAAAACACAAGAGGGCAGCAAGCCAACCATGACAGACCTGCTCACAAGAGATTATATAAGGAACTGTATCTCCAGCAGAGCAACCAGTGACATAACCACTTTTCTTCAATCTAAGTGCTACCTAAAGAAGAACAGACGAAGTAAAAAAATACATACAATTAGATTGATGTGGAGGACATGCAGAAAAAGCATTCCAAGAGAGGTAAAGTAGAAAGGAAGGTTCAAATTGGATTAGATCAAACAGTGCTTCCTCTTGGACTCACTTCAACATGAGGTTGACTCTTCGCATCTGGGTAGGCTTCAGGTGGTTTAGTCAATGACTTTGTAATGACATATTTCTCCAGTGGCACTAGTCCATTCCTCATATCCTCTTGTACCTGTTTTACATTTCCACAAACTAGATCCTTTAGATTATCCAGAAATAAAATGCATAGCAATCAAGCATGAGTGGTTTCATCATTTAAAATCATATGACAGCAAACCAAATGGGCATTTTAAACTTCCACAAGGATCCACAGATGACCAACCTACAAAATCCTATATCATTTTGTTAAAACTTACTAAGCATTTGTCATTTTAATCATGACATTTCTAAAGAAGACAGATATGATTCCAAAAGTTTGAAATCCATTCTTCGGACATTTTCCCTTCCCAGTCATTCCACTTGATTTTTTACTTTTTTTGCAAAAAGGACCAGTTCAATTCTCAAGTCGGCTGCTTTTGAGCCCATCTGCTCACATCGTTTCAGCCAATTACACAGTTGTTACTCGTTTTACAGTAATTTGTCCAAAGGAAAATTCAAATTTAGTTGTTTAGGTGATAAATATTCATATATGCTCAGAAACTTACCTTCCTGAGAGAGTTGTGTATCGATTCAACCACATCCTCACACGACCTGTTTGCATAAAAGCCATATGCACTTTGAGATTCGGAATGGAACTGATGGATGATCTTTCTTACACTAACGAGTAATCATAACAACAGAAAAGTATAAGTAAATATACCCTCCAGACAATATTTGACTCAGGCAGAAATCTCCCAGTTCCTTTGATAGCAAGCTCCAGTCACGACGAACCATATCAAGACCTTTCCGTTCAATGACCTGCACGCAAAAAAACAAATTCCCAGACATGAATACAAAAATGTAACCAGATCATAAGAATTTGTAGAGGATATGCACTTTTAAAAGCTACCTCATATGGTGTGCCATCTTTAAACTGCACTTTGACAGCTGCATATTTCTTTTTCTTCAATAGCAGCATTCTCTTGTATATGCCATCAAGATCAATTTCTAAACACCTATATTTCTTGTTGACCTAAAATGAAAGAGAAAGGAGTGTCACACTTTATAAATTAGCGTCATGACAGCAAAGTATCCAAAGCAAACAAATAAAATTATCCATTCTAATTGCTGTGCATGTCAGAGTTACAACAACGTATGGCTCTGACTGGAGAGACAATACATAGAATCAACCTTTTTAGATTACCAGATTCTTTAAAACCGTATAATTATGATACGCCAAATTATTTTCCAGACATTTTAATTACTGTAGAAATGCTGGGTTATTGAATCATAGAAGCTAAGGAACCTGAGTCCTGACAAGACAGTGCAGTATAAGGAAATGCATAATTTTTGTTACTCAACTACATATATTGACTATCTTGAGTACTTGTTCACTTAACAAGTAGAATATTCAAATTTTACATTCGAAACCCCACCTCTTGAATGACCTTCCCAGCAATCACTTTGGCTTTGGAAATATCATCTAGTCCACTATAAATCATAATTGAATCTGTGTCACCGTAGATGACCTGCTAGAAACAAAAAAAAATTCATGCGTAAGCAACTGGTACATTTTAGAAGCTCAAATGGGAGAACCCACAAGCATTAAGAATCTAGATTCATAAAATCCGAGCCTAAACATAAAGTAACCTCTAAATTTAAATTATTCTGGACAAGATCAACAGTACTTTGTAGGATCTCCCGTCCCTGCACAAAAATAATATAAGTTGATAGTATTGTGCTCAGGCAAAATCTGCCCTCTTGAGAGTCATTTTTATTGAAATTCTACCATAACATATTTCTTACTTGTAGTGTTATAAGCTCTGCAAGTGGCTTTGCATAGAATCTGGAATTGGAAAACCCCAAGCATCCATACATGCTGCAGGCCACAGATAGGTAGAGGGTTGAAGGGGAAGGAAAACGAAACCATGAAGAACCAAAGATAACTATAGTGAAAGGAACAAAAAACAGCATGAGCAATAAACACACCTATTTGCAGTGAGCTTCAGCGCTTGCTGTTGTATGTCAAGCTGCTGAACCTTCAGACCAGATGCAGTTTTTAACCATGACTTCACCATTCTCCTTCTCTCAACCAAATTTTTCAGCAACTACAAAAAAACATGTCAATCTATAAAGGAAACTTATGCATTTCTATATTGCAAAAGAAATCAAGATAAAGGAATAAGAAGAGGTCCAATATGTAGGGAATAGACGAACCCATTTTTGTTTTCTGAAAGAGGCAGAAAACAAAATGTACACAACACTAGTATCTATCTTCCACGATCTGAATACACATTTACTCATCTCCCTTTATGATTATGTGCCACTATGCAGCTGTCAACACAAGAAACTTTTCTTTGCATTTTTTTAATCTGGTAAGCAAGCAAATTTGCTGGCAGGCACTTACAGCAAATTAGGATTGAAATTCGGACCATGGTGGTATTAAGGCACAAGTCAGTAATAAGAAAACATCGTGATGGGGAATGCAAAGGGATTGGAAGATGCATGATCGAAGGTTGGGGGCTACGAATTGCATTTAGTATCATTTTATGATTTAGGACTGAATTACGAATTTCTTTATTATTTTGGCAATTAGTTTTGTTCAGAACCATTTTGAGAAGCCTATAAATACCAGGCTTAGTATAACTAGAGATTACTTTTGAGAACAATTGGAATTTTTTCTCTTCTTCTTTCATTCCATTATATAGTTATGGTTCAGTAAACGGCGTGCAGAAACAGCCAACAGGATGACAAAATCTCCAATTAATCTAGCAAAAAATGCATCTTTAACTTCACACCATATTTATGTGGAGCTTAAATAGTCTTCTACCAAGACCATTTTTTTGTCACCTTGTTTTATCCTTCAAACTTTACCTTACCCATGATCTTTTGAAAAAGTAATAGGCAATGGATGTTCAAAAACAGGTTACTCAATCAAAATATATATAAAAATTTAAAGAAGGAAAAGAAAGGCTTGGTAATCCCCCTAAACAAAAAAGTAATCTCATTTTTTTATGCCAACCGTCCCTTAAAATTGGATTCAGTAGACTTAGAAAATAGATAAGGTTTTGACAAAAAGAAAAAAAGTTCAATAATCTATGGACTACCAAGCCCACCTCCCCTCCAACCATCAAACACAGAGGAAGATTGAACAAGGAATAAAAGGTTTTCTGTCTTCAATCCCATGGGATAGCTCAAGTGGTAATAGAAATGAGTTGTAAACCAGACGTCCTAAATTTGAATATTGACAACCCTTGGGGTCAGGCCATGAGAGATTTATCCCTTATAAATACTTTAAAATTTAATTCTACCATAGATGACCTACCTTTAACCAAATTAGAAAAGGGATTAGTCAAGATGCATGAAAGCTAATTCGAACACCCTTGACCATTGAACCAAAAAAAAAAGTTTTACATTTGCATATAGATCATAAAGTGAGATTTTATAGTATCACTAATAAACTATCTTATCTTCCTTTTTTTTACGCTTGTATAGAGCATTTTTGCATTTTTTTTGTCCAAGAAAGGTGTTAGCTAAATGCATAAGCTACCATTGGTGGTGACCAAATGAGTCTAACTGCCGTCTTCACAGGACTAAACGTGTAACTGTACCTTCTTGGCCAAAAGATTCAGCAACATTCTGCTTTGGAGAAGCATGCAATCATGAAGGTCAAAGTCTCATATATAAGCAAAGACTGGCTTACACAATATGCGGTTTTCATCAAACTGCCACTTAATAAGGAATTTCATTAAAGCTAAAAATCTTGACACAAACCAACCCCTGGGGCTGAAATTTGATAATTTTATAACTCACTAAGGTGCAACTGCATCAAAGTTTTGATATCTTCAAGGTGATTATAGACAAAAATGCATCATCATAAGGTTATATACCTCAGGTAGCACTCCAGGCCTTTTATTAGATGGTAAGCGGGGAACAGATCCATCTGGAGATCTTTGAACAGTTGTGAAGCATATATTGTACTCCTGTCGGAACAGAAGTATAAATGCATGACACATGACACGAAACAGCACCAATCAATATCAATTCAGCAAGAAGATATTAAAGAAATGACAAACCAAATGACAAAGGAAGGGACGAGAGGGATGGAGGGAGAAAGGAAGTATAGTCAACCTGAATGATGGAGGGGTACAGACTGTTGAAGTCCAGAAGTAATATATACTTATCATATAGACCTCTTTTTGGCTCCAACACCAATCCACCCGAATAAGCTGGCCCCTTTCTCGTTTTCCCTTGTTCATTATGTGGAGACTCATTCTCAGCATCATTGACATCCAAATCATCAATTGCATTGCCTTCAGCATCATGATTCAATTTACGTTTTCTCACTTTCATTTCCTTTAACTGAGAAGAGAACTTGTCGGGAACAATAAATTTCTTCGCATGGAACGCATGCAACAAGAGATATTCTACTCTTTGGGCCCTAGCACCCTGGAATCACATGTATCAGATGCAGAGAAATTATAATTAATTGATGATTCCCACATACAGACTTTGTAAGATGGCAGATTAGTAGAAGCACATTGCAATGACTTGCCTGTAGAGTTTTCCCCCAGAGATTACCACTTATGTTAGTCAACTGACGTGTGAGGGGAAGAACACTCAAATGGAACATGAGTTCCATTGATAGCCATGCATCTGTCTCACCATATTCTATCTGCACACAATAGATACACCACAAAAAATTTACCACCCTTACTCCAAAAAGAGCAGCAACACTTTCCTATCATAGGTGGCAAGTTGACCAGGTGACCATTCCATAAGAATAAAAAGTTCAAATTATTAGGCTAAGATGATATAGTGTGCTACTATTGGCTCTTCTGGGAATTAGATACAAACTTGAGTTCTTATGCTCTCAGAAGAGCTCAAGGCTAACTTGGTCAGAGTGATGCAAACACTAGGAGACCACCACAGTTCACACAATGATGACACACTATTAGAGAAAACAGGGATACTTTGAAAATCAGCTAAATGTATTGTCTTTGGCAACCATGACATTTATCGGTACAAAAGAAAACTGAAGAGATGTCTTGTGAAGTAATTAAATTAAGCAATAGAACTTACAAGTTCCATAAGGGATCCGGAATTCTGAAACATCCTCGGAATATCATGTGGAGCAATCTCCTTCCGATCCTTGTTTAGCTGAGTCTTTGCAAGTTGTGTTAGAGAATAGCTAACCTGGAACAGACAGATTCCGATTATGAGATCAAGCTATACCAGGATTACCAAGCACTTTCACAGTATGATTTAGCAGCTAAAATAAAATAGATACCTCTTTTAATAGGTCACGAGCACACAGGAAGGTATCACATAAAAGCCTGCCTGCAATGCAAGACATAATCCCTGGACTTGCTCCGGAACCAAAAGTGGTGTTTCCTTTGGTAAGCTTAGGCATGACTGAGCGCTTGAGACGGCCTAGTTTGGACCACATATTGCTAGGCACTGTGCAAGCCTATAAAATTGAATAAGAAGTACAAAGATGTCTTAGGGACAACAGCAGATCATTTATGGAGACAAGCACTACTTTTGAGAATTGCATTTGGATAATCACACAATGGTGAAACGATCCAAAGTCACTACTTGTAAGTTGTAACATGAGATTCTTGAGAAAATCTCAATTGCAAAACAGAGTTCCAACACACCAACATCATATATACAAAAGTGAAACTGCATCCTACCAGCACTGTCAGCCCATTTTTTATGCTTCAAGATAGACATCTGACTGGAATGTATCACAGTTATACCCAGATAGATAAAAATGGTGCATTGCAATTAGGTTCTCCATAATCTTTACGACTTTTTAAGGATACAGAAAAGAACATGTAGCCCACATAGCTTAGAAAAAGAAATAAAGCCCTGCTTCAAAATTACCACCTGAGCTCTGTGAAGAAGAACATCCAGGTCGAACCCAGATATATTGTGCCCCACAAGTACATCGCTATCCAATTTGTATAATTCAATCAGGAAACGGTTCAACAAAGCTCTTTCACTGAAATATTATAGAGAGATAGATTAGGAGGAAGAAGCTTTTCATTGACTAACTGTTAAAAAAAAGGATTATTACCAGATAAGTTGACATCTAAAAAACCAAGCAGCACAATACAATTTGACAAAGGGCATGATTTACAAATGAAACCTGCCTGCTTTCAAAACTAATGACATTTGATCCCGCCTTTGAATTTCTATCTGCTGATTCTTTGGTAAATCCCATTGGAAATATGCCTCCATCAAGCTTACGCAGTACTGTAAAATGGCTAAGCATGCCAGATCTTTCCCATTCAGAGGCTAACATTGGAGTGTCAATCTGAAAGGTCCAGAAATGGAATTAGTAGCTAATATTAGTACAACACGTTAATCAAAAGGAATACATTAAATTTAACATGTTTCATTCTTAAGCAAGGACTTTATAGGGAACAAGTCGCAAATTATGACTTGATGACAACCAATATACAGGTTTTGAAAAAAAAAATGAGGAAAGTATATTTCAACTCAAGCTCACCCTGGAAACTTCAATTTATCTGGATACATTTCTGAAACAATGATAAAGAGATTCATCCAGGAAGCTGCTAGAAAAATGGTTCAACATCACAAAAGCGGGCAAATCATCTAATGCACTATGCTTCATTTGCATACTTGTACAATCCATAATGGATATTTCTTTTGTTGTGAGGTAATTTGTGAGAACAAATCGTTAGATTTAAAAATAAAACAATCAATCTATCAAACCTGGAGAACAAAAACAGTAAGATTTATGGGCAGCATCAATAAGCTTACATAATTGAAGTAGAAGAAAAAGGTTTGACTATCTTAAAGAATAGGATCACAATGATTATATTGCCTCATCCCTCAGCAAAATGCACATACAGATTATGTAACCTTAATACAACACCACCGAAGAATTTATCAACCACGGCAAAGAATGCAAATCACTAAAAAATCCATGATGACTAGTACAAGCTAACATTTATTGGATACAAGTCAGCATATAAACCAGCAAGGGTAATAGCACAACATCAATGAGATATACAACATAAAGACAGCAATATGCATATTCAAAATTGAGGACTAACTGCCGGCCAGTTTGATCAGGAGGTAATCCATCGCACTAGCAAACTACAGGTAGTGTACCTTGGCCTTATGACAACAGATTGCAGATGCAGAGACAATTTCATTGACTTTATGTTTCTCATTAATGATGGTTTTCAGATTTAATGCTGTAACAACCACTGGAGGAATCTCTGCGGTATTCTTTGAGGAAGTTGACACTTGGATATCCTTTGGACAATCAACAGTAACCTCAAATTTGCACCAGCTTACCTGTCCAGCATGTAACCAAGCCGGTTTGATAAAAGTACTCTTAAAGTGCACGAGTAATCAATCAGAGAATCCTTTAAATGACAAGACAAACAGATTTGGAAGCCTCACACGCTGAGGAGCTGGACAGCTGGAGAATTTTGAAACTGATAACCATGAAGGTCCTTTTATCTTCCTCTTGATAAGAAACAGCTCCAAAGCACTGCAAAGAATGATGCCAATCAGTTTTTCTTCTTCGCCAAAATAGGTAAACCATCATGTGGATAGCTAACCATCCATGAAAAAATTTGAGTAAAGTAACAGTTTTTAACGAAGATAAAGTCACACTTGCACAGCAGACACCGAAGTTAACTTCAAGCGTAGTAAATTTGGTCCACAGTTGCAGTAAACATCAGGGTACTGAACGATAGTCAATTGGAAAAGTGCAGAATCCTCAAGCTTAGGAAATTTAGATAGCCATTATTCAAATCTTTGACTTGATCCAAGAAGTCTGGCCCCAAACAAAGAAAGCATAACCTTCGATGAAACAAACCTAATATAGCAATCTATCACGCAGTCCAAAAATTTTGTTCTCCTTTTATCAGATAAAGAAAACAAAACAAAAGCAAATCATTACCCATGTTTGTCCCCGTAATGGCAGGTGCTAGGAGCTGTGACTGGACCTAACTTTTGGCAATAGTTGCACAACGTGGCTACCCGCAGATTCAAACCCACAACCTTGCCATTTTTGCCCAACATTTTACCAATGAACTAGGCAATGACTCTAACATTAGTTCTCCTTATCAAAGGAAATTTTAAAGTTCTGTTTCCAACTGTAAAGTTAAATTCACTGAAAGCTTCAAGAAGCATAATAGTTTATTCTAAACCTAATTTTTTATTTATTTTTTGGGATAGGGCTGATTTTATTAATGACAAGATTTTAGTAGTACAAAGTGAATGCAGGGGTGAACAAGTAGTCCACACGAAATACAAAGCAAGCACAACATTCCTACATAGACAAGAACATAAAATCAGAAACTTCAACCAATGAAATTAGTAGAAGTGACAATTTAAAACATTCTCTACATCAATGAAATTCTGTGTAATAATGTCTGAGATAAGTAGTCACTGAAAATATAAGAGGGAATTCCTCCTTTTAAAGTTAATCAACCATGGACAATAAGTCCCAGCAGAAATAGTATAAATCAGGATATTGAACTAAAAAATCCAAAAGGCTAACAGAAAATGTCAGTTACTTGGTACAAGACAAACCAGAAAACACATGAATCAGAAAGAAAGATGGAACAAACAAGAGAGAACAACATGCGGAACAAACGGAGGACTATAAGCTCTATTATCTATAGAAGATTGGAAGCTGTATGGGAGCTGCTGCGCCTACAATCTGGATAGGTTTGGCTAAAAGTATTTAGTTTTTCCATGCATCTACAAAGACACGCTGAATCCATACTTCAACATTTTGAGATGCACAACATGCAAGTGGGGTTTTGATAATAGTATAAGATAAGGCCACAAGCTATGAACTTATTAATACTTATCCATTTTATCAATTCATTGGCATGTAGTAACTCCATCAAATAAGCTAACTACCAATCCCCCCCCCCCCCAAAAAAAAAATGGGTACCAACTAAAGTTCAATTTCGACATGGTTAATTCAACACCAATAAACGCTGATTAGGGAGGGGGCTGTTCATATTAAAAAACTACTAGACCTGATGGATTCCAACTAAAGTTTGATTTCCACTTGGTTGATTAGACAACAATCAACGCTGAAAGAAATCTCAGCATGTTGGGGCAGAATTTGAGATGGAAAAAAGAATATTATTGAGTCATTTTCCTTAAGACAATATTCACCACCACCAATTCTGGTAAAAAGTTGTGTACCAGGTTACATTGAATTTGCCTTTGGGATACAATAAAGCCCAGAATCGAATATGATGATTGACTGTGTAATGCTCAAACGAAGTCAAATCAGAATACCTTTAGATTTCTCTAGTTTGACAAGACACTAGAACTCTGTTTTGCAGATAACATATTCCAGCAAGAAGAAAATGATAATGATGAGTAGAAAGAGTTTAAGCCTTGGGAGAGAAACTTGGCAGGAAATTGTTAGTCAGTTAGAATGATAGAATTTTGACAATTTATAGGCCTTTTAGTGTCTATTTAGATAGCCACTGAATAGGTATGATGGTTGTTCAAGAACAAAAAGACATGTCTGTTAATTAACAGAGATTGCAATATTTAAATTATAACTGCCACCAACAGTCACATTTTAACAGACACTTTCTAGTTTAAATATAACCATCCGATCACACCTCTTAACAATCTACGGTCTAGATCTTGCCATTATTAAATGTAACCTGATCACTGATCACTATCAAATGATCAAACATGAAATCCACCACCCAATCGTTTCTGTATGTGAAATCAACCATTCGATCACTTAGCACGTAAGCATGCTTACGTGCTAAGTGCGCCTCTAAAGCTCCACAATGTGCCTCTAGCACCCTATAGCCCACGCAACGCACACGCGGATGGTTCTTTGCAATATCCTAGTGTGCACCCTCATGCATACTAGTAAACTTGGCATTAAAATACAAGCATTTGATAGTTGTCGATTAATAAATGCTTCTGTTCCTTCTCACTTTTCCAATGTGGGATTGCCTTTTAAGACTTTTCACAAATTTCAATAAAAACTATCATTACTCCATTTAAAACAAACCAAAATACATATTAGTTATACCCATAATTTTGAAAATTTTACAACACAGCATCCACACAGTTTGGCGATCTAGGCACATTACATACGTATGCAAGTTCTGACCAAGAGGATAGAAAACAAACTTTACATAAATGCTCTAAACAAAAAACATTCACTATAAGATATGCACGTGAAAGATGAAAAAAAACAGGTCTGTATACAAGTATACCTGCAATGAGTTCCAAGCAAAGCACAAAAAGTTACTCCCTTAAGATCTGACGGTAGTGGCGGGTCCTACAATGACAGAAGCATCAAGTAGTACTTTTAGGAGCTCATGCCAAATAATAAAATAAAAATAAAAATTAGATAAGTAAGAAATGTATATGCTCTCACAGCAACATAGAGCATTGTTACTAATATGTCTTGAGTTTCATTTTAGCAACTACAAAACTGTTGACAGGCTCAATGCAAAATTTAGTGGTCTCGTCACCTCATTGACTTAGCATACACGAGTAATAATATACCTTAAATGGATAATTGATTTTAAGGATGTAATTCTCCCCAAGAGGTAAGTCACATCGCTCAAATGCATAATTTCTCTGCGGAAACATTCACCGAAGAGAATGAATGAGTAATAAACAGTAGCACAAAAAGCAAGGAAAACTTGAGCAGTGAAAAAGTTGACAAAAATTGCACTTTTGGACACACGAGGTTGAGTGATGTCCAAACCTTGACAGGAGCCATGCTGAAACTAGAAACATTACGTTCCAGTAACTGTTTTGTTATTTCAGTCTTTAATTCTGATGCCATCTCCTGAAAAAAGAAAACAATGAAACACCCCCAACAGAAGGAAAATATAAAGCAAGCATACAAGCACACCTAACTTCATAATACATATTACAGAAGCTACAAAGAAAAAATGAGACAAGTTACATGCAGCTTAGTACGAAAAGTTGCAGGTGAAATTCGAGATTCTCCGGCATCTTTCTCAAGTTTTACAATTGTATCATTCTCAAACAGAGAACCAATGGGGATTGCATAGACGCATCTCTGCATGTTCTTTACGACTACACAGCAGCTGTGATATGTCCTGCCCACTTTGACCTTAATTGAAACAACAGATGTCAGATGTCAGATGTCAGGAATCAATTACATAAACATGCCAAAATGATATTTTAAAAGTAAAATTGTTACAGTAACTATTCAGCACAAAGACACCAAGGATGTTAGAAAAAATCAAATTTCATAGCCATGTCATTTTAAAAAATGATTATGTTAAGATTACATAGTGCATTCCTGCATGTTGATGGAAACATGCAGCAATTCCTGTTTTGATCTTGAGGCTTAACATGAAATATGTCAACTATTGACTCCGTTGCAGCTGAATCAACAATTATGATGCATTGAAGAATGAGCAAATCATACACCGACAAATAAATTATGAACGTCTTGGCTTGAAAAATGGTGTGAACGCGACGGAAATGAGGATTTTTATTACAAGAATCCAACCACAATAACAAAATGGAGTATAATCATCACCAATTTGAAAGAACAAATTTGTTTAGTAAACTGGATAATGCCAAGTAAATCAAATCAAAAGCATGCAATATTTCAGTGTATGTCAAAAACCCTAAAACCTTCAAAGGTCTACGACCTTTTGTAAGCCCCTCATCGGAAGACCAAGGACGATTTAGCACAAGTATCAACATTTGATTGAGCTTCATGCCAAAAAAATAAACAGTAACACTAGTTTCTTTTCAAGGAGACTGACAAAGTTTAGGGATAAAAACTACTACCCCGTACTCTTAATGGATGAAGCCACACATTTCAGCTTCCATGGACTGAATTATATGTTGAATGGAGAAGGGTTGCTTGATCTATAGCCTAAATTGCCAAGAAAAGCTTTTGGTCCATCAAATAAATCAACATAAAAATGAATAGGTTTGTTTCTGACAGAGCAAGCAATATCAAGTATGTTCCAACACTATTAAGGCCAGTTGCAACTTGTAATTGCTGGTATCCTCTTTAAGGCTTGTGTCAAGCACTGACTTTCATTCTTTTTGACCATTATCTTTGAAATGTCTCGTCGACTGCAGTACCCTACACCTACTACTGCCAGGCATTGGGCTGTGGCTCTTTTCTTTACCAGTGTTGAAAAACAAGTGAATGCTGGTTGCCGCCACATTGTCATCTTTGTTTTACATTGATTGCTCTTGAAATGGGGAAGGGTAAGTAGGATTAGGTGAAAATATGGCTTTGGATGGATAGTTGGATATTGTTAACTATAAAACCTTTCTTCTCTCTGTCAGAATAAAATATCTCTACCAAGAAACAGATATGAAAACCACAATATCAAATAATGTTCCTTATCAGGCTCAAAACTTATGGATATATGGAAATTTGTAGAGAAATGTCAATTCAAAGGGCAGAAAAGTGAATGTCTGACATTAACAAAATGCCAATATACCTTCCCAAAGAGATAGAGATTGCCTGCGTTAGCCCCATAAAACTCCTCATGAGCATCAAGAATGTAAAATGGCAGTGAACCATCAGAATCCAGTTCAAAATCCGATTTTTCATCACTGGGAGTCACCTCTGCCCCATTGCAATCAATACCCCCATTACCCATACTCCTCACCGCCTGCCACCCAGCTGTGGCACTCAATGCCAGATCTTTCTCCTCTTCAATTTTTGCATTGAGAGTATAAACCTCCTTCTTCTTAACTCCTGGCTCGGCCTTCATTTCAACACCATTCAACAAGCCATCCTCAGTCTCACTCTTCTTCACTGATGAATCGCACACTTTCACCACCGGTTCATTACTCATTTCGGTATTTAAATCTTTCACATCTTCACATTCCCCTGATGAATCTCTTTCCTCAATTTTACCACTCTCTTGCACATTACTGAAGAGAGACTCACCATGTGGATGATCGTTACTAGTCTCAGGCCTAACAATTGGATTATTGGCTTCATTAGCAAGTCTGATCTCAGACCTACCCATCGAATTAACACCTTCAGTAGGCAAATTCTCATTCTTAACTGACGCAACTGAACAAGTTGGCTCCCTCTTCACAGGAAGTGCTAAATTGACATGCCCCCTCCTCCTTCTCTCTCTATCTGCCTCATCAGGCGCAAACTCCGCAATCACATCATCAACAATACTCTCACAACTCAAATTCTTAACCTTATCATCCCTATTTTTCTTGAAAACTGAAGACGTAAACATACTAGATATCCGTTGTTTACCCATCAAAGCCGCGGCAGCTGAGAGAGCCGAAGGCTTTTTCGTAATCGTCTCCTTCTTATCGGTCTTCTTCTTCTTCGGTCTCTCCAATTCTCCCTCCGACTCATCCGACAATGGGGGACCACCAGCTTGGGTCCAATCCTCTTCTTGACCTTCGTCGCCGTAGCCTATGCCATCATCGTCAACGATGAACCCTTTCACTTCTTCGCGGCGTTTCGCGACGAGGGATTCGTACTCCTCCTCGTCGATTGTATCGTAAATAGGATCTTCCATTTTGACCTGGAATCCCCCGGTTTCGGACCGTCGGCCACCTCGCCGGAGGGCTTTAAGACGTTCCAGGGCTCCCGCACGCGCCGTTGCTTCTGCTCCCCTGCTCCTCCGCCTTCCGGCGACTAATGACTGCTCGTCCTCCATGTCTCCCTCCCTCTCTCTCTCTCTCTCTCTCTCTCTCTCGCAGACACGCTCACTTACTCTGTAGATCTCCGCTCTCGGTGAGTGTGAATTGGATATTACAAATGGCGGGAACTTGCAGGTTTTGGCGCCAAAATGAGTATTCTGAAGAAACCCTATACAATCAGAAGTCCAATTCATGGGCCGGGCCAGCTCAAATTAACTAGAATTAACTACCAACATAACCCCTAAACTATTTTATTTGTTGCAATTAAGTCCTTAAATTATTTTTTGTATCAATTTAGCCTTTCAACTATTTAACCTGTCTCAATGTAGTCTTTCCATTCAAAGTTGTCGTTAACTTTAACGGAAAGTCCAAATTATACAAAAAGGCCACTTTAACATAGATTGTTACATAGTATACAGGCAAAATTAATACAAAAAAATTGTTTAAAATTGTTGTGTTTTTTAAACTAGTTTAGAATTGGGTCAATTGAAATTAGATCTAGCTTATTATTTATGAAGAGTGGATTTGCCAAATTGCATAATAACCTACTCACCCCCCATCCCCCTAGATAAGATATGAGATCAACTCTCGCCAACTATATGACAACAATCTTCGTCTCACATTAACTTAAAAACAATTTAGATCATGGGTGTACATTAAAAGGCACGTGGTGACTAAAACATACGGTCACACACGATAGTTTGCTATAGCACATACTTGGTGATTAATGATCACCATACGACTGTAAAAATACCCGCACGCTCGATTCATTGAATTAGTCATCCGATGGTGGGGCTCAATTTATAAATAAGACAAATTTAAGGGGGATTGGTGAATAGGTTGCTCCTTCTCATACATATTCACATTCTTAACTCTGTTTTTAGGTAAGAAAATGTGATGAGCATATTGATTAACTTTCCACACCCCTCTTATCGTCAACAAGTGAATGAGTTACTAAAGCATAAAATTTAGAACTAATCATAAGTGAATAGGTTTATAAGACTGGTGTGCCAATGAACAAAGTATTATTTTAATGACCTTGGATAAGTTTAATACTTCCTCTATGTTTGGATCTCATGAGAGATGAAAATTAGAAATCATCGGATAGAATTCAAGAGTGTATCAATGAACGGGCTTTGATTCTCCCTCCATTCAACTATCATTTCAATTTTCAAATATAGTATTAATAGCCACGTAAGCTTTGTTTGGTTAGTAAGCGAATGATAGGAAATAGAGGAAAGAGAAAAAAGTGAGGATCGAGGACTTAGAAGGTTAGTTTGAGAATCGTGTCCATAGGGGCAAGGCCAAACTGTGTGCGAATAAGATGAATGAGAGAATGTGAAGTTAAAATTGACATTGAACTGAGTGAGTAAGTCGTAAAAAATGAATTGAGTCGCCGAGCTACACAGATTAGGGTTTATGCAGAAACTTAATTAGTTAAGGGTTTAGAATTCCAAGTGCGTGAGCGAATTGGGTGCATAAAGTGAGGGAAGACTTAAATTTGTATTTTTAAAAATATTATATTAATGTGTTTAAAAAAAATGAAAATTTCTTGTGCAAGCAAGAGGAGGCTCTTGGAGGTTGATCTGGCCATGCAAAGGCCATCAAAGTAGCAAGGTCTTTTTCTGGATTGAATATAAGCCTGCTGGAGGTGTTGGAAGAGTATAGATGGATAGAAAGGTAGATAGATAGATAGATAGAGAAAGAGAGTAGAGAATAGAGAGTAGGGGGAGAGAGGAAAGAGAAAATCATAGACAGAGAGATAAGTGGGTTTTTGTTACATTACTATATGAAATGATTGTCAGAAAAACAAAGGGCCTCTCTGCTTTATTCATCAAACAACAGCCTTTATATAGGCTAATGCACAACGACTAATAACATGAAAATAGATATTACTCAATGTGCAAAACAAACTCCTATGGACTAGGTAAATCAAAAACAAATTAACAGAACATCCTAAAGACTGGGACAACACAAACTACTAGGACAACATGTACTTCTAAACCTGCAAATTGTTAATTTACTCAACAATCCCTCCCTTAAACTGATGTTCTGGACACAACAGTCAGTTTAACAGTCAAACTTTGAAGCACCATCTCTCAAATTGAATCATTTGAAGTGCAAACACCAAGCAGCATCCTGAGCCTCTGAAATACAGGAAATCTGAGAGATGTTGCTTCAAAGTTTGACCCTTATTAAACTGACTGTTGTGTACGGAACATCAGTTTAAGGGAGGGATTGTTGAGTAAATTAACGATTTGCAAGTTTAGAAGTACATGTTGTCCTAGTAGTCCGCCATGTCCTAGTCTTTAGGATGTTCTGTTAGTTTGTTCTCCATGAATCCGCATCTTATTTGCTATTGCCATCGTCCTTGAGAAGTAATCTGAAACCGATTCTCCCATCTTCATGTGTAAAGTTTCGAAATCAGTGCGAAGTGCCTAAAGCTGTGCCCTCTTTGCCTTTGCTGTCCCCTGATACTTCTTCTTCATAGAGTCCCAAATCTGCTTGGAAGTGTATTTACAAAAGATGGTTTTCAAGATTAAATGATCAATAGCTTGGAAGAGATAATTTTTTGCTTTGAGATCTTTCAACTTCAGCCCTTCAAGCTCTGCTTTTTGGGCATCTGTAAGAACAACACCTGTTGCTTGTTCTGCTACTCCAGAATCAACAACCATCCAATATTCTTTGGACTTACAAGAAACTCTTCATGACCATGCTCCAATGGTCATAGTAACCATCAAAGCATGGAATGGGTAGCTGCACAAAAGTTTCGGAAGCCATCAGTAGCACCTTTACTCTCCTCAACTTGCTTTAATCATCAAACAAAAACAACCTTTATATAGGCTAATACACAACGAATAATAAGAAGAAAATAAGCACTACTCAACATGCAAAACAAACTCCTATGAACTAGGTAAATCAGAAACAAACTAACAAAACATCCTAAAGACTAGGACAACACATACTTCTAAACCCTGCAAATTGTTAATTTACTCAACAATGAATGTTCTTTAATGCCCAATAATATCAAATTACTTATTTTCAAACCCGTGCCTTGAAAATGAGATTTTTCTACTGAAACCGTTGATATCCACCCCATATTATTTCCTTCTTTTTCAGATTAGCTTGTATGGGAGTGTAAATATTGTGTATAGCCGAATTGTCAATTCCTGTTTACTTAGTGTTTGAATGTTGGTAAAGAGCATGTACATTGTAATAAGATCAACTTTTGTTACTTCCATTGTAACAATGACTATGAGTGAGTAATGTAATGCTATGTATCTTCATGAGGTTAATGCATGTTAGTATGATTTTATGTGGATTTGGGCTGAGATCGTAACCCCACCAAATTTTCTAGTAAAGAACCCAATATGTTTACCATATAATGTGAAGGGAAATTTGGTTTTTTCTTGGGAAAAAGTAGGAGCCATTATCTCACATTCCGTCTTTGCCCATTGTTGCCTGCAGATATTAATTCAATTCAGCAAATTTGAATAAGGGTTATTTAGTCATCTGCCAAAATTTTACTCTAACTTCATGCTTTCCAAATAATAAATTTTAATTTTTTTAAAATTTTTCTTCAAAAATTTTATTCGGAATCAACTACATACAAAAAAAAATATTTTTATTTCACTTTACGTTTTTTACTTTCACTTTTCATCACCATTTTCTTTCTTACCAAACAAACTTAATTGTGAAAACACAAAAAAAGGGGGGAGGGACCCTAATGGGTTAAATTAATTTCATCATTTAATATTGTTTGGTTAAAAAAGGTTGGATATGATTATGTTATGTCACCATTTTTACCCCAAAAAAAAAGATGGAAAGAGACAGATGTCCATTTTTTATAATATATATATATTTTAATTTTTTTAACGGATCATTTATTGTTAGGAGTAAAAAATCCAAATATACATAATAAATTTTATTTAAATATAGAGAGAATTAAATATAGGGAGAATTATACACAGAGTTATTGAGATTTGTTATTTAATCACTTACACCCTTAGCATTTGAAATATTATACACAAATCCTTTGAGATTTATATGCACGTAACACTTAGACTCTTGTCGTCAATGTTCGTTCGGATATTCGTTATTATATTATACTCCAACCCTCTGAAGTTTGTAGACGTGTAATACTTAGATTTCTTAAGTTTAAAATGTTATATTTAAATAAAAAATACTCAAATCAAATATAGAATATCAAATATTTTAAATTTTACAACCAACATTCATGTTCTATTATGATATTTATTGAAAAAAAAATAAAAAAAAATAATTAATATACAATTATATTACATATTGAAATTTAATTTGGTCGTTTAAACGATCAAATTATTCTAATTAAAGATAAAAGATATTATGTCTATTGTAGTTTGACCCTTTATTTAATTTTTTAGTTTTATTTTAATAGATAATATAATTGTATACTAATTATAATTTGTTAATAAAAAATTAATTTTTATTTTTGATTTTACTTCAATAAATGATACAATATAGTATGAATTTTTTTTGTAAAATTTAAAATATTTGATATTTTATATTTGATTTGAGTATTTTTAGTTTAAATATAATATTTTAAACTTAAGGAGTTTAAGTATTATATGTATATAAAATTGAAAGAGTTTGAGTGTAATTTATTAATTGACGGCAGATATGTAAATGTTACGCGCGTATAAATTTTAAGAGATTTATGTGTAATATTTTAAATGTTAAAAGATCACAAATTTTAGAGGATCTGAATATAATTCTTCCTTAAATAAATGATAATTCATCGTTCGAGATGAAAAACTAGTTGATTTTTAGTACAAATAACTTTAAAACTTACCTTATTATTACAGAAAACAAGCAAAAAAATGAAAAGAAGTTAGTTGAAATCAAACTAAAATGCTAACGAGAAAAAACATTTGTCATAAGTTGTTTAATCCATTGTTTGTTGCTTTCGAGCTCAAGCCGACGTTTGCTTATTAAGCCCGCATTAATCACTCTTCAATCTTCAATGGAAAGGCCAAATTCTTCTTGACTTTGAAAAAAAATTAAATTGAAAATTAAAGTGAAAAATGGACACAGTTAAAGAAGTAAAGTTTAAGAATGACACGTGTCAATACAAGATTGGGTAACATCTAGGATTTCCTGTGTTCTAAACCAGTATGCTTCTGACCCATTATAAAGATTAGAGAAAGATTAAAGATTAAAGAGGGTCTGTTAACGTAAAAAAAAATTCGCTTTGGCGTCCAAAGGGCTTGGCTCCTCTGCATAAAGCCCCATTTGACTCTGTCCAATAATTGGGCCATATTCTGCCACGTCATCAATGAAAAATAGGATCCACTCATAGTGGGTCTTATTTAAGAGTGTAACTTGGGTTAGGTAACCGATTTTAACCTGAACTCAACTCAAAAAAATTAGGGTTGGGTTAAGGTTTTTAATATTTAGGTTGGACTTGAGTAAAAAAATTTCAACCCGAATTCAATTTGGGCCGGACTTGAGTTGAGACATCGAAAACACGAATTCAACCTAAACCCGATAAATAATAAAATATATATATATATAAAATTAGGGTTGGCATTTTTTTCCTTTTTTATTCCATCATCCTCCGTGTCTTGTTGTTTGTTACTTTGTTATGTGTGATTAGTGGTGATAGTGTGATATTTTAAGTTTAATGTTTTTATGAGTCTGACTTCTACGTTTTATGCGATTGTGCTTTGAGATTACTAATTTTTTGGTATAAAAATAGATAATTAATAATCGTGCACTGTTACGAATGAAATATATGAATTATTTTATGAATTTGTAATTATTCCTCTCTCTCTTGCAATAAATTTGAATTTAACCCGAACTCTCCAAATTAAAGTCGGACAGTGTTCGAATTGAGTTTCTCAATCCAAAATAAAATTAAAATTAAAATTAAAAATTATATACTTAAAATTAAAATAAAATTAACTGTCTAACTCGTCCAACCCACCCCCCACTCACACTCCTAATCAAGTGTTTGTTGTATAAACACAACGACCCTACAACGAGCTCGAGTCCATGAAATACAAAACCAGTTAGGATAGTCAGATTCCGAAGTCCCATCGTGACAGCTGCTATTTTCGTACACCTCTCTCTCTCTCTTTCTCCTTTCACTCTATATACCCCTCACCAATCTCCAGCTGATATTTTCATACACCTTTCTCTCTCTCTCTCTCCACTCGTCGCTCCTCTCACTCCACATACCCTCCCCAATCTCTATAGCTAGCTGTGAACATACGAATGACTATAGCTTGATCTCAGTCAATGTTACATGCATCAACTGCATCTTCTTGAAATACGGATATAATTGACAGCTTCAATGTCTGAACACCAATCTACGTTCATGAATGATCAGCTCTCAAGGAAAACTTCAATCTTTGGCTTGCACTTGTGGGTCGTTCTGGGTTTCTGTGTTGGAGCTGCTATTGTTCTTATTCTCTTCCTCATCTCTCTCTGGCTCACCTCAAAGCGAAACAACACACAAAAACTCAAGCCATCTCATCAACACAGCATCCCAAATGTGTCAAGGGACATCCAGGAAATCAGAATCGACCACGCACGTACTGATAATTCAAATGGAAACCATGCCAGAGTCCAACCCAACTCGTGTCTAGAATTGGAACAATTCACTGGGGTTGAGAGACAAGCTCTGCCGTTGAAGCCAGATGAAGAAAACCCAATTGGGTATCCGAGAATTCACATTGAGATTGGAAAGGATCATAGGATTGTGTATCCTGAAAAGTTTGGAGGGTTGTGTTCACATGGGTGTAATGGTGAGACTCGATCAGGTGATCAGGTGGGTATGGTGGTTCCTGAAGTTTCACATTTGGGTTGGGGACACTGGTACACTCTCAGAGAGCTTGAAGCATCCACAAATTGGTTTGCCGACGAGAATGTGATTGGTGAAGGGGGTTATGGAATTGTTTACCATGGTGTGTTACAGGACAACACTCAAATTGCTGTCAAGAACTTACTCAACAATAGGTGCCTTCTTGTTTCTTATATCACATGAATGCAATTCAATTTTTATCATTGTAGTTTTTATTTGCAGGCTATAAGGTGTTATTCATTGCTATCATGTAAAATTGAATATTCTTTTTGGGTATTTTATTGGTGGTAAGCCACATAATTGGTAAAAGAATTTTTCATATGTGACAGGGGACAAGCTGAGAAGGAGTTTGAAGTTGAAGTTGAAGCAATAGGCCGAGTTAGGCATAAGAATTTAGTGAGGCTGCTAGGCTACTGTGCTGAAGGAGCTCATAGGTACACTTGCTTTTGGCTAATCACCCTGTTTCTTTCACATTTTGATTTAAGCCCTTCAAGTGTTTGTGAGAATTGTTCATCTCTGTTTAAAGGCTATATAAATATGACATCTTGACAGGGGATTACCGAACTAATACGTGTTTTGTTATAGGATTCTTGTTTATGAGTATGTAGATAATGGGAACTTAGAACAATGGCTTCACGGGGATGTAGGGTCTTGCAGTCCTCTTACTTGGGATATCCGGATGAATATCATTCTGGGAACAGCAAAAGGGTAAAGTTATGTTCAATTTTTTTTCTCCTTCGCCATTAAAAATACTACATGTGGTGTTGCATGCTTGATCAGAAATTCATTTTGGAATGCAGGTTAGCTTACCTTCATGAGGGACTCGAACCCAAAGTTGTTCACCGCGATATAAAATCAAGCAATATCTTACTCGATAAGCAGTGGAATTCCAAGGTCTCTGATTTTGGACTTGCCAAACTCCTTGGCTCGGAGAGTAGTTACATCACAACCCGTGTGATGGGAACATTTGGGTCTGTCTATCACCTTCTTACAAATCCTTGATCCCCTCTTTTTTTTCTCTCTTTGCGACAGTGTTAGTGAATTTTTTTTCCTGCTTTTGCAGCTATGTTGCTCCTGAATACGCTAGTACGGGTATGTTGAATGAGAGAAGTGACGTATATAGTTTTGGGATTCTCATAATGGAAATCATTTCGGGGAGGAACCCTGTTGATTATAGCCGGCCTTCAGATGAGGTTTGCACTGACATACTAAAATCACTAGCTAATGATATATAATACATATACACCAAGAAAGAGCTTGCAAGGTTGTGCTACTTCCTCTTCTAGAATGTTGCTTGATTCAAGTCAATCTGTATCAGGTGAACTTAGTTGAGTGGCTGAAAAGGATGGTTGCAAATAGAAACCCAGAGGCAATTTTGGATCCCAAGCTATCTGAAAAGCCTTCTACGAGGGCATTGAAGCGGGCTCTTTTAGTAGCTTTACGCTGTGTAGATCCAAATGCGCAGAAGCGACCGAAAATGGGGCACGTTGTACATATGCTTGAAGCCGAAGAGTCTCCCTTTAGAGATGTGAGTATACTATTCTAAAACTTCAATTTAGACCTGATATAGCATCACAATATTCTTAGGAAGTGTTAAGTTGTATATATTGAATGGCTCGTTTCAGCCTGGATTATGGAATTTAGATCAACCAAATGAAAAATACACTTCAGAGTCAAAAATTATTGGAAGTTGCATATAGGCACAGGCGGAGCTACTTGAGGACCAGGGGGGGCACGTGCCCCCCTCAATTTTTTTTATAAAAATATTACTCATGTATAATTCAAATAATTTGAAGTATATTTAAGTGTGCCCACCCTTTCATTTTTGGTTCTATCAATTAGTATAGTCCCCGCACCTAAATAATTATTATGAATTTTTGGACACACTTTGTACACTTTGGGAATACATCTATATAAGTTTTTGACATGTTGAACTCATTTTTTTAAGTTAAAGAGATTCCAATTAAAAAAAAAAAAGCTATAGAGATTATGATAACTAGGTTACTTAATTAAATGAGTGACCAACGACTAATAGTTTGATCATATATATGAAAAAATACTATAGTATCTTTTATGCATTTTATTTCGTTTGTTATGAAAGGTTATAATAAACCTCTCTTTTTTGTTTGTTTTTATTTATGTATGCTATATTTATCAAAATTTGAATTTTTAAGTATCAAATATAATATAGTAAATTTGAATATATTATTTTATTTTTATTGATTAGAAGAAAAAAAATTAATTTTTTTTAGTAAAGTGCCCACCCTAGACATAATTTCTGGCTCCGTCCCTGCATATAGGACAAAGGATTAGCAAGACTGGTTTAGTCTCCTATTACTTAACAAACTGAGAGATTAGAGCATGGTGAACACTGATGAAAACACTAGATGGGAGTGAGGATTGTAAGGAATACTAGGACTGGATACTTCTGACCGAAATTCTACTAAAAATTTTGGTCCCGGTGGATATAATCTGACGGCCAGTTAACCCTCCGTTTTATGCTTATAGTCTTAAACAATCTTGGGGGAACTTGCTACTTGCTAGCCTCTGTTCTTCCCTCTTTTTCTGGAGCTCAGACGGAACATATAATCACCTTTTAAATAACCAAATGCAAGAAGCATTGGTTAGAGAAATTAAGCTCCAAAGCCTGTTCAATTTTCACTCTTGTAGTTAATGATAAGACAACTTTCTTTTTATTATTTATTGCAAGATGTTAGTACGTGTTTCCATTAATCAATTGATTAAGGTGTAAGCATCTTGTTTTAGGATCGAAGAGCTGGGAGGGAGCCAGGGCGTGCACATCAAGACAGTCCAAAGGGTGGATCGATGGAGAAGCATCAGACAGAGTCAGGTGACAACAGTGGGTGTGAAAGTGGAGTTCATGCTGATGGTTCATGATGGAGAAATGAAGGATTTCAAGAAGAAAAACAGTGAAAATTATCCAACTCAAATAACAGTTGAACTGGCACATTTCTACCATTTGGCTGTCTCTCTATATTGAAGGTGGCCTCGACACATCCTCCATACTAGTGTTGCCCAACCTTCTGTGTAGCTGCTAATGTTTACAGCGGCACTCTTTAAGTATAGCTCTATTAAATGATTTCAACCATACTTCTCAATTGCTTTCTTCTCTAGATTAAGAGAGGGTAAAAAGGGTGAGCCATAATTTGTATTTGTGAATGACGCATTGTATTTTAGTCGATCCTATTTAATTGAAGATCATATCAGTTCTTTGCTACAAGTCTCTTTCTGTGTTTTAGACTATGTCTTTATTAAATTCTCTGCGATTTTATTCACTGCCCATATCTATCCCCCCCTTTCTTTTGCTAGTCTTAAAGCTTCTTTAGCTCAAATTCTACTAGTGTTGATGAACTCACTGTCAAATAACACAAATATATAACCAAACCGTCTTTTGATAACTTTGAAATCTAGATTTTGGATGATTTTTATTATCGAATAGAAGATAAGACCTATATTATTTTTTTTTTTTTGTAGATTGTAATGCTGGTCTTTTGGCAGATAACCACTCTTGCGGCTTGGTGGTATAGATGACAAACCGTTCAATTTCATCGCATTCAACGACAATGAAATATCGCTATAAATTCCCATGTGATCGAGAAATGGTGACACCGATGACTTACCATGCTAAGTGGGTAGGGAGATTGATCATTAATGGAGGTCCCTCCAGTAACATGATGGCTAGTCCTCCTCTCTGCTTATAGAGAGGGTTTCCTACTGATTGAAAAAGCATGACAGCTGGGAATATAAACATGTCTTGGAATCTTTGGACCCTAAGTCAGCTGGTCCTGCCCTGGGAAGAAAGGCACAAGGAGGCCTTTATTGTTTTGAGGTTTTGGCTGTAGTGAAGGACAGTCTAGTTCCAGATGCTACAGAAAAAATTTCAAATAGATGCTGCTTTGTTTTACCTCGCATGCGACCGATTATTTCTATGACTGAAGTTACTCAATAAGTTACCGTTGAATAACTTTTTTGTTACATCGCTTTTAAATAGAAATATTGTAGTTGTCCTCTGATTAAAAAAAACTTTGTTGTTACACCAAGATCTGTCTTCAAAATTTTGGCTATTCTCCGAGAAAAAGTTTGTCCACAAGAAACCATCTCTCTACAGGATTGTGGACTGATGTGTTTCATTTTGTTTTGACTTAGTTTGCATGTACCCCATTGGGCATGCAGCTTTTTTGATGCAGTGGCTATTCTCACTCATTCAATAAAATTAACCTGTTTACTAGCAATGATTGTTTGCAGGTGAACCCTGTTCAGGTTGGTGTGAGAAATTATCAGTCCATACAGAGCATCAAGTACTTTACCCCCCCCCCCCTCTTTGCAAAGGCTATTGTGTTTGAAGTTGCCTACAATATCAATTTTTTTTTAACTTCTCGTATGATACTTTTATCATTATTGTGAAATTTTAAAAAAAATAATAAATATAATTATCACAATAGTGATAAAAACATCACAAATATGATAAATCACCCACAAAAGTAATAAATTTTTTTGTATGAAAAAAGTGATAAAAATATTAAAAACACCTATAACAGTGATAAAAATACTCACAAAGTTATAAATTATCCATAAAAAATAATAAATTTTTTAGTTTTAAAATGACTCACAAAAATTATAAAAATAGTCTTTAATACAATAAATTATAGAAATATGGTACCAATTTTTTTTTTATTGGTATCATAGTCAAAACTATTGTGTTTTTATTTTATTTTTGGTATGCATGCACATTGATTTGGAATCTTTAGCATCAGTGTGACTTGGCAACTCATTATGACTAAAGGAAATAGAGAACTTAATTCTAATTTAATTCATTATGGTTGTTAATTTAATTGTGAATTTAAATATTAAATAGAGTCACTTTTAATTCAATTATTATAATTGATTGAGTAATATTATTTTGACTTAATTTATTAATCTAATTCATTGCAATCAATCTAATGTTAAATGAAGTCCGCTATAAATCTAACAGTTGAAATAAATTAGGTCAATATATTATGTCAATAAATTTTATCCAAATAATATTATTGTAATTAATTAGGTCTTCAAAGGTACAAAATACAAATAGCATTTTTCATGATTGTATCACCTCCAATCGAAATAGGCATCCTGATTGAAGTTCTAGATTAGAGTTTGCTCTGATCGTTGGCGGAGGTTTTCTAGCTGAGCTTGACTTCTGATAATTTAAATGTCTTAGGTTTAATATTTCACACCCTTATTCCTCTTGGGACATTTTTTAAACCCGTTCAGATTATGGTAACTAGTATCCGAGTTTAACGGAATAGTTGGTGCAAGTCTGAACACACTTATAATTAAAAAAAAATTAGAGTTTTCCTGAATAACC
>CM042185.1:45992851-46004615 GCA_023539305.1 Ilex asprella
ATATAAAACATTATCATTTTTTTCCATTTTTATTCCATCGTCCTCTGTGTCTTGTTGTTTGTTACTTTGTTATGTGTGATTAGTGGTGATAGTGTGATATTTTAAGTTTAATGTTTTTATGAGTCTGACTTCTACGTTTTATGCGATTGTGCTTTGAGATTACTAATTTTTTGGTATAAAAATAGATAATTAATAATCGTGCACTGTTACGAATGAAATATATGAATTATTTTATGAATTTGTAATTATTCCTCTCTCTCTTGCAATAAATTTGAATTTAACCCGAACTCTCCAAATTAAAGTCAGACAGTGTTCGAATTGAGTTTCTCAATTCAAAATAAAATTAAAATTAAAATTAAAAATTTTATATTTAAAATTAAAATAAAATTAACTGTCTAATTCGTCCAACCCACCCCACTTACACTCCTAATCAAGTGTTTGTTGTATAAACACAACGACCCTACAACGAGCTCGAGTCCATGAAATACAAAACCAGTTAGGATAGTCAGATTCCGAAGTCCCATCATGACAGCTGCTATTTTCGTACACCTCTCTCTCTCTTTCTCCTTTCACTCTATATACCCCTCACCAATCTCCAGCTGATATTTTCATACACCTCTCTCTCTCTCTCCCCACTCGTCGCTCCTCTCACTCCATATACCCTCCCCAATCTCTATAGCTAGCTGTGAACATACGAATGACTATAGCTTGATCTCAGTCAATGTTACATGCATCAACTGCATCTTCTTGAAATACGGATATAATTGACAGCTTCAATGTCTGAACACCAATCTACGTTCATGAATGATCAGCTCTCAAGGAAAACTTCAATCTTTGGCTTGCACTTGTGGGTCGTTCTGGGTTTCTGTGTTGGAGCTGCTATTGTTCTTATTCTCTTCCTCATCTCTGTCTGGCTCACCTCTAAGCGAAACAACACACAAAAACTCAAGCCATCTCATCAACACAGCATCCCAAATGTGTCAAGGGACATCCAAGAAATCAGAATCGACCACGCACGTACTGATAATTCAAATGGAAACCATGCCAGAGTCCAACCCAACTCGTGTCTAGAATTGGAACAATTCACTGGGGTTGAGAGACAAGCTCTGCCGTTGAAGCCAGATGAAGAAAACCCAATTGGGTATCCGAGAATTCACATTGAGATTGGAAAGGATCATAGGATTGTGTATCCTGAAAAGTTTGGAGGGTTGTGTTCACATGGGTGTAATGGTGAGACTCGATCAGGTGATCAGGTGGGTATGGTGGTTCCTGAAGTTTCACATTTGGGTTGGGGACACTGGTACACTCTCAGAGAGCTTGAAGCATCCACAAATTGGTTTGCCGACGAGAATGTGATTGGTGAAGGGGGTTATGGAATTGTTTACCATGGTGTGTTACAGGACAACACTCAAATTGCTGTCAAGAACTTACTCAACAATAGGTGCCTTCTTGTTTCTTATATCACATGAATGCAATTCAATTTTTATCATTGTAGTTTTTATTTGCAGGCTATAAGGTGTTATTCATTGCTATCATGTAAAATTGAATATTCTTTTTGGGTATTTTATTGGTGGTAAGCCACATAATTGGTAAAAGAATTTTTCATATGTGACAGGGGACAAGCTGAGAAGGAGTTTGAAGTTGAAGTTGAAGCAATAGGCCGAGTTAGGCATAAGAATTTAGTGAGGCTGCTAGGCTACTGTGCTGAAGGAGCTCATAGGTACACTTGCTTTTGGCTAATTACCCTGTTTCTTTCACATTTTGATTTAAGCCCTTCAAGTGTTTGTGAGAATTGTTCATCTCTGTTTAAAGGCTATATAAATATGACATCTTGAAAGGGGATTACCGAACTAATACGTGTTTTGTTATAGGATTCTTGTTTACGAGTTTGTAGATAATGGGAACTTAGAACAATGGCTTCACGGGGATGTAGGGTCTTGCAGTCCTCTTACTTGGGATATCCGGATGAATATCATTCTGGGAACAGCAAAAGGGTAAAGTTATGTTCAATTTTTTTTCTCCTTCGCCATTAAAAATACTACATGTGGTGTTGCATGCTTGATCAGAAATTCATTTTGGAATGCAGGTTAGCTTACCTTCATGAGGGACTCGAACCCAAAGTTGTTCACCGCGATATAAAATCAAGCAATATCTTACTCGATAAGCAGTGGAATTCCAAGGTCTCTGATTTTGGACTTGCCAAACTCCTTGGCTCGGAGAGTAGTTACATCACAACCCGTGTGATGGGAACATTTGGGTCTGTCTATCACCTTCTTACAAATCCTTGATCCCCTCTTTTTTTTCTCTCTTTGCGACAGGGTTAGTGATTTTTTTTTCCTGCTTTTGCAGCTATGTTGCTCCTGAATACGCTAGTACGGGTATGTTGAACGAGAGAAGTGACGTATATAGTTTTGGGATTCTCATAATGGAAATCATTTCGGGGAGGAACCCTGTTGATTATAGCCGGCCTTCAGATGAGGTTTGCACTGACATACTAAAATCACTAGCTAATGATATATAATACATATACACCAAGAAAGAGCTTGCAAGGTTGTGCTACTTCCTCTTCTAGAATGTTGCTTGATTCAAGTCAATCTGTATCAGGTGAACTTAGTTGAGTGGCTGAAAAGGATGGTTGCAAATAGAAACCCAGAGGCAATTTTGGATCCCAAGCTATCTGAAAAGCCTTCTACGAGGGCATTGAAGCGGGCTCTTTTAGTAGCTTTACGCTGTGTAGATCCAAATGCGCAGAAGCGACCGAAAATGGGGCACGTTGTACATATGCTTGAAGCCGAAGAGTCTCCCTTTAGAGATGTGAGTATACTATTCTAAAACTTCAATTTAGACCTGATATAGCATCACAATATTCTTAGGAAGTGTTAAGTTGTATATATTGAATGGCTCGTTTCAGCCTGGATTATGGAATTTAGATCAACCAAATGAAAAATACACTTCAGAGTCAAAAATTATTGGAAGTTGCATATAGGACAAAGGATTAGCAAGACTGGTTTAGTCTCCTATTACTTAACAAACTGAGAGATTAGAGCATGGTGAACACTGATGAAAACACTAGATGGGAGTGAGGATTGTAAGGAATACTAGGACTGGATACTTCTGACCGAAATTCTACTAAAAATTTTGGTCCCGGTGGATATAATCTGACGGCCAGTTAACCCTCCGTTTTATGCTTATAGTCTTAAACAATCTTGGGGGAACTTGCTACTTGCTAGCCTCTGTTCTTCCCTCTTTTTCTGGAGCTCAGACGGAACATATAATCACCTTTTAAATAACCAAATGCAAGAAGCATTGGTTAGAGAAATTAAGCTCCAAAGCCTGTTCAATTTTCACTCTTGTAGTTAATGATAAGACAACTTTCTTTTTATTATTTATTGCAAGATGTTAGTACGTGTTGCCATTAATCAATTGATTAAGGTGTAAGCATCTTGTTTTAGGATCGAAGAGCTGGGAGGGAGCCAGGGCGTGCACATCAAGACAGTCCAAAGGGTGGATCGATGGAGAAGCATCAGACAGAGTCAGGTGACAACAGTGGGTGTGAAAGTGGAGTTCATGCTGATGGTTCATGATGGAGAAATGAAGGATTTCAAGAAGAAAAACAGTGAAAATTATCCAACTCAAATAACAGTTGAACTGGCACATTTCTACCATTTGGCTGTCTCTCTATATTGAAGGTGGCCTCGACACATCCTCCATACTAGTGTTGCCCAACCTTCTGTGTAGCTGCTAATGTTTACAGCGGCACTCTTTAAGTATAGCTCTATTAAATGATTTCAACCATACTTCTCAATTGCTTTCTTCTCTAGATTAAGAGAGGGTAAAAAGGGTGAGCCATAATTTGTATTTGTGAATGACGCATTGTATTTTAGTCGATCCTATTTAATTGAAGATCATATCAGTTCTTTGCTACAAGTCTCTTTCTGTGTTTTAGACTATGTCTTTATTAAATTCTCTGCGATTTTATTCACTGCCCATATCTATCGCCCTTTCTTTTGCTAGTCTTAAAGCTTCTTTAGTTCAAATTCTACTAGTGTTGATGAACTCACTGTCAAATAACACAAATATATAACCAAACCGTCTTTTGATAACTTTGAAATCCAGATTTTGGATGATTTTTATTATCGAACAGAAGATAAGACCTATATTATTTTTTTTTTTTTGTAGATTGTAATGCTGGTCTTTTGGCAGATAACCACTCTTGCGGCTTGGTGGTATAGATGACAAACCGTTCAATTTCATCGCATTCAACGACAATGAAATATCGCTATAAATTCCCATGTGATCGAGAAATGGTGACACCGATGACTTACCATGCTAAGTGGGTAGGGAGATTGATCATTAATGGAGGTCCCTCCAGTAACATGATGGCTAGTCCTCCTCTCTGCTTATAGAGAGGGTTTCCTACTGATTGAAAAAGCATGACAGCTGGGAATATAAACATGTCTTGGAATCTTTGGACCCTAAGTCAGCTGGTCCTGCCCTGGGAAGAAAGGCACAAGGAGGCCTTTATTGTTTTGAGGTTTTGGCTGTAGTGAACGACGGTCTAGTTCCAGATGCTACTGAAAAAATTTCAAATAGATGCTGCTTTGTTTTACCTCGCATGCGACCGATTATTTCTATGACTGAAGTTACTCAATAAGTTACCGTTGAATAACTTTTTTGTTACATCGCTTTTAAATAGAAATATTATAGTTGTCCTCTGATTAAAAAAAACTTCGTTGTGACACCAAGATCTGTCTTCAAAATTTTGGCTATTCTCCGAGAAAAAGTTTGTCCGCAAGAAACCATCTCTCTACAGGATTGTGGACTGATGTGTTTCATTTTGTTTTGACTTAGTTTGCATGTACCCCATTGGGCATGCAGCTTTTTTGATGCAGTGGCTATTCTCACTCATTCAATAAAATTAACCTGTTTACTAGCAATGATTGTTTGCAGGTGAACCCTGTTCAGGTTGGTGTGAGAAATTATCAGTCCATACAGAGCATCAAGTACTTTACCCCCCCTTTTGCAAAGGCTATTGTGTTTGAAGTTGCCTACAGTATCAATTTTTTTTTAACTTCACGTATGATACTTTTATCATTATTGTGAAATTTTTAAAAATAATAAATATAATTATCACAATAATGATAATATCACAAATATGATAAATCACTCACAAAAGTAATAAATTTTTTTGTATGAAAAAAGTGATAAAAATATTAAAAACACCTACAACAGTAATAAAAATACTCACAAAGTTATAAATTACCCATAAAAAATAAAAAAAATTTGGGTAAAAATCATTCGGACCCCCTGAGTTTTGTCTTAATGACACGGACACCCCTCACATTTTATTAATTACAGTGACACCCCCTCACATTTGAAACTTGTTACACGGACACCCCTTCCGTTCAATGGCCGTCAATATTAAAGATGGAAAAGAGTGACATCACCTTAAAAACTCTTGTAATTCCAAAATTAACCCTCAATAGTAAGATTAAGTATAAAACTCTTGTAATTCTAAAATTAGCCCTCAATAGTAAGATTAAGTATTATATATATTAAAATTTTTCCAAAATTATATAATAAAAAGACTATTATATCCCTCAATACACTTTAAAAACATAGCACAACTCACTTCCATTTCTCATAATAGAAAGACTATTCTATTTAATGAAGCTTTGGGATGTTTTTTTTTTAGGGTAAAAATCATTCGGACCCCCTGAGTTTTGTCTTAATAATACGGACACCCCTCACATTTTATTAATTACAGTGATATCCCCTCACATTTGAAACTTGTTACACGGACACCCCTTTACAGAGAAGTTTGAGGGGGTGTCCGTGTAACAAGTTTCAAATGTGAGGGGGTGTCACTATAATTAATAAAATGTGAGGGGTGTCTGTGTCATTAAGACAAAACTCAGGGGTCTGAATGATTTTTACCCAAAATTTTTTAGTTTTAAAATGACTCACAAAAATTATAAAAATAGTCTTTAATACAATAAATTATAGAAATATGGTACCAATTTTTTTTTATTGGTATCATAGTCAAAACTATTGTGTTTTTATTTTATTTTTGGTATGCATGCACATTGATTCGGAATCTTTAGCATCAGTGTGACTTGGCAACTCATTATGACTAAAGGAAATAGAGAACTTAATTCTAATTTAATTCATTATGGTTGTTAATTTAATTGTGAATTTAAATATTAAATAGAGTCACTTTTAATTCAATTATTATAATTGATTGAGTAATATTATTTTGACTTAATTTATTAATCTAATTCATTACAATCAATCTAATGTTAAATGAAGTCTGCTATAAATCTAACAGTTGAAATAAATTAGGTCAATATATTATGTCAATAAATTTTATCTAAATAATATTATTGTAATTAATTAGGTCTTCAAAGGTACAAAATACAAATAGCATTTTTCATGATTGTATCACCTCCAATCGAAATAGGCATCCTGATTGAAGTTCTAGATTAGAGTTTGCTCTGATCGTTGGCGGAGGTTTTCTAGCTGAGCTTGACTTCTGATAATTTAAATGTCTTAGGTTTAATATTTCACACCCTTATTTCTCTTGGGACATTTTTTAAACCCGGTCAGATTATGGTAACTAGTATCCGAGTTTAACGGAATAGTTGGTGCAAGTTTGAACACACTTATAATTAAAAAAAAATTAGAGTTTTCCTGAATAACCATATATACTTTGCTCAACTCTATATTCAGTAGTGTTGTTAAACTCAATTCGGACCAATGGGTCAATCCAATCTCTAAACTCAATTGGATTAACATTTAGATCGTTTTTGTGATAAACTGTCCATGTCCTGAATAACCATGCCAATTGAACAAGTGAGTCATTAACCCGGTGGTGAGATTAAAATTGAAAATTTAAATTTTACTTTTATAAGTTGTCTTGGATGCATTATGGACATGTTTAATATTTTTTTTATATTTATTATCTCACGCACTTGACCTACAATATGTTATTTCCATAGATTTTCAAAGTTATAGAATATTTATGATTATTTTAATTATTTCTTATATGTTTTTCCAGTCCGATTGTTTGATAAATACAGATGAACTAGTGACCTATTGATCCGATTTTTTGATATTTATCTCATGTATAAGACAATATAGTCCACACTGTCAATGAATCTGATGGATTTATCATTGCAAACAAGGGTAGGACTATGTCTGGGTGGCTTGGGAAATGCAGTATCTGTGGGACAACCCATATGCTTGAAAGAAACAAGTCAATAGGCACATGCACTTAAGTCTCATTCAGGTGGTTGGCTTCTGTATGTAGGGTCTTAACTCTTTTATGTTCTACCATGGCCACAGAATGGACATTCTTCCTCCTGCTGCTTCTTTACCTCAAAACACACAAGTTTTCAATTTTCATGGAAAGGGTTGAGTCAGCTGATCCTGCAAAATCTGTTCCTTCTTTTTACTCTGACAGACAATCAGAACTTCTTATGTATTCGAACCCTACTGGGTTGTTATAATACATATTCAGTAGGGGTTTTATAACCGCAGATGATTAAGTTGCAGGTCAGTGTTCTCATGGTTTATTGGTCCACAGATTGCTAGAAATAACACAATAAACCAATGCTTGATATGCTGATTTTTCAATGGAGGAAGCACAGGTTAGGAAGCTGTGTGCACAGAAATTTAACCTTAGACATCTAAAACGCACCAAATGACAGAATTGGCTTGTATATTATTGACTTTTGTATACAAAAATTGGAAAAATACAAGACTCAACAAGTGGCCCATCTGTCATTTTTTTTTAAAAAAAACAACCGTGTGGTTTAGAAAAAATAAGAGGATCTGTAATCAATTAGAAGCGCAGTAATAGCATTGTGGTAAAGAATGTCCCTATCAGCCAATGTAGCTGGACTGGTCTGGTAGTTAAAGAATCATTTCCCGGTTCTTGTTGTGTTCCTGGTGCTCCAGGTAACAGCGCTGCTGGTGGTGGAGGTGAAAGCATAGGTACATCACACGTGCCAAATGTCGCATTAGCCTGCTCATATTTATAAAAAAAATATTAGTCAACCAACAGATTAAGTCGAAGCATTATAGCTTCATATTTTTTATTTCGGACTTCTGATTTCTTCCCATTTAATCCGCACTAGGGATGGCAATATAATGAACAAGTACCATATATCATCAGTCCCAGTTACACTGCATGCATAAAAAAGATCAGCTGATAGTGGTCTAGATGCAAATGGAGTAGGTATGGCGATAAAGTACCAGGGGTTAGAGACCATAAATACATAATTTATTTAAGGCATGTGCTAGTGCCATGATAGTTCAACTGCTCTGCACATTTGTTTTTCTTTTCATCACCTTAACATCGAATTTAAAAAGAGTTTGAAAGTATTTTTAAACTTTCAAGTGACTCAGCTTGAGCACGCTTCTCATAGACTTCATATAAGTAAAAATAACACAAAAAATTGGCATGCATTAAGAGCAGGACATATTTGGGGTGGATGTGGTGAGATGGGCATTAATGACAAAAGGGAACTAAGTTTCGGCTTGATAATTCAGCATTTTTGCAGATAATTTGGAAGATGGCAAACAATTGGCAGAAAACCAAAATTTGAGCTATATTGGCTAGGTAAAAGCAGGAAAATAACGCCATTTAATAAAATCATTCGAAAAAATGTTGTTGACCTGTTAGGCTCACTCCTTATTTGTTCAGTATTGTGCTAATGACCACTAGGGAGAAATTAATAGCAACAAACCTTGCAATAGGCAATGCTGTCACAACCACAGGTTAGTTGACCATTTGCTTTGTCCACAGCTTCTGGAGCTCCTCCACCATCACTCCTCTGCCACAGCAAACCCGGGAAGAGAGGAAAAACAATGTTATTTTGATATGTGCCTCAAACTTACATCCTAAACGCAAATAGAATATGATTCAGTTGAAAGGATCTATGAAGTATGCATCAATCCATACCTGGTAAAAGTCGACAGCGATGAAATTTGGCCACCGTTTTCCAGCAGCTGCATAACAAGTGCTCATCATACTAAGTAATGAAGCAGAATTATCATTGCAAACCTCTGTTATATTAGGATTATCAGGAAAGTAGTTCTCAAGAACCAGGGAAATTGTTGTTGTGTTCAAGGGAGGTGATTCGGAACGATTTGGACAGGAACCATTCTTCATCCCACCATCTCCATCTGCAATCAGCTCAAGATCAAAATTGAATCTTCACATCTAAACTCAATTGTAAGGAAAATAATTAGTTTTGACTGATCCCCTGCACACATATTGTTGATAATAATGGAGACAACATTAATGAGTCCAGATATGGTGATCTAAAACGTAAAATACTCTTTCCAATTTTTAGCACACATGGTACTTCTGCCCTTTGTCACTTCATCGCGCAGATTGAAGTAGTTGCCATTGGACGTCTTCTGATAAAGATGTTCAAGATGCTGTCTTATGTTGAGAACATTTCAGCATACTACTTAAATTGGAGTGAAAAATGAAACTTACACTGGTTTTCTACTACATATCGCCACTCATAAGCAATCCCCTCTGAAGCTTCCTTAGATGATATAGAGGTGAAGACTACCAAGCGTTGATTCTGCTGCACCATATCATCCACTGTAGGCCAATCTTTCCCACTTTTGGGCATCCTTGACACTGGAAACCAGTATTTACTGAGGCCAGAAGCATTAAAGACTTTTGTCAAGCCCTGTGGCGACGTCACATAATCCTCGATAAAAATGGTAACAATTTCGGTGGGGTTGGCTTCCAAAAATACTTGAATTTCTTTCAAAACATTAATAGCAGGTTGCTGGAAAAAAATATGCCCATAATCAACTACAAGAAAAACCACAATTGAAAACTACGTAGTCAATCACCGCTGAAACACTTACAAATGCTGTGACATTATAACATTTGCCACCAAAGGAGTGACACAACCAGATGTCGTTGTTGAAGTCATACATATCAAGCATGAGTCCTCGAACACCATTCTACGAATCAAACAAATCTCTTAGCATGTCATTTTTATTGAGTCTAATCATGCTTTGCCTGAATATAAAATATTTGAAGGTTTAAAAATGCCACTTAAAGAACTTGTAAATAAGCTTTTCACAATTTTCCCCAGTGAATGTAAGTCTGTAAGATTGACATGGATGAAAAATACTCAATAATGGACAAAACCATCGACAGAGAAGCATCAGGCCTTCCAGCCCTAACTACAATGGGTTCCAAACAACAGCTGTGGTTTACATTCATGAAACAGCATCTGATCAATGCAATTTTGTACTTGAAAAAAATTTAATCCAAGTGCAAGGATTGGCTTGAAATGATTTCAATCTAGTCTCAAAACATACATTGACAAGCTAAAAATGTTGAATGATACAGGCGGGTAAAACAGAAAGGTTGCTTATTTTCTAACCAAAGCAAACATGATGGGCAATAATTTCGAAGTATCCCATCACTTGTTCCTTCAAGTTCAAAAAAGCAAAATTCCACATTAATAATACCCTACTATGTTCATATGGGTTCCAGATGATCAGCATCACGGATTCTTTAACTTACTAACCCCAAAGACAATAGGATCACTACAAAATACTCGTGTCCGATTCTTTCTGTCAATTGAGCAAACTCAACTTGTGCAACTTACATGACAAATCAAACAAGTAGTTGCAGAAGTGATTCTTCCGGCAAAGACAACACTTTTCAAGCGAAACAGAGTTTTGAAATCTTACTTGGAGTTGGTTGGTAATTGAATCTTCCTGATTGGTGGGAGCAAGAATAGCAGAGCCCGTGGCCGACGTTGACCCAGACAAAGCATACGAATTGTGCGTCGTCAGCCATGAGTACCGATTAAAAGGCAGACCTTTTACCTGATCAATTCACAAAGATATACCAATCAAAATACAGATAACATATGCATTATATATCTATCTTTCTATCTGGGTGTGTGTAGATATTGGCGTCACCATTGATGCGGGACTGAGGGGTTGAATGCGAATACATCTGGGGCGGGTGTTGCCATTGGCAGGGCATGTTCCACAGGTTAAGCCGGCGTTACAGTTATTGGGGGAAGAGGAACAGGTTTCCCCGATCTGTTACCAAACCAAAGATCTCAAATTTAAGCAATAAGTTATGAAAGAGAATGAAAATACAAACTTGAATAGATCATTAATCGAATTTATGATAAATGAGGGGGTCATATATAAATAATCCAATTCAGTTATATAATTGCAAAAAACAAAGGGAAATTAAAACCTGTAGGCTAGACGAGAAGCCAAGGAGACAAACTGTGAGAAAGATAAGTTTGATGGGAAGAAAAGAATTGGTACCCTGCAAAGCAAATGATGAAGAGAAGAACATGACAGCGTCAGAATTGTATAGTAATTGCAAAATACGTGAAAAGAAAACCTTAGTTATGGGTGTTACATGCCTGCATTTCGGGCTTTTCCCTGTACTATTAGGTTTTTGGGAGTCTGAAGAGAGAGAGAGAGAGAGGACGTCTGTCTTTCTCTTTCTCTGTCTTTAAAGCTGTTGTGGTATTTGTAAATTAGGGTTGGTTTAAGGTGGTTGTTTTTGACTTGGGTTTTTTCCGAAAGGGGTATATGGACATGGACACGGACATGGAAAGGTAGCATTCAGACCGTTTCTTCTCAGAGGGAAACGCGTAGGAGAGATTTTCCAAATTTCGTTACACATATATATATATATATATATATATATATATGCAGCAGTTATTCTTAGGCTTTTACTATTTTTTTTAGT
>CM042185.1:46019943-46033673 GCA_023539305.1 Ilex asprella
GAATGACTGGAGGTCGAATTTAAATATCAATGTTTTAGGGACCAATGACAATAAAAATAATGGTCCAGTAACAATTTCCGAAGACTGTCATGACCCAAGTATATATGTGCCACTTATTATGGAACGGTGGTCATGGCACCGAATCATTGGTTTAGTGGATAAAAACTCGGATATTTTGATTTAGGGGTGGCTGAAGAAATTTTGATGCTTAAAGCGAAATTACTAAATAAAAGTTTTTTTTAAAAAAAATTAATTTATTTAAAAATTCAAATTTATTTTTAATTTATTAAGTGAGAGAGAGAAAGAGAAGAAGGATGTGTTAGTGTTGTCGAGAAAAATATTTTAACTTTTCCTTTATTTTTTTACCAGAGAGAATGTTTAATTTTAATTTTTTTTACTTATTTTTACAGAGAGAGGGTGGGTATGTATGAGTAAATATGAGTTGACTTTTGCATACTTTTTATTTATTTATTTTTTAGGTTTTTAATGTTATCAATTGGATCATGAATTAAAATTATTACAATAAAAATTTTGACTGTACTTACTTTTGTTGGGGCTTTTTTGGTATGGTTTAAAATTTAAAGGATTTAAATTTTTTCTGGGTTAGTAATGTACCTAAAATTATAGTGTATTTTAAAAATTTGAGGCCGAGTTTTTTTTTTTTTTTAATGCTGTTGAGCCGCCTCTGTTTTTGTTTAATGTTTGCTTTGGAGACTTCGGGAAGCAAAGCATAGAATGAACAGAAGATGCAAGTGTGCAATCAAAGAAATTTCATCTTTGTTTCTTCAAGGAAAAGAAAAGTAATGAACCCATAATGGAAAGTGTGGCATTGAAGATTCAACAATGATGGTTGATTGCTTTTTATCTCATGAATGCTCAAATAAAAAAAGATTATAGCGCAGAAGCCTAGATCAAAATATTAATTTCTTTTTTATATTATAGTCATAAATATTCAGATCAATTTATGTATAATATATAATCATACGAGGGTAACAAGAAAAAAAATAATTGGCACATTATTCTGGTCAATTATTTGCGTATATCATTTTGATATGATAGATGTGGGGTTTTTTTTGGGGAGTAAGATAGAAGTGAAACTTGAGTTGGGTTCAAAATATCATAAAATAGTTTGGTTCATATACAGCGAAGACGTTAGAGTATTGAGATGACCTTTTAAAGAATTCGATACTAGTGACCATGATTCATAGATTCGACCAGTGTTGGTCTTTCTTACTCTATGTAATTTGTTTCAATCCATCACTTCTGTTAAATGAATTTGTTTCATTTGACGATTAATCTTAAGAGAATTTATCTCAATTATTAGTTAATCTTATTGAAATCTTTCCCACTTTATCACTTCAAGAGGTCGATTGAAATAAATTACATTGTTTAAAAGACAAATTAGAACAATTCAAAGTCCAAGAATAATTCAAAACAAAGACCATAATCCAGGGACATTTACAACCCTCAAACAAAAAATAACCAACATAATCTATTACAACTAATAATTCAGTCGTGAATCCTAACAAATACCGGGATTTTCTATCAATTTAATAAGTATAAGTAATTAAATTAATAAATTAAATTTAAGTGTGAGCCGGTGAGTGGGGAGGTTTAGAAGATGGCGAGATCACGTTTTTAGTCTGCTAACAGACAGTCACATCACATGTAGATGTTGTCACGTTGTTTCTTTGGTATTACCCAAAATTATAGAAACATGCCGGAACTTACTGATTTTATAGAGCGCCAGAACCACGTTTGATGAGCGTGGACCCCAATTTGGCCTCCTTGCTTTGCGGATGAGACAAATCTATATATATATATTGTTGCTTAATGTTCTTACTTTTCTGTTGGTTCAGAATATTAGTGTGATGCCATTTCTGGTCCCCCCATACCTCACCCTTCTACGCTTCTCATACTCTTTCGTCGGTGGTGCAATCTCTCTCTCTCTCTCCCCAACCGTCCTAATCATGTGTTTTTTTTTTCGTTATTGGAAATTGAGATACAAGTAAAACAGAAACTACGTATATGGTGTGGACTCAAATCTAGTGGTAGAACTGCCCTTGTGACAGTTCTTTAGCTGAAAGTGTACCGCTATTAAGGGTGTAATTTGGACGGGCTAATTCGATTTTAATTTTGTTCAACTCAAAAAAATTAAGACTAGGATTTTTAATACTTGGGTTCAGTGTTTTAAAACCCGGCTCGGCCTGATGGGTTGACTTGATAAATCGGAGCCTGAACCAGGCCGACTTAGGTATCATTGCCCTAAATCGATCCGTCCAGACCAGGCACCATCGGCTGAGCACAGCTCCACGAGGCACCATTGACTGAGTAGTGACTCTAGGGACTGAGCATAACCTCCAATCCAGTTTCCAGTCCAGTATCGAATTGAGTTCCCTCCCCCCTTCTCTCTCTCTCCACCTATATGTGTTTATATATATATATATATGTTTATGTTTCTATATCTGTAATTTGTGTGGGAGAGACTTCTGTGATATGGTGGTTCTCTGTTTTCTTGACACATTGTTCTTGGATTTTTTGCACTACATTGTACAACAATCAAAATGGGTTTGTTCAAATTGACTCTGTTTGATCAGTGTCATTGAATAATTTGTATTTGTTAGATCCCCAATCTCAAGACTCTATGATGAAGAAATGCGTTTTGATTCCAATTTCTAGAAATCTAATGTTGTTGTATTATAAGTTTGAATACGTTGAAATTGAATGTTTGATGATTTTTGATGTTATTTTTATAATTATGGTGATTTTTTAGTCTATTTATTAGTATTTATAATTATTTTTAAATTTTTTAATGTATTACCAGTCCAACTAGTGACTCAATAGTTGAACCAGTGACCCATTGATCCAGTTCTTTTGTCGGGTTGACGTCCGGGACGGGTTTTAAAACTATGCTTGGGTTACGCTTAGGTCAAAAAACCTCAACCCGAATTTAATTTGGACAGGCCTAAGTTTGAGCCATCGGGTTCACGGGTTGAACCCGAATATTAAAATCGGGCTCAACCCGATTTAATAATCGGGTTTAACCCGAATTAATACTATATAAATACACTTTTATCATATGATTAATCTCAACTCAAGTTTGCGTCTCCCTTAAACTCTCACTCACTCTGAGTCTCTCTCAAGAATTCTGGTTGTGCAAGGATTTTGTTTAAGCAGTGAACTCTATATTTGTGCAAGGATTCTGGTTGAGTTTATTTGTGTTATGTATAGTTGTGGTTACATTATCTCAAATATTGAGTTTTTAATATTATGTTTTTATGTTACAAACTTGATTAAAGTAACCAAAATCAGTCCGAAATTATTAACCCGAATTCAATCTGAATCGCCTGAATTAAACTCGGGTAGTGTTCGGGTTGAGTTTTTCAACCTAAGGTAGAGTTAGAGTTTGGATTAGAATTGAAGATTATATATACTTAAGGTTGGGTTAGAATTAACTGTCACCCCGCCCGAATTACACTTTAACTAGTATACCCTATACCCGATTGCTAGTGCTCATTTTGCAACTTCATGTGCCAATGCATTTGACTTGTGATTATTATGAAAATGTGGGATATGTACTATTTTTAAGGGGAAGAATTGTGGTGGTCATGATCATTCCAACCACAAGCTTTAGAAGGCGAGAGCCACGGGGAAGAATAGTAGGTGAGACTGAGACATTATTGTTTCGTATTACTTTAATCTTTAATCAGATAATTTATTAATTTTTTTTACTAAATTTATTACGTGCCATTTTTTTAGACGATTTCTTGTACCTAACATATAATCATTTGTCAAAAAACTTAACGATTAATCTATATAAGAATTAAAATGACACAAATTAAATATTTTAAAAATAAAATTGAAAAAATTGATAAAAAATATATACTTTAGAGATTAAAAATATTATTAACTCTTAAATTAATCAATGACATCTCATACATTAATTAAAGTTTAGATTTTTTGTTCTTGATTATAAATTCTTTATTTTCAAAGATCTTGATGGATTGAGTAATCACCTTTTAAGCATGAATAGTATGTGAGAGCCGACCAAGAGTGACGTGACTTGACTGAAAATTAAATAAATAAAGAAATAGCTCTAAATAGTGAAACACGTGATCCTGGCCCCTCAAATCCTGAACTTGAATCAAAGCTTGGTTCACCAAAATTTTACCAAATCAACTTTGGATCTGATTGTTTGGTCAATTCAGTAGGATTTTTTTTCATTATTTAGCAAAATAAAATTCTATTTTTGAATTGAGGTGGAAACACTTTAAGGGGCTGTTTGTAAGGGAGGATGCGGAATTTGACGAGATGAGTTTATAAAAAATAGTTTAAAAGATCCCAAAATTTCATGTTTGGATTGAAAACTGAATCCAAGGTTCTCAAATTTGTTTTGTTGTTGGTCAGAATATTAAACTCATGATCATAAGTTTCATCAAACCTAGGAGAGAAGTGAGTTTGAGAAGATAGGTTAAGGGGTAAAATGTACAAAAGATAATTGTACTCCTTAATATGTGTATGAATGATATCGATCGAGAGTAAAATAGTCATTTATGACAAATAGTTATTAATAATTATGATATATCCATGAATTTTATATATGTATATGTTGCATAACAAACATCAGTATGAATCGAATTCAATTTTGAATCTCATCTTTGTAAAAAAAATTTGAGAAAGTCAATCCAAACACTCCCAAAAAATCCATCCAAATAAAAATAAAACTAATCGTCGGATTAACTATAAAGTCAAAATTTAAAGAGATCTCAACCGTCAAAAGTAAAAGTCATTTTATTTATCTTTTTGAGATTTGAATTATATTGTACTTTATTATATATCTATATCTATACTACTTATAAATATCAACATTTACAAAAAAAAATTTAATTTTCTATTTTATCCCTAATTACTATAATAAGGTAAATTATACCCTCTTATATATTTTTATTTATTACACATATTAAACTTTCAATTTATTTTGAAGTCATTTATTAGTAATACAACTATATACAATATCTATATTTATATGATCTATAGTTAAATATATGTTATATTTTATTTTTTGGTATATAATAAAATAATAATCTATATATCTATATCTATACTACTTATTAATATCAACATCTGCAAAAAACTTTTGATTTTCTATTTCACCCATAATTATACATAAACTTTATCTCTGTGATTTTTAAATTTTTTGCTGGATAAACTTTATCACTAATATTCTAATTTTTTTGCTAGATAAATTTTATCACTATATATTATTAGCTACATAAAATTTATCTCTATGACTTCTAAATTTTTTCTTAGATAAACTTTATCACTATGACTTGCCACTACATTTTTTTTTCATTTAATTTGATAAATTCTACTAGAATTCCAATGTAATGTTAAAAAAATTGCTATTTTTTAGGTGGTGAACACAACCATCGAAAATTCATTATTCATTATTATATGATAAAAGATTAGAAGAATAAAGAGCTAACCCATATATTTTTCTTTCTTTTCTACCTATTAAACTTCCAAAATATTTTGAACAACTTTATTAGAAATATATATAGGTATTTTCTTTCTTTCTTGGAAAAAATTTTTGATTTCCTATTTCACCCCAAATTATTACACTAAAGACAATTATGCCCACAAAATATTAGCTAAATAAACTTTATCTATATAACTTCCAAATTTTTTGTTGGATAAACTTTATCACTAACATTACAATTTTTTTGCTGTATATTAGGTAGATAACATTTATCTCTATAACTTCTAAAATTTTTTCTAGATAAAATTTATCACTATGACTTGCCACTACATTCTTCTTTTCCATTTAATTTGATAAATTCAGCTAGAATTCTAATATGATGTTAATTTTTTTTTAATTTTTTAGATTATAAACACAACTATTAAAAATTTATTATTTATTATTATTATATAATAAAAGATTAGAAAAGTAAAGAACTCAACCCATATATTTTTATTTCTTTCATACCTATTAGACTTTCAAAATATTTTGAACTACTTTACTAGAAATATATATAGGTAAATATATGTAGATATACCTATATCTCTCTAGTAACTCCATTAACATTTTTGGTCATTATATCTCTGCAATAATTTTTTTTTCAATTTTTTTTAAATGAATGGTTTTGCATCTTTATCCCTTTGATGTTAAGTATATTGTGGCTGTGAAGAATGGTGGGTTGACAATGCTTGGTATTGTCAACCTGCGAGTTTTTTTTTCTCTATCAGGACATGCCTATTGCTGGTATGATATTTTTTTTACTTTATTTTTTATCTATTTGGGTATGACTACTACATAAATATTCTATTTACCTTACAACAGTTTTTATAATTGGAACTAAAATTAATTTGTGTTTGATTGAATTGATGTTTCCATCAAAGTAATAATGAATATCCAAAAAAATGTATTTTTCATGGAATGAAGAACTTAATCTGTTAAACTAATCTCCTAATATTTAATTGTTTATTATTATTAGGCTTATAGTGTTTTATTATTTGTTATATTATGAATTCATGTGGTGGTGAAATAGTTTTAGATTAGTAAATTATATTTAGCAGTTTTCTTGATCTTTTGTTGTAATGCCACAAATTTTTATTGGATCCAAGAAGCCATTGAATGCATATACCAGCAACATTTTGCTTCGTCATCTTCATACACTTCGTATTTCTAAAAAATATAATATAAATTTTATGATCTAAATTTTTTTAACATGCTACGCACGTGTGCATTACTACTACTATCTATACTATTTCTAAATGTCAACATAAGTGAAAAACTTTTGCTTGACTAAAATAACCTTCACAAATTAGTTATTGTCTATCATATCTTTTTGGTGTTAATAGTGTTATTAAATTATATGTAATCTATCTATATTATCTCTATCTCTATCTCTAACTCTTATATCTATATCTATCTATACTAATCTAAAATGTTAGTTAATTTCAAAACTCTTAGTTTTCTTTTTGACCCCTTAATAATGCAATTAGGTCCTTCTAATCCAAATAAATTAATTAGGTCATTTAACTAACATTATTGATGCTTGTTGCGCTTGCTTCCACAACACACCCCTTCATCTCTCTCCCTCTCTCTCTCATCCAATTGTAAAAGCTGTCGGCTGAGTTCTCCACCTTCAGGGTAACATTTGCTGGTGCATAACCTCTAACAAATATGTCTCCTTGCTTCTCTCTTTTAATAGTATGCAGCTTATCGTTGTGCTTCTACAAATTCTAGGAATTAATGATTGAAGAAGCAAGGACTTTCTTTCTCTCTCAAAAACACACTAACTTGTGGAACGAGTGGTGTCCTGCCTGCACATGTACTGGTTTTTTCTCTTTTTTTTGGTTATAAGATACGTGTTATTTCATTTGTTTATGCTTGATGATTGAATATACAAATGAATTCAACATTCTTAAGCCACCTTGTGGTGGCACTTTTCATTCTCGCCTAGCAGCAAAAAATTGAAGAACTTGCTGCATGACTGTACATTTTCAACTGTATGCTTGTAGGGGTTGTGCATTTTCTCAATTGGAATCTGTAACTCTGTGACTCACTACATATACTCAGCTATTATGGTGCATTAGGACTCTAATACTTTAGAATGTAGGCTGCAGCTAAGGAAGTATTTTTATGTCTGAAACCAATTAATATATACACTTTGTAATTGTAATTTAAGAGGAAAACTCTACAAAATATTTGATTCTCTATGTTGTTTTTAAAATTGTCTATGATTCGCTTATCTGTCATCTTGATTTGCTTGCCCTTTCTCTCCTCTGTTATCTGTCTGGGAGACTTTGTTAATTGAAAAAAAGATTATCTAAAGTATTTTGTTGTTTTGTTTTCGGAGATGTGCTTCTGAAAGGAGCCTACTTCATTGGATGTTATTGATGTTTTCTTTGAAGGTATTTAATACATTCATTGGAAATCTTGAGTCAATTCACTGTTCTTTCTTTTTGTTCTTAGGAGTTTGTATTGTGATGAGCAATTAAGACATTCTCCAAATTTTATCTTATAGATGAGAATTCTTTGAGTTGTGTTTACCATGCATAAAAACTTGAAATATTCATGGAACTTGTTGCACTTTAGTTTCATCTGTAGAATATCTAGCGAAAGGTTCTCCAATGCTTTCACTTGTAGGGGGGAATTGTCACAAAGCTTAGTCACATGGATAATTCGTCATTAGATTTTGCAAAATTATTGTTTGTTTGGGATCAAATAATTAACTATGATGAAATTTGAAAAATAAGAGTTCAAGAAATAAAGTTGTATATCCTATAAAAAAACAAAAAAGAAATACATTTATATAACCATTTAGGTCGCAACATGGGTTTGTTCTCAGGTGGCTTTTGGACAATGGAATGATTGGTAGATTTTGGAATGAGATTTTGAATTGCTGGGCAAGTGATTTTGTGATTGAAATTGTTATCAATTGATGGTTTTAACATTAAGTGGACTCAAATTTATGGCCTATGGACTCAATTTACTAGGATATATTTGGACTAATACTATTTTATTGGTGGTGTTGTTTGATCATTTATATTTGAGCTCACTCGTGGATAATTTTGTTAGGATTAATAAAGAAGTATAAATCTTTATTTGGTATTCTTTTTTTGGGAGAGTAGTTTTTTTTTTATCACTAAGAATTGATTTTGTCAAGAGATTACGATTTTTTTGTAGTTTTTTGTTACATCCAGAGTGTGATTTGGTGTGGCAGCACACTTTGAGGGTAGATACACAAGGCAAAGGCACTACTCGGAATATGCTTCGAGTGGCAATATCCTTAAGGATGATGCATGTGCAAGACCACCTCCTCCATCGCCATCATTTCCAAGGACCCAAACATGGCTTGAGATTGTATGAAATCTAGGTATGTGTTTTCCTCTGAAATGTTGCTTTACTGCAGTAGTGGTGCATTTCTTCTTCTTCATATTAAAGTTGTCTTTTCTTCTATATAAATGTTAAGTTGTCTTAAAGAATTTGGTCACACACATCTCAATCTACCATAATAAGGATGTGTCCTCTTTCAAGGTTGATTTGCTTTCTCATGAATTTATTTGAGTGTCATAAAGGCTAATACTTTGTAAATTTTTTCTTAAAATTTGACCATTCCCCCATTGTACCTACAATGATATTGCATGAGTAGGTTTCACAAGACTTCTATTGCCAACTCTTGTTGAATGGAATAAAGGTTGGATTTCTTTAGTTTAATATTTTCAAAACAAAATCCTCCAACATATTAAAGCAAAGTAATGATATCAATGAAAAAGTGAAAACCACAATTTTAACTTAAAATGGTCCACGTGCAACGCACGTGTACATTAACTAGTACTTATAAATGTTAGCATCTATGAAATTTTTTTGATTTCCTATTTTATCCCTATTTATTATAATAAAGTCAATTATACCCACATATTTACTTTCATTTATTTTTTGCTTTTTTATACATATTTCACTTTTAACTTATTTTAAACTCTTTATAAAGTCTTATAAATTCTTTTGAACTCATTTATTAGTAGTGCAGTCACATACAATTATAATATATATGTAGTTATCAGGTTGAATTACACAGGCAAATATATGTTATATTTTATTTTTTAGCATGCAATAATATAATAATATTATAAACGATCAAATCAATCTATTTAGCAAAATAAAAATTAATAATTTTATAATATAATTAGATATGCAAATGCTTAAAGAGGTCGGAGAGATACTTAAATAAATGATAGATTAGATACCCAATACTTATAGAATAAATTAATAATTAAAATATGAATGATTTATTCGGCACTTAATTTATTATTTAATTAAAGTACACATACAATTCATATTTTTAATAAAAATAATATTATTTAATTTATTTACATGCAATGCATGTCGTGCATTACTAGTAAATATAAATCACTTTTTCCAACTCAAGTCAAGCTAACCGTAGTGAGAAAGGAGAGAAAAAACTACAAGAAAAAGGTTAAGAGAAGTACTTTTAGGGGCTTCTCTTCTCTTCTTGTTTCCCACCAATTTTTCGAGCGTAGTCTATAGTAGGGAGGGTCATTCTCGCAGAAGTCGTGTTATTTAACTTTTTATATATAGACAAAAAAATTAAAACTTATTTAAGTGTCGACCCTAGAAATTTTTTTTGGCATCACCCCTTCTTATTGGTACCATACCTAAAACATGTTAATTATTGAAAAACCTTTGTTTTTTAACTTGTCGAGATTAAAAACATACACTAACTATTTCATGATTTTCTTTCCACAATAGATGTGGTTGTTACAAATTAGTATGGTTGTGATACCAAAAAAATTGATAAAAATAGTTAGGGTAAATTACACCAATGGTCCCTAGCGTTTATCATTTATTACATTTTCATATCTAAAGTTTTAATTTCGTCAATTTCATCCTCCATGTTAACGCTGCCGTTCAAATAATACACGAAATCAAATTTTATTTTGTAGATCTCAAAAAGAAAAAAATTGGTCTCAATTTTGTTTTCAAGGTTCCAAAATAAAATTTTAAGTTCTATGTTCAATTGTGCCCATTTTTTTTTTATTTATCCCACAAAAATAGAAAGGGTTGCTACGAAAATATTGGTGAGATATCATGGAGATATACATTACTCCTCAATCAATTACTGGTATATTGTCAAAGAAATTCAATAAAATCTTCTCATCTAACAAGAGAGAATCAAGATCAGGAATGGGTCCTTGACTGTCAATGTCCCAAAGCCATGTCTGTGAACAACTAGATGAATAATTCTCTTGTGAGGAACAACTGCAACATTCCTTATTTCCTTTTCTTTTGTTCCTCTTCTTTTTCTTCCCCCATCCCGGCGGCAACGTTACCGGATTTGAAGTATCGGGAGGACCATGTTCTTGACGATTTAAAGAGTGACATTCTGACGATAACTTCGTCTTCGTTCTCGGTCTTTTGAATAATGGCTGCGAAAATAGGTAATCATGAAGAGGGTCGCTGGCGGTGGGCCTCTTTGGTGGTCTCCCACGTTCTCCGCGGAGTGCCATGGCGGTTTCTTGTGAATTGAATTTTACTTTCTGATTTCAGTGGCCTTATTGTTTGATTTATGGTATTGTAAAGTGTTTTTAAACACGAGATTATTGTAGTTTTGTAATATGTAAGCTACGGAGATTATTATCGTTCAGATGTCAAGTTTGTCTTCTTACAGATAAGAGATTTCAGATTTGATATTTCTAACACTCTCTATGAATCAGTTACTCTTGTTCCTCGGCAACTATATTCTTAAATTAATTCGAATTATGGTGGCCAATTCAGAGTTTAAGGAAGTAATCGATACTAATCTAAATACCTTATAAAAAAAATGATAAATCATTTTCATTTTGTCAGTTAGTAAATAGGTAAAATTTCGGCACACATGTGAGCATAAAAAGACATCATTCACAATCACATTGTTATAGCAGAAAAGCAATGTCATGGAAAGTGTTAGGAAAAATCGGCATTTGTCGGTTCGCTCGCAAAGCCTAAAAAGGACAAGGATACTACCGCCAACAGATGAAGCCGACGGTTCGACCGTGTTCGCTGTCACAAAGTCATCACAATCACAGCATGTGACACGAACGGTACTACTTACTTAAAAGCATGATTCAAGATTGTAGTTTCGTTGTCGGTTCAAAAAGTATCGAACAATATTAGTGTTACATCGAAGAACGATACCCATAAAATAGTACATACAAAAAGTTAAGAATAACGAATGATTCAGATCATATTACAATTTGATGGGTCTATAACGACCGAAACAGTGACATTGACTCGGACGAGTCGTGACTTGAGTCGGTGATTTACAAAAGAATATGATAAAATATCGAATCAGAAAGTGGAGAATGATATTAATATCGGTCGATTCTTCAAAGCTTAGAAGAAGAGCTAAGCCATCACACCAGTGGCCTACTGGTCCGGCAACAGAGGTGGTAAGCTGTGCAGGGGTCAGTTTCGATGAATGAAAAGATAGTGTTGGTGGGTCCAAAACACAAGCCTGAGCTCAGATGGACCCCAAACTTCTCAGGTGGTGTGGTCCACTAGCCAGCCATGTTTGATTGGGCCTTCTGGGAGCGCCGCAACCGCTCTTCTATTACAATAAGACATTTATTAACAAGATTTTTTTTTTTGAAAGACAAAAAAAAAAAAAACATTGGAGGCTTTGTATTGACTTAGATCATGAGTTATGATATAAATATTACGGGTTGGGTTAGTTTAATGGTGTTGTCTAAACGTGTGATGGTTTATCAATAAATATCCGATTAATCAAATTCGGGTTCGAATTAAAATCCGATTCATTGAACTAACTAATCAACAAGAAAGAAAAGAAAAAAAAACAGAGATGCAGCTAATACGATTGATTATTCTCGGCATGATTGCCTAGTGGACCAGTGGCTAATGAATTATTTGGATGACCTTTCATGTTTTGGTTGTTTCTTGGTAAAAATCATCACTCCCAGAAAAAAAAAAAAACACAAAAAGAAGCTGCAATATACCTCCTACAACTACAAACGCTATCAATATTCCACATACGTGAATTTGAAACTTAGGGAGAGTCTTTGAGTTTTGTTCTTTTCTCTCTTAGCTAGCAATATATCTAGCTAGTAATCGATTTGTTACAGTGTCGTCAGATACAATGCAATACATTGACAATCTCAACTTGACTAGATGAGAATGAAAGTCGAGAAAGAAAGAAAGAAAGAAAAAGTTATTCGCTATTAGCTCACACTTGTACGGCCTAATTCACCCGCGAAAAAGATAAACGAAAAGTAAGGGCCAAAAGGTGACTATTTTTTATCGGTTTAATATTACTTGATAAACTATTGGAGATGGCACCGCTGCTACAATCAACCAATTTTTGGCATCATTTTTTCTCCACTAAAGAAATTCTTTTATATTTAGGTCAATAATATAGAAATTCATTTTTTTCCATAGTTTTTGAGACATTTTTTAAAACCCAAACGAGGCCGTGCTCCAATTATTTGTAGCCCAAGGTTCGAGCAAAGCTCGAACCCGCCATCTGCCATGGCATTAGGGTTCAAGGCAAATTAGGGTTTTAACCATTTGGGCAAACAGGTCAATTCACATTTCTTTAGTGGAGGAAGCCATAGCTATGGGTACCATAGGAGTTAGGAGATCGAAACAAGCTTTAGGTAAGTCAATGGATGAATCATGAATCCGAATCAATGAATTAATATTTTTTATTGATAATTTAAACTCGAATTTAAATCTGATATTTTATATTTTAATGGATTTGAATTTGGATATACTTATATTTATATTTTTATATAAATATTAAAGAAATTAAGTTATTATTTTAAAAATTTTAGTTAACTAAATTATTCGTATATGATTGAATTTTCAAATTAAATTTTGAATTATTAACGAATTCGGATATAAACTATGAAAATAAAATTCGATGAATTAACAGATCGATGTTTTGAAATCTGATTCAGATTCAAATCAATCAGAATTCAACCCAATTCCAATTCATTGACAGGGTTAACTTTAAGATAGGCCTGTGATGATTGAAATTCAAGAGGCTCGTTATAGTCCAAATGTTTTGTTAATTTTTACTTTGGTCTGAATGCATCTGATGGGCTTGGGCTTGAGGCTCGTTATTATTATGGAAACAATAATGTTATTTTTATTCTTAGCTGTTACAATCTTCTCTCTCCGACTTCGTCTCCCTCTTTTCTCTTTTTTT
>CM042185.1:46034073-46103371 GCA_023539305.1 Ilex asprella
CTCAGCCTCTCTCCAACTTCGTCTCCCTCTTGCAAATTCACAACCCCTTCTCTTCACCTTCCCCTCTCCATCTCTCTGTCTTTTCTTCCCTGCATTTTCATAGACAAAGAATAGCACACCGCCCCCTTCACCGTCCCCCTATCAGTCTCTCTCTCTCCTCCCATGTGTTCAACTACAAAAATGAGTTACCCATTATAGATTTCAACTCTCTCGGACTTTTTCTCCCTTCTTCCTCTCGCGCGCGAATTCATAGATCTTGATCTGGTGCTTTCTCTTCTCTGATTTTCTGTGTTAATCTATGTTCTATGTTGAAATTAGGTGTGAATATGATCTATGTTGAAATTACGTGTTACATTTTTCTGATTTTTTTGAATTGTCTATGTTTGGTTCAATCTATGATTAGGTTTAATTATGTATTAGATTTTTCAGATTATTTTGATTCGTTTATCTTTTATTTTCTCTGATTTTTGTGTTAGATAAGCACTGTTGAAGGGTGGCTATATTTTTTGATTTCTCTTATTTTTATGATTTCTATATTTTCTCCAATATTTCTTAATTTGAATGTGATGTACATAGTAATTAAACATGCTTGATTCTTTGGCTGTGATGTTTGGAATTTGAATGTGATGTATATAATGATAGTAGGGCCATTTAAAATGTTTTTGTAGGCGCTTACATATCGAGAACTTGTTTTAACAGGTTAGTTGCCTGCACAACAAAGTGCTGACGGTAATCTTTTTACTTTCTGTGAGTGCATGTGTGATCCTTGTTTTGGTTTGTCCAGCTTGTTCTTTGAAAATGTGTTAGGTTCCTGGTAAAATGTTTTATTTTCTCCTTCCATAATCGAAAATGTGTGCATGTTTGTTGTCATGCATACACCCTTCTCTTCTTTCTGTGTTTGCATGCTTACCTTGTTATGGGCGAGGGTCACATGAGTGATTGTTTAGTCTTGCAACGTGAAAGTGCTCTTCCTTTTGACTGGTGTTTGTAGTAACTTGAGGCCGATTCATGTTGTTTGAATGTATAGTTTATTAGCTTTTCCAAAATATGCAATATAGAGATTGATAATAGATGATCAGGATTTGTGTTGGGGTTTACCAAGCATATACTATGCAGTATATTTTAATGAAACTATTATTTTTGCTTTGGGATTTGACTACCTGTTGATCTTAATTCATCCCTTAGCTTTGTATGGTGTGTCAATACTTGGGAGTTGCTATCTTTGTTCAATGAGATGTTGTTTCAGTTCTTACTTTGTTTGTCCTTTGTGTGCTTCTTTCTTTCGAGTTAGAGGTTTGCTGGCTATTATTTGAATGATTTTGCTTCTGTGTTGCTGTCTACCTAGCTCAAGCCTGACTCCCTCTAAATCTCTTCGATCATTAGCTTTATAATTCTGTTTTACAACAATATAATCACTGTTAACTTGATGGGGATTTTGTGTGTAGTTATATTATAAGAGCTTTTGTATGCAATACGGTTCATTGATATGTTGTTTTACGACACATGATGTGTTTTCGAATTCATGTATTTTTGTTGGTCGTTATTGAGGATGTTCATTCTTTGTATGAGTCAAGGCGTTTTATTTGAGGCTGTCGCAAATTCTTTAAATTTTAGGCGTTGCATAGTTGATGACAATTTCTGCTGGAGGGGCGGTGGTAGAGGTGGCTGTGGTGGTGGTGGTGGATGCAGAGATAATTATAGAAATAGTGGAGGTTCCAGCCCAAATAGGCATTATCACAGTGGAAACCGTTCACGTTCATATTGAAGTTTAGCTGAGCAATTTATGTACAAAAATATTGTGGTCAGAGTGATTTTATTATGTTTTGTTCGCGAGATTGTTCTCAAACTGGAGACTTAAGACGTCTTTTATATTCTGTTGCTTAGTGAGATTTAATTCTTAAGATTGAGATTGATTTAGACTGTGAATGTTTTTATAGAGGAAAATGGATAGTCTCTAAATTACTGCTAAAGTAGGCTGAAATTTTCAGGTGAGTGCTCGACAGTGACAAATTGGAGATCGGAGTGACCTTGTCTTGCATTAAAGGTAAGAACTTCAGTCCTCTTTATCTTCAAGTGCTTGATTTAAACATGACATTTAACATTTTACAGGGATTCAAAATGCTGACGGTAATCTTCATGCTTTTTGTGCGTGCATGTGTGATCCTTGTTTTGGTTTGTTCAACTTGTTCTTTGTAAATGTGTTAGGTTCCAAGTAAAATGTTTTATTTTCTCCTTCTATAATCGAAAATTAAAGATGTTGTATTCTAGGAATTAAATTTTTGGTCCAAATGAGCACTTTCATTTTAGGTAGCTCTCGAGTAACCCCCCCTTTTTTTGGGGACAGTGATCACGGTTATAATTTGTAGATACTTCATCTGTTCTCTTCATCAATAGTTCCCAAATTTGTAGATTTTATACTTTTTTTAAAATCTCACGTGTTAGTTGCTTGAAAAGTTAATCTAGATCCAAATATAAATAGTATACAAGAACTTAAATCTTGGACTGAGTTTCACAATGTTGAAGCTTCCAGATTGAAGCATGCCCCTCTGGAGTTTTTTTTTTTTCCTGATTGGCCCGAGTTTCATGCCGTTCAATGTTATTTAGTTAGTAAGAAATTTATTTTCTGGTCACTGTTGGGATTTTGTACTATATGAAATGTATACCTTGGTCACTGCTAGTTTTCAGAGAGCAATTGTGTATTTTATGCAAGTGAACGTGCATGTAAAAACTGTGGTAAAGTTTCATTGTTCGTACTGTCGTCGACCCTATCTATGTTTCTACGTTGGCCCAAAAACACGCTCATTCTTCAGTCATACAGAGAATTTTGAATTGTGAGGTACCATTACAAGCTCAATACATACAAGTTTTATTCTAGGAAATAACTCAAATTTCAAATCATTTACTTGCTTGAATTACTCAATGCTTTGGATGTGGAAGCATCAACTCCTTTCAAATTTATTAGATCACTTAGAACTCTTTTTGTTAGACCAATTTAAAATGCATTTAGTACAAACCTATTTCATTGTTCTTTAAAAAATAACAATACGACCATGCAACTTTTAAGATTTGTTTTTGCCATTGTTCTTATTCACAAAAAATTTGGACTTCGTTTAAGAGCTATTGTAGAATATCTTTACAACAAATTTAATGACTTCTATGGGTACAATAACAGACTAACAAATTGTCCACGTGCACACTAAAAATATTATAGGCCACACTAAAAATAGTCCACGTGCGACGCATGTACACATCAACTAATATAAACAGATTTAACATCCAAAAATAAAATTGAGAATAACATAGGGGTGCTGAGAAGTATAGGGGGCCATGGCCCTACTGGAAACTGAGTCAGTGGTAGGTCCAGTCTATTGTCGTATTTACCAGAATTTAGTGTTGGATTATATAATCCTTTCATCAATCATTCACATACATTATTACGTAAGAAAAAAGGTCAAAAGTTGTATTAAATTACAAATAAAAATTGAGAATAACAATTGAAATAAAACTTGCAATCATCATTATTATGGAACTAACAATGCTATTTTAATTTAATTTATTCACTTTAATTTGTTGATCTAATTATTTCTAACTATTAAATTCCTAATAGATCTCACTATTCAACAAAATTCAATATCAATTCAATAATTATGATAAATTAAAAATCTTAAATGATAGCTCAAATAATAACAAAAATGATGTGTAAACTAAACTTCTTTCAACCTTGACACTCTTTGAGAATCTTGATAACTCTTTGAATTCAAGTCATTAAAAAAAATTCCCACAGTAATACCCTAATCTCGACAACAATAAAATTAATCAATGTGAGCATAAATACTCTAATTTCAACATGAATAAAATAGAATAGAATTAAACAATGTGGGTGTAAACTAGCTGACAGCACTGACCGTTTAAATACTATTTGGATCTAAAATTCTGACCTAATTTGTTGACATAATAATATGACTGCAATAGAACCATGAGATCAAAATCAAGTTTCAATATTTGATAACCCTCGCAACCAATCCAAAGATCATAATAAATTAAGTCAATAAATTAAGTTCTAATAACATTACACTTAACAAAATAAAAAAAATTGTGTTATCGAAAACTCAGGTGCAAGGGTACCAGAAGCCAAAAGGTGTAAAAAATAATTTTAAAAATAAATTATTGAATATTAAATCAATTAAAATTTTAAAAATTAATTCCAAGGTTGAGTTTCTTAAAATATTGATGCTCATCTTCGTCCGAACCATCATTCTCTTTCCTCTAAACAACTGAAATAACAATTAATTATTCAAAACACTGCAACAAAAACGCTAAAGATAGCAAGGAGTCCCATTCAGCAACACAGATCTGGGGGATTTTCCAGGCAAATTCAATAACAACACAACATAAATATACCCATTGAACATACAAAGTTCAATGGAGTGAACAAGCTAATACGCATATATAATTTCTTTACTTTCTAACCAAAACCCAACTCCAGGGGTTTATCTCCGGCAACGACTGATCGCCGAGCAACCCCTAGTGTAGGGGTTAACCGGGCCTCTAGCTTTGAAGCAACTGTGAGTGTAGTATGACCTACCAGAGCGAGGTGGACATGGTATTCTATTAGCCAACAGTGCACCGTACGAAATATAGTACCTCATTCTTCTCCAAAACAGAGATCTCCGATCGTTCACTTCGTCTATGTCTCCCTCGTTGTCATCGTCTCCGAACTCTCCGTCGTAAAGTGACATCGCCGTTGGCCAGTCGAGTGCATCAGCCATGAGTTGTGTGCTGGTCTCGTGGATCTGAGATTGTGCACGTACAGTGCACACAAGGCAGCACAGAAAGAGAAGCTTAATGGGCAGGTGCGAAGAATCCATGGCTTGGGAACACTCAGAAGTCCTCTTGGGGCTTATGGTGAAAGAGGATACTCAGATTCTCCCTTTGTTTGATCACAGAGAGAGAGCGACAGAGGGGGGAGCAGAGTGTGTTGTCTGTATGTGAGCCACTCGTACAGTGGGAGAACGTGAGCTGAGAGCAGAGAGAGAGAGAGAGAGAGAAAGCGCGTTGGTTATTGGATTACAGCTGTGCTCTCATGAATGTCTGCCTCGACAATTGCGTAGTGTCACTCCCATTCAATTCGATACTGTTGGGGTAGGTTGCTATTTCGGGTCGGGCGATCGGATAAAGTAAAACCCTTTTGGCAACGCGGCGAATCGGCAGCTTTATGAATAGGACACGTAAGAGATTTCGATTGATTTGATCGCACTGTAATTTTTGTGAAAAAAGATAAAAAGGGTAACGGTTTTTTTGGATAAATAAAAATTTATTTTTGAATAAATATAAATTTTTATACATTTACTTTTGTTATGACAATAGATTATTCAAGATTTAAACACAGAATTAGTCCGACAGGATGGATAATTTTTTTAATAAATAAGTAAAAATTCCTCATTAAATTAACTTGTATTTTTCATTGCACACGATATTTTTCCATATATGCATCTAAAAGTCAGCTCTTTTTGTAGACAAAACTTTTAAAAATTAAGGAGTCGTTTGTTTTTTGTTTTTGACCTGTATTTTGTGTTTTTATTTTGAATTTTTGTAAAAAATAAAAAAAAAATGTTTATGTACTGTTTTTTGTTTTGTTTTGTTTTTGTTGTATTGAAGATAAAGATAAAAAAATGAGAACAAAAAATTATTGTTCCAGGAAATACGCGAAACAGAAAACATACGGTTTTGGTTTAAATGAGGTCTTACATTCGAGTCTTGTTAGCCACAAAATCCCACTTCATATGAGAGTATAAATGTGGGATATGTTTTGAATTTTTTCTTCCTCAAGTATCACTCACTTCACACTCCTCAGTCATTCTCTCGAAGGTAAGCAACGACTCACTCATCGTCTCTCTCAGTATGTCTCTCCTCTCCCGAGCTCTCTCAACCATTTTCTCTCTCTTCTACTCACATATCGACATACGAAGACAAAGTGTTGATTTTTATCCCTCACATGAAGGAGACCCACAATCGAAGACGAAGAAGGTAAGTAACCCCTTTACTTGTATAGATATATGTATATATATACATAGATCTGTATATATATGCATAAATCTACATTTAGATCTGTACAAATGTAGATCTGTACATTTGTATTTGTATAGATATATGTATATATATGCATAGATCAACATAAAAATCCCTAATTATATATTTTTTATATGTATATGTTTTATCTGTATTTTTTATCTATGCATAGATCTACATAGATCTGTATTTTTTTTAATCTGATTTGGATTTGGGATTTTTGTGTAGAAAACATATGATTGAATCTCTGTTTTTTTTGGTTATTTGATTTGGTGTTCATGTGGATTCCCATTCATGAATTTCGTAGATTTAAACATGTTTGATGGTTTGTTATCGAAATTGCAGATCGGGAAATCCACAGACTACAACACTTGCAGAGAAATCCAACAGATCGAGGTCCAAGTTAGCTCCTCTCTCAAACTTGACATTAAATTATTTTTGCTTCATTTTTACTTCATCAAATTCTGGTTTCTATCATATATTGATTACTGTGAATTGTAATTCAATATTTGTTCAATTTTTGGGTTGATGGGCTTTGGGTTTGTCAACTGAACCTTCAAAATTTGTATGACTTGATGAACCCCGCAATTGTGAAATTTTATTTGTTTTCTATCTTGGAGATACATATATTTGTTAATTGAAAGCATGTTTGTTAATTTTGTTACAAAACCCAAAAGAAAGAGAGGTAAAAAAAAGTAGAAAGGTTGAAAATTCTTTTTTGCCTTATATTCATGTCTGGGTTTCTACATTGGGATTTTTATAGTTAGCCTTGTCAGGTGCTAGAGAGTTTGGGTTTGAAGCTTTGTTGATGCTTCTGTGAGAGACCCCTTTAATGCTTTTGTTGCTTGAGATGTTATTGTTTGCTCCTTGATGGATGGTAACTACTACAATCAATGACATAGCTTGATTACTTAGGTGGTCCTCATCTTTCATTGGTGCAGCCACAGGCCTACAACAGTTGTTGTCGGGTTTGTGCTTTGTCAAAATTTGTTATATTCTATACTTGACCTTTGACGGTCGAACATATAATAATTATATGTGAATAGTTCATGTAGTATGATCGGATATTCGAGTCTTGGCTTATATACCTGGATGCATGTCAACCTGTTCAATCCGCTTATAATGTGAATACATTTACTCTAGACTAGATCAATACCTCGTTAACTTGCTTTCGATTTTTAGTCGGATAGATGGATCACCAAGAAATTGACCTCCTATTCTACCGTTTCATTGTCCCTTGATGGGTTATTGAAGTAATTCTCATTATTGGATTTAACGGTTGTACAATGTCATAGTAATGTTGGTGTAGTAATTTTTTATCTGACAGGCATCTGGGTATAGCTTGTGCTGCATTCTATGGTCTTGGATCTAATAGGTATGATGAATTTAGGGTTTTATTGGATGGTCTAAGATTGTTTGTGCAACATGGTTTGCAGGAGTCTCAGCTTTTAATTGAATCAGACTCTCATGTACTGATTTTTTGGGGTTGCTGAATTTTTTGGCCTCCTTTACTATTCAAAATTTTCTCTCCACTGATATTCAAAAAGTGAAATTCAAAATTTCCTCAATGTTGGCTAGGACACAATTTTGTTTGTCACACTGTGACAAATATGTCACAATATTGTCTCATTAAGTGCACATATGAAATATTGTGTTTATCACATTGTGACAACACAAATGTGACATCAAAAAATTAGTTGGTTTTGACTATATACATGATTATCACACTATATCAAAGCGTTGAGTGTCTGCTTGCGTACACAAAATGCTACTCTTCACATAGTGTGATAACACAGTGCCACAATAATTGTATTTAGTTTGACACAAATTTGCTTATCAGTTGTGACAAATAATATGTCAATCTGAGTGCATGCACAAATGAAATGTTTCACTTCTCACACTGTGACGTTGATAATATTGTACGTTATATTATACCCATTTTAAAAATAAAAATGGTGTTAACAAGTTGAAGTAGAAGAAAAACATGATCTGTCGATGGAAATAACATTTGTTAAAGAAGAAGAAGTACACAACTTGTGATTGGAAACCTTAGACATTAAAGTAGAAAAAGAGTAGTAGATGTCGAAACAAAAAAATTGAAGTAAAAAAAGATGTTGATGAAAACCGTAGATATCGAAGTAAAAGACGAATACCCAACGTTGAACTAGAAGAATCTATTGAAGAAGACGAGCGCCAAGGTTAGTTTTATTAAATCGGATGTCGTTGATGGTGAAAAAGAATACGTTTAACATTCAAAAATTAAAGATATTCTAAATTATGAAAACTGCTGATTAAATAAAACCAAATCCCATGAAAAAAGGAATTATGGGGAAAAAATATTTTTTGTAAAAAAAATAATTAAAAAAACTGTCATTATATATTTAGACACAATATATTTTCACATAATAGTACTTATCTATAATACATTTTTTTTCAAGATATCTTCTCAGAAATAAGTAATTCACAAGGTATTCACAATTTTCCAAGAAAAATATCCACCCAAAAGAATGAATCAAACGGATGAATCTTGTATACTAACTTATGGGTCCTTTGGAGGCCGGTCCTTTTTTTTTTTTGTAGAATTATTTGGACTTAAGTTCACTCAAAAAAAAAAATTGTTTGCGAATAAGTCCATTTTGATCTCTATTATCCAAAATACTGTCAATAGTCATATTTAATTAAAATTTATTTGAAAAAACTAACAACTCCTAAATTGAGAATTCCTAATTTGGGAATTGTGGTAGCATTAAAATTAATTTTCTATCATATCTATATATGACATATATATCTAAAATAATTTGAATGCTATCACAATTTCTAAGTTAAGAGTTGTTATAAGTGAAAATATTAAAAATAATAATAATAATAGACAGTATTTATGGTAGGGGTAATTAGGTAATACAATTTTTTTTTTAAAATGTGTACTTAATGACAATAATTTGATGAAAAAAAAGGCTCAAGTTCTTAAAAAAAATATGCACGACCAAATATCTGCTTATTTATTCATGGTGGGTTCTTGGTGTACACATCCTTGAAATGGGTTCTTGGCCTGCAGGCTTATTGGGCCATGAGCCGATCAACCCATTTCCTACGATTATGATGGATATAGATCATGAACAATCTTGACCCATTAGACAGATTTTTAAGCTGGGCTACTAGATAGCAGTGGCTTAAGCGAAATAAATGGACAATGCTAGTCTGCTATGAACAAAATTCAGAAATTTTGATACAAAATCTTGTGGGAATTTTGAGATAAATAGACGCAATCGCCAGGATTTTGGCTGGCAGTGTGAGCCATCTGCGTGCTCCCTATTCGCCTTGTCTTGAAACACGGATCAAAGAATTTGACATGTGTGCGAGCCAATGGGCAAGTAAACCCTTAACTTGCAAAGAAGATAGATTGACTGGATCCCCTTGTGGAGAGTGCACTGCTGACGACCTTGATCTTTTGAGAAGGGTTCGAGTGTCAACATACATGTCAGGATCCAAAAGATGATGAACTATGCATGAGTTGGACACCATTAGGATAACAATTGATAAATTTCCATTCCACTGATTTGTTGTAGCTCTTTACTTTGAATTAGGCATCCAAATTTATATGGGGAGTTGTGCTGGAATTCAAGCTAAAATTAAGTTCTCGTAGATTCAAAAAAATTCAACTGACATAATTGCATTTTTTTCCTTCTTGCAATACTCAGAGTCAGTGATAGGGGTGTTCATCCCACCCTATGAGTAAAAATTATAGTATTTTATCTTTTTACTCGAAACTTTGTAGAAGTTTTTTTTTTTGTGTGTGATTGACCCTACCTGAATTCTGTCTAAAACAATCAGGTAGGAAATCAGATGAACATATATTTTTTAATTATTAATTTTTAAATCTTTTTAACAATTTAATTAAGTAACCTGCACCAATTAACCAATATAATAAATCAATAACACTAAAGAAAACACAATAAATTTGATAATAGATAAATAATTACAATAAAACACAACAGAAAAATCATAAACATCAATACATCATAATTGTTGCACAAATATAATAACAATTGTCTTATGTCTAAACCATATCAAGCACATATCAAACATTATAACTACTGTAATAGATCATTACAAATCAAGTAACTTGCACCAAAAGAAGTAGCATATATATTTAAAAATGTTAAAAAATATATATATACATGTGGGTAGAGTCGGATATGAATACAATTTTTTTTTATGAATATTCCACATTCCTATCCGATTTTTACATAATATCAAAATTTCTTCTGTTGTCCTACCCAATTTTTTGAGATAGTCAATCAATAAAGTCGGATAAGATCAGAATATGCAGGTAATTGAAAATTTGAAGAGCCCTAGTTAGTGCAATGCTTTTAAGAATTGAACTTTGAGTTGTTTTTCTTCCCTCAAATTGATTTGTACAGATTGCCAAAAATTTAGCTCCATCGAGTTGCATCCTCATGAAGACAGAACTTAAGGATTCCAGAGGCACAGGTAAGAGGCGAAACCCGCGAAATGGCAATAGTGGAAGGGTCATGCACTTAATTATCCTTTATTTTTTATTTTTTTTGGTTCAACGGTTAAAGGTATTTGGGTTGGCATATACGCACTTCGACTAATTTTCTTCCCGGTCTGGTCAAAGACAGACCCTCCACACTGAAACTATGAAATTTATGAGTGATAAATCCCTAATTGCCTGGCACCGAAGAATTGCTAAGATTCAAATTCAGAACATTTGAATTTATTGTTCATTATTATTAACACTTGAACTACTTTGAGTTTTGAATTGTCCTTTATGAGGGTAGTGGCTTATTAATTTGATTTGAATTTCAATTGACTGCAGAGTCAGGCAGGAGGTTGGAGTTTTTACCACTCAATAAATGGCTTAAAGCAAATAAAATTCATTTTTCTTACAAGTTTGTAACAATTTGCTTGATAAATCATTAAACTTCCACTTTACAGTGTTGTTTACTCTGCTTTATACTCCAAAGAAAACCAACCCTTATTGTTGCCTTGCCACTGTGTTACTCCTATGGGATTAGATGATTATCTGTATCACATGAATCCTTACCTCTTACATTTGCCACAAATATAATTGCTCTTAGAAATTGTATTGTAAGAGAAGTATGATAGGGCTGGATGTAGACTAGGTCGTAGTTTTTTTTAAGACGATTCACCCTTCTACTACGAGTGAGTTTGCCAGTCCAATATGTCACACGAGTGTTGTCTAAAGATTAGTTTTGTCGACTAGTCAAGTCACACTAGAGTTTATAAATTCTGCTTGATTCTAATCGTTTTCTGATGCTACATTAAGTTTTTCTGAAAATACTAATTTCTTTTTAATAATATTATTGAGACTTAACTTGCTGACATAATCACTCAAAATCATTGAATTGATAGTGAGTTTCAAATAATGTTGAATCAACTATCAATTCAATTGATGGGTCAATCACAAATAACCCAATTTATGTGGAAAGTCCAACTTCAATTGAAGAGCTCAGTCTTATAAAGACCCAAATCCAGTTAAAGATCAAGAGGGAGCCACACTAGCTTATCCACATCGTCAAGAGAGCATCCGAGAGCCTTACCTGCACCACCAAGGAAATGGTCTACATTCACCTCATCCTTGACCGAATCTCATGGAGAGCGCCTTAACAACCTTGCACATTGAAAAGAAGTCGGGGGCTACTCTGAAATAGTTGTGTAGTTGCTGCATATTCGCCCCAACCTGTTAGAGGGTCACTATAAATTGTAAGCCCTACCAACACTTGGGGGCCATCAGATCGCACTTTTACCTGAGCACGACTTTCCACTCCCCTTCTAAGCTTGTACTCTCTGCTCCTTACACACTTGATATAATAAAGCGTCCAGCGACCCAAGTCATTCAGAAGTGGACGTAAGTCGTATTGACCGAACCACTATAATCCTCGCCTTATCTCTCCACTTATTAATTACTATATTTAATACTATTACCTGACAGGTGGTGTACAAAGTAACTTTGTGCTTCATTACCAATGATTATGAGTGATTAGATCAGTAAATTAAATACAAGTAACATTACTCAATTACTTCTTGTAAAAAGATATTTTCATAACTTTCTTATTGGATTATTATTTATCCAAAATTTTTCTCATTTGTCTTAAATCTGTTAGTAGGGTGAGAGAATCACTGATGTACATGTTTCTCATTCATTCATCCTACTCACATTCATCTAGAGTACGAGTGTCAAACGTGTCAGGTCGAGTCAGTTTTGTGTCGTGTCATTTTTTGTCGTGTTTTTTTAGTGTCGTGTCATTTCGGTACGTGTCGGGTTTGGGTCAATATTCGTGTTAATAAAAAATAATTTAATTTGACAACCATTAATATAATATTATTTAAAAATTATAAAAAATTATAAAAAATTATAAAATTCTTATTTAAGAATATAATACTCGTTAAATAATTATTTTATATTTACAGTACCCATTAATCGTGTTATTCGTGTCGAACCTGAATTTGACCTATTTATTACCGTGTCAACTAATCGTGTTTTTTTGGAGTTCGTGTCGGGTTCGATTCGGATCGAGTTCGTGTTCCAGATTAAAAATTAACAGCCCTAATCCAGAGTTCATTTATCAAGTCCCTCCCCCTTATTATATAGATTGTAATCTACTGCTTGCTAAGAGTTGAATTTATGGATAAGACCATAATACCCAAAATAAAATGTGGGTGTCATACCCAAAAAAAGTCCTTATCTGTAGATCTTGTATTAATTTTCTAGTCATAACCCATACCTGAGGCACGATAAAATATAAAATTTGAGTGTCCAAAAAATTGATCCACTATATTAAATTTTTTTAAAATATATAATTACAAATTAATCAAATATTAAATAATTAAATATATGATAAAAATGAGTGATGTGATATTTTTAAGGAGAAAATATATAAAAGATTATACATGTGATAGAAATGAGTGATGCGATTTGACGTTTGAGTCTGACAAAAGGATGATAGATGAGGTAAGTGATTGGTGATGGTTTTGAAGAAAACAATATGACTAGAATAAATTGAAACACACTTCTGTTTTATTATATAGATTTGTGATCGTTAATCTTAAAAATAATAAAATATAAAATACTTTACATGTGTTATGTTCTTATTAGTAGAAAATAATAGGTACAATGTCAAAAAATACTTTTTCGGTATCGTAGACTCGTAGTTCGACTCTAGATTTATAATCTGGTTTGGGTACCACGAGACAGAAGCCCAATAACATAGTTCCTTTCGTTTACTACCGTCTTCCAGAAACAACTTCCAATGTTGTGTATTTCGTATTGCTTTTATGTGTTATGTTTGCAGATGTAAGTGAGTCTTGGGTGGTAATGGAATGTAATAGGCATTGGCAGACAATCTGAAAATAGATGCAATCTACTGTGACTATTGGTTTGATCATTTGAGGTAAGAAGAAAAGGACCCAATTAGGGTGAAGAATATCATGTGAAATGAAAAGCCTAAGGAAAAGAATGGGGACCACCCCTCAGGATTTATTACAAGTACTTAAACTCTGGTAAAGGGGTTCAAGATTTCCACCAATACATTTTATTTATGATTCTTTTTTGACGGATTATTTAATATTAATAAATAAATGAATCACTTGTGTACAATGACTCTTAATTAAATGCATGATAAGTAGTATGTTAAGAAAGAAATTGACGAGAAAGTGTATTGGAGAAGATTTCACTCCTCTGATAAATACTCATCTATAAAATGAAGAGGATCAGATGTAAATAGATAATAGTTCTATTATCTTGTTAAAAAAAGGGTTTTAACTTGATTTCCAACATATTTTTGAGCATGCATTTGATAGCAGTGCACTGAGCATGAAGAAAAAAAGTTAGAATAAAAAGTTTTATGCTGAAATCTCGTGTGGGAACACGAAGAGAGAAATGCTATACTTATCAGAAATTCTTATCAAATTTTTTTTATCTCAAATGACTTGGCACGATCTCCATCATCAGATAAGTAGGTCTTGTTAATATTAAATGATAGAGATTGTGTTGCGTCATTTGGGATGAAAAATTTAATAAGTACAGCGTTGTATTGAAGTGTTGAACGAGTTTCACATCGGTTAGTTATGAGGAGGTCCAGAACCATATAAGGGAGTGAGTCACTCCACCTACAAAGTGTGTCTTTTGGGCTGAAAACAAATGCCCAACAAGTAGTATCAGAACCATAACCCAAGCTATTGTGTGAACTCAACTCCTTGTACTGGATGAGAGAACAATGATAACTACCAATTGTAAGTTTCGTTCAAGGGGGGGATTATTGAGGCATCGAACGAGTTTCATATCAATTAGTGATGAAAAGGTCTGAAACCATAGAAAAGAACGAGTCACTCCACCTACAAGGTGCTCTTTTGAGCTGGAAACCCATGTCCCAACACATTGCTCCTATGAAAAGGCTGTTGGGTGGAAATGGAATATGAGAACCACAGCCAGGCAATCTGGAAAAAGATTCAATCTACTATAGCTAGTGGTTTGATCAAATGGGGCAAGAAGAATAGGACCCAATTAGCTAGGGTGAAGAATACCATGCAGAAACAAAGCTTCTGAGAGAGAGAGAGAGTGGGACAAGTACTTGGGGGATTTATGACTCACTGCTCACCCACTTCCTTGCAATAATATGTCAACTCCCTTTATATCTACAGTCCCATAGACTTATCCCCCATACAAGGTAAGAGCTTCAAAGACTTGTACCATTTTTTAGTATATTTTTTGACAACATTTAATTTGAATATTAATATTTAGTCTATTAATGTTTCTTTTTATGGTGAATAACACAGAAACACCTTAGGGCTTTGAAACATTAGACTCTACCCTTATATTTAGAAATAGGGAACTCAACCCCTTCAAATTTTAAATAAATTTGCATTTTTCACAAAAATAACAAAACAAAATTGAAAAAGAAAGAAAGAAATACTTATCACTTCCTCCTCCTTCATTCTCACTCTCTACCTCCATTCCTCCCCTCAATCGAACCCCAATAATAACATAACCCCGCAAACCCCATCCTTCTTCTTTCTCTTCTTGGATCCTCAGTTGTAGGCCACCACACCACATAATGCACCATACCACCACCACCACCACCATTGCACCATCCAATTGATCCGAAGACTAGTTAAACCTATGACCAACACTAATCCCCCCACCACCACTACCATGAGTTCCACCAATGTCGCAACTATCAGTAAAAACATGCATTCTTAGATCTCTATCTCTGTCTCTCTTTTATCACATCTCTAAAATTTTTAGAGATGTTAGTATAATTTACTATATTTTCCCCTATAGGTGAAGCAAACTTTCATTGGCTTGTAATAAACACTTTGGACCACAAGATAATGAGATTGACACTAACTAAGTTGTTATAGATCCAAGGAAAACAAGGGAGTGCAAAGCAACATATCATATAGAGAAGTTTGTTCTTCATCAAGAACATCATAGATTAGATTTCAAGACTATTCTCCATATTTTTTATATTATTCCTCTTGCCAATGTCTCCTTTTATAGGCATCCAACAATAATGAAAATAAAAAATAACAGTCAAAGATATTCAATCGAGCTATACTATATGGACCTAATGATGTGGTTTCAATACAACCATTAAATCAAATGTGAGTTTTAATATTAGATGAAACTCACTACCGATCAAATGGTTGTATTCAATTAAATTCTCAAATCTGATCTAAATAGCATTTTCCTATTCAATCGGGCAAACCAAGAGATGGGGTTGTAAGGTGATGGACCACTAATATGTAATAACTTAGGTACACCCAAGGATTGAGGTTAGGAAAGAAAATGAGTTGGAGCTAATTAACCATGGGGTGAGAGTGTGATGAAGGGTAGAGATCGTACACAATTAGTCTTGTATTCCCAACATGACTTATGTAATGTAGCAAGGCGAGTAATTGTTTACTAATTTGTATGACTAGCTAGTAATCTCTAGTATTGCTGATGCAATTGCCGTCTACTTTGTTCACCTGCGAGTTCGATTCAGTAGGTCCTATTGTACATACTTCCGTGAATATAGAAAGGCATATCTGAATTTGGGTTGGGGTTGTAGGTGAAGGAAGATAAGTTGGTGCTTCCACTATATAACACAAAGCACATGGTCAAAAAGGAAAAAGAAAAAAGAAAAACACCGACACTATTACACTCATTATATAATTTGTCAAAATTTTCTTACTAAAATGAGTTACTATTAGATCCAGGAGTCTCATAAACTTCTTGACAGAAATATTATTTTTTGTTGTTTAACGATCAAGGGGTGTTCAGGTTAGTTTATATGCATCTCGATTAATCTTCTTTCCGAATCAATCAATAACATGTTATCAACGTTAGAACTAGAATATTCATAGCCTGACACCAAAAAATTATTAAAATTCGAATTCAAAATATCTAAGTTTACACCTTATCCCTCTTATCACTTGATTTAGGGTATTTACTCGATCATTTACTTTTTTCGTAGATTATTCATCATTAATAACTGAAAAATTGATTCATCATTGATGTCACTTGAATTCATGTAAGTGATTCATAAGAACAAAAATAATGAAGAACTTTACTGATCTGCCTCGAGATGCGTTCCAAGGAAGCATCACTGTTACTCCAATGGAGCGTGGCAGGACATAACCGGAAGTAGAACAATACCGTAGGTAAGGCTTCCCTACCCCCACTTCTGAATTTGGGGTGGTTGTCATTCTGACAATTGTCATGTGACTGTGGGGTTTTCTATAAGGGTTTTTTTTTTGTCCCCGACTCCCTGCAATAAAGCAACCGAGCAAGTGAATTTTGAAGGATGAAATCTTCGATGGATAGTGGTTCATGCACTTTTTACTTAGTCACAGTCTTTTTCATTTTGGGTAACCTTACTTTGACTTAAAATTTTAATCTAATTTGTTAATTTAATAATATGAATTTTTTGTAATTATTGAATTAATATTGAGTATAGTTCGTATTTAAATGAGTAATACTATAAAGACATAATTTATTAGCCTAGTTTGTTAATTTAATTCATTATAATATTTGAATTGATTGTAAATCTCATTGAATATTAAACTTTGGTGTTGATCTAATAGTCTACTGAAATTACATCATTCTGTGGAATTTTTGGCTCAAATATCATTACTTTATTTAAATATACATATCTACAAAATGGTTTTTATATTGAAATGAAATAGAATATAGGGCACAACTTGTATATATATATATACTCTTCTACTGGCAGATTCCCCTGCACTGTGCTATTTTCCCAGGCGATAAACCCTACTTTCTTTAAGCTCTCTTCTATCAGCTTCTCCATCCTTCTTTCACAAATTTTCAGGTCCTCAAGTCCCTCCTCTGTCTCTCTGTCTCACACACACGGACACGTGTGGAGAAAATATGGATGTTGACCTGCTTAAATCATCAAACCAAGATCAAATGGAGATGATGTCAATGATGATGCAGCTCGATAAGCTTCCACAATTCTATGGTCCCTACCAAGACATTTCTGAATTGCCGGAGATCGAATTCTCCGGCGGAAGCGCCTCCAGCACGGAATCCTCACCACCTTTCTTCCACCACGCCCCACAAATAAGATCACCAACACAATTGAAAATTCCATCTTCCTCTATATCATTCATGGGTACACAAGTTCAAGAACCAGTGACTCCATCTCTGTCACCCACTTTTCTCCTACCCCAATTCAGAAACTCCACTGAACTTTCATGTCCAAGTTTATTGCAGAAAAGAAACTCCATGGAAGCTATGAGAGAGATGATTTTCCGTGTAGCGATGATGCAGCCAATTCACATAGACCCAGAATCGGTGAAGCAACCGAAAAGGAAAAACGTGAAGATATCGAAGGATCCACAGAGCATAGCGGCGAGGCATCGGAGGGAAAGAATAAGTGAGAGGATAAGAATTTTGCAGAGACTTGTTCCAGGAGGGACGAAAATGGACACAGCTTCTATGTTGGATGAGGCTGTTCATTACGTTAAGTTCTTGAAGAAGCAAGTACAATCTCTGGAACAAGCCGCGATTGTTAGTAATAGGCCAATTGGTGTTGGGTTTCCGAGACAATGGCTACGGCAACTATGAATTAGGTCCATATAGCATTTCTCTTTGGTCGAAGGCTTCTCAAACATGGGCTCCATGCCTCCATCCCAATGTTTAGGTGATTAGAGGAAGATTGTTAAGGGTTATATGGCCTGTGATGGTTATGAGTGTTTGTAAAGAATGGGTGTCTTTGTTTTTACTGTTTCATATGTTCTTTTGGAGAAAGAAATTTCGTCCATGTGTAATATTGGCATCTCTCTCTCTCTCTCGTTTCACCCACAGTAGTTCTGGACCTTAATGAGATTAGCGCAGATTTGAATCTCTATATTCTTGATGGGAAATACTATGCTATGTATTTAAAATCTTCAAACTAAATTTTCATCCCAAATCAAGGGAGACCATTGAATCAGTGAGTTCAATTTAAAAAAATTAATGGGATCCATTCATTCAATGATCTTTCTTCATTTAGGATAGAGATTTGAGTTAGAGATTTAAGATACATAGTATTTTTCAATACTATTTGGACTTAATTTGATGATCTTATTTTGGTGCATAATGATGATGTATAATTATTAGATTGGATGAAGTTTTATCTAACATTGAAACTCATAATTAATTAATTGAATTGGTTGTGGACTTAATCTAACATTAGAACTCACAATTAATCCAATAATTACATTAAAATTACATCATTAAATCATTAAATAAGATCTTTATACCATTGATTCTTGATTATTCTTATTTTGGTGGGTCAACGGAAAACTTCCACTCGAACCAACTTGTAAGTTAATTTCTTTGATAGCCTGCACAGCCCGGTGGAGACAAAGTAATTGCTCTTGTTCTTGTTCTTTTTTCTGGTTTTTGTGTCTGTGTGTGTGTGTTTGGGGGGGGGGGGGTTGTGTGCATGATTACTATGGTGCTTCAAATCATAAATGGCTTGTTTAATAAATCGGAAAAAAATTATATTGCTTTGTAGGTTATAGCCAGAAGCCTTATAAGACAATGGAAATTAATTTGGTATTTAATTCAATACAATTATTAAAGTAATTGTGACGTTCAATATTACATGAAGTTTATCTTCAATCCAAGAGCTATAATTACTTTTTTTTTTTGTTTCGCGAATGATTTAATGGTGTACTACCAAATAGGTTATGTAGAATAAGTGACAACAGCTAAGAAGGAAGATTGTCGCACAATCAAAGTGCAATAGAAAGTGGCAAAGTGATAATAGAAACAAAATGAGTTGAATTCAGAATCTAGTGGCATCAATTCTATTTGATTTGGATCGAACTAATGATTAATATACATTGCTTTGCAATTATGGAGACCCTTTTTTGGTCAAATTTCATCACTTAGGTCTTCAAATTTTTATTTTAGGAAAAAGTTTAAAAACTAATAATATCAAATAGGGGATTAAGAATTCAGTGCCATCCATTTTATTAGATTTTAGATACACGTACTTTTATGTTAATTAGTTAGATTAAAATTTTTTATTTTTGATAACTTTCATGTAATTAAGAATTTTGATTTCATTATGGGAATAATTAAAGTTTGTATATATTCTGATGTACGACGAGTTTTTTCGTTGATTAATACATATTTCAGAGTTCTTCTATTATTTTTTCCTATGAATTCAAAGTGCGAGCGTTCTTTGCAAGCGAAAATGGTAATTTCTAGGAAGGTGATTTGGATTCCATCTAGCATATAGTTTTTTCCTTGAATTCTCCTAACTATAGATCAACTGTTGTAACATAAATGGAACATACTCTCTATAAGTGTGTTCCTAAAAATATATGATGTTGAAAGAAATTAAGAAATGTACTGCATGGGATTGGGCTGCAGAAGTAGAGGGGGAGGGAGAGAAGAAGCTTTAAATACTTTATTCTATTATTTCCTCCACGCCACAATAAAGTAGAGAGAGAAAGAGAAGTGGGCAGGGTAGGTTGCCTCCCATGGGAAGGTCGAATGACAGGAGTGTTCATGTTTCGAAGATCATATATAGTTGGCTAGAAGCCAATCATCAATGCTATCTATCAAAATCAAATCCAAGAGATCAGTAGAAACACAGAAACATGGGTGAAAAAAAGGTCAAACTAAATCTAACAAGGAGAGGAGATCCATGTGAGACATCCCACGAAGGTCCCAACACCCCCACACAGAGGGGTTTTTATTATTAGGGTTGGGACGCACTCCCTTTTAAATTTACACACAGAATTTAGGAGGAGCCCTCAAGTGCATTGTATCTTATCTGACAAATTTTATCCTTCTGACAATCCATGATCTATCCATCCAGCTATTTTATCGATAGGATAAGTTTTTGTTTATTTTGTGAGGAGGGAGGACTGTATACATGCATGAGATTAAACATACCCTTGTACTTGAGCTAAAAATGTCGACCTAGATTGGTTTGCGTCTCAAATAAAAAAAATGTATCTGAAAATTATTTTTGGGAAGAGTTTTACAAAAATGTGTTTTGGTGTTTTTTGTATTACAGAACTTGTTTGATTGTATGATTCCAAAATCAATTTTATAGAATTGAAAGTAGTAACTTAGAAAACAATGAAATAATAACTCTGGTGGTGGTGGCAGTAGTGGTGTTTTTTAAATTCTAAAAAAGTTGTTTCAAAAAACACACAAAAAATTTCTACCTTATTCTCTAAATTTACCTTCTATTTCAATATATTTTTTTTTAAAAAAGTTGGTCAAACAACTTTTCTCCGAAATAAAAAAAAATCAAATTTTCTCCCAAAAACTGTGTCTAAAAATAGAAAAACAACTTTTGAAATGCAAACCAAACAACACCCTCGTTACTGCCACCCCCATTATGCAAATTTGGCCGGCCTACTCTTCTGTCAGTGGGAAAGAGTGAAGTTTTAGCTATGAAAGATGATAGAATGGGTAGAAAGAATAAAACGTACTTTAAATAAAATTATATAAATAAATATGATAGCTTATGACTTATCATAAAATATAACGTTTAATAAAGTACAGAAATAAGATTCATGTACATGACCTTAAATATGTTGAAATAAAATTTTGTTGAGTTGAGTTGAATTGAATTGTATAATAATTTTTTAGAAGACATGCTAGCGAAGTACAAATCAGACATGATGCGAATAAATACATTATATGAACAATTAACCTAAATAATAAACGACTTGGATTTAAATCACACATAAATAAGTTGACTCTGATACGATAAAACTCATTTAACTAGTATTGAAAAAAAAATCTTCCTTTTTTCCATATCTTTTTACTACCTTGACCTATTTTTGGTTGAATAGCCTTTTTCCTTTGATTTTGCTAGGATTTGGATCAAGTGGATTTGTAATTTATAGGGGTTTAAGAAAAAAATGGGTACTGATGTAATGATTTGTAGTTAATTGATTATACTAAACTAAAACGAATAATACGATCACGACATGACCCCGACACTACAAGAAAAAAAGGTCTTTTGTGATAAATTTTTTACAACGGATGTGTTTGCCATCACAAAAGACATATTTGAGACAATTCTTTGTGGCGGCTGTGTTTGCCGTCACAAAAAAGCGTGTTTGTGTTAATATTTGTGGCAGTTATTTTTTCTGCCGTAAATAGTGTCATAAACTCAAAAGAAATTTTTGTATTTGAGACAACTGTTTTCTTGCCTCAAATAATATTTTATAAATTCAAAAGAATTTTTTATATTTATTACAGCTATTTTTCCCGTTGTATATGATATTTTATAAAACATTAAAAAACTCTAAAAAAAATTATATGGGCAATAACTATTTTTCCTGTTACAAATAATATTTTATAAAATTACGTAATTTAACATCAAAAGACAATTTCTAGTTAAAAAAAAAATTAACTCTACAAAGTCAAGTTTTTATATCAAAATTAGGGATGTCAATATATGACATGACTTGTTAACACCACATAAAATCAGTGGGTTTGAGTTTTCGTTAAACCACATGTTTAGTAAACGAGTGGACCCGTTAAGATACAATTATAAACGAATTAGGTATTGGTGAAACCAACTAGAAGAAATGTATACGATATGACTCGTTTATATGTAATGTACATAATTTGGATAGTCGTTCAGAGAAATATTGTGTGACCCTCTGCTGATGTATATTCTAACTTCTTTTAGTTCTTTATTATATATATGTATATAGATATTATGTTAGTATAGTAACAATAATTTTATATTTTTTTTTAAATGTAACTAAAAGAGTAGATGGTTCGGGAAATATGTTCCACTTTTGCATTAATTTCTTGTACTCATAGATAGTTATGTTTTATAAAAGTGCATATTTTATATTTGAATAAATTACACTCACACCCTCTAACATTTGAATTTATTACACAGACACCCCCTCATTTTTTAAAAATTACACTGACACCCCAATAGTTAGATGGAGTTAACTATCTTAATAAAAAGACTATTTTGCCTCTTTGTTCATCAGACACCACCCAATACCCAGCGACGCAACCACACCACTCTCTACCCAGCCCTTTATCTCTTTGTCTCTCCCATTCTCTTTCTCTTTGGCGATATAGCAGACCCTCAATCGCAACAATAGAGTCATTAGTACCCATCACTAACACCATTGTCAGAGACCCAATCCAACAATGGAGTCCACCGTCAACACATCCATCGACTGGAATCCCACCTGAGATAGAGAGACCCATCAACACCACTACCTCAACTATCCAAAATCACCCATTAGGGTTCTGTACGTGTTCATTCTTGACAAAACTTTGTGTGGAGGTGATTTGTTGCAGCGGTGAATGTCGGTGGTGGCTTTCAGTGTAGATCTGAATTTTTTTTTTTGTTACTGTTGTTGAGATGAAAAGGGTATGAGCTTCCATTGACCACTAGTATATTCATCTCTTTAGATTAATGCATTCAAACTGTTGTTTTTAGAGCTGCTGATTAACCAAGTTCTTGTTGTGGTGTTGTTTGTGGAGATGAAAATGAAGATGGAGGTGGTGGACCGGTGATAGGTTACTTTGTTACTAGTGGTGGTACTTTGTGTATGAGAGAGAGAGAGAGATAGAGAAAGGAGGAGGAGCATGTGGTGCTGTGGTGGTGATTTTTAGGGAAATATGGTGGTGGTTCCGTGGTGTGATATGAAATATAACATTTAATTGAGAAAATGTTAGTTTATATATGAAATATAAAATAGAGAAATGATAAATGAGAGATGGAATAAATTTTTGGGACTTTGGAGGGTATTTTTGGTATTTTAGGAATTAATATCAATGACATCAGTTTTGACTCTTAGTCATTTTAACGTCTGTTAGTTAGAGGGGGTGTGATTGTTATAAGTTTCAAATGTCAAGGGGTCTTAGTATAATTTTTGAAAGTGAGGTAGGTGTCCGTATAATAAATTCAAATGTCAACGGGTGTGAGTGTAATTTACCCTTTATATTTTGTTTAACTCGTGAGATTGTTTTTTTTTTATATGAAAATATTTTTATGTTTTTGGAAAGGTCGATTATATTTACTTTTGTGTTTATTTATATATTAAATTGAGTAGTTGTATGGATACCAATGGGTCTTTGGTTTAATGGTATTCCTTATATTGTGGAAGCTTTGTCTTCTTGAAGTCAAGGGTTCAAGTCTCCTCTCCCCCCCTCCCCACTAAAAAAAAAATAAACAAAAAAAAAATTGTATTGAGTGTATATATGCGCAGAGTATATAACATTGATTATTAAGGGTCCATAATAATTAAAAAAATATATTTTTTTTGTGGCGGTATCGTTGCCATCATAAATATATCTTCTATTTATTACGACAACCAAATATGACATTTGAGGCAGCACTTTTGCCGCCATAATAAAAACAGAAGTGTCGGATTTTTGTGATAACTTATTTACGACAGGTTCATGCTGCCGTAAATACTATTTGAGACCACACTTATTATGGTGAGATAATGCAGCCACAAAAAATATTTGTGAGGGCAAATAGACTTTTTATGACAGTATTTTACCGCAGTAAAAACCCTTTTTTCTTGTAGTGCGACCCCGACACCGACCTCGACTAATACCCTAAGATAAATGAAACAAAATTTTCCATCGATTTTATTTTCTTTCGCGGGGAAAAAAAATCATATAAATATCGGATATGGGTGGTGTGGAATGGGCTGGGAGGTCCATTAAAATCAGTCAAGAGTCAATCATAAATATAGATATGGTCATGTCGGCATCAAAATTGGTTAGTTTATGTTGGATCACATTTTGGAAGAGTTCGTGGAATGGGGCAGGTAGATGGTGCATCATAGATGCCTCATATCTTAGACCCAAATACCTCTTTTTTCTTTGTCTCTTTAGCCAAGAGGAATGCATTAAGCTCAACCGCAGTTTAGATGACAAGATTTCAATAAGAAATTGATTCGAGATTTCAAATCCGAGATGTTTTCGTGGATCATATTCAACTGGTTTTTTTAGTCATAATTCACTTTCCAAATTTATGTCATAGTTATGAGTTCAAGTGGTTTAGTACGATTTTCGTTTCAAAACGAACCAATAGAAAAAAGAAAAAAATGTTGGATGCGTTAGAAAGTGAGCAAATCTCAGGCGGAAATATGCACAATGTTGAGGGTTGCTAGCATAGTATTCAACTGAAAATTTTCAGTTGCGGTGATAAAATATTTGTCAAATTCTCAACATTTCTATTTTATGATAATGAACATTTTATATACTATGCGGCGTTCAAATAATAGTTCTTCCCATAAATAAAGACAAAAGATTGAAATAAAAATAAAAATGAAGTAATTATGCACACCTTTATGGGAAATATTATAATATTATGACATCTGTCATGTAATATATAGGTGGGGAGTTAAAGAGATTGATACATATGTCTAATGACAATTTACTCGAACAGATAAGCAGGATGATAGATAGAACGAAAGATCTCGAGTTGCCTACTAATAGTTAAGACTTACTAGTGGACAAAAGATTTATCGGGTAGGTAGAGTTCGTTAATATACTCACACCAACCGAAAAGTCTATCTTAGACATGATAGTTGTGTGTTTTGTATGTGTAAATGATGAATGTATTTATAGCACAGGTACTTGAGCAAGCAAGGCTGCACTATCGCATCTATCTTTGTATGCGAGGTCAACGCCGTATGTGACAGTTGTGCTTATATGTATCTGTCAACTATATTGATGGCCCGGATATAGCTTGGACTAGTTCCTTGAGGAAGGGCACATCCTCCGAGGCAACGGGGGGCTAGAGTGAATGGTCGCGACGGGTCACCACAAGAGTGTGACCGTAGGACGGTCGTGTCACGGTGCTCCTAGTGTACGTATACCACCCAAGTCCTCCACTTTAGATTGCCTTCCGATCCTTTTTTGCCGAGGTGTTCAACGAAGGATACGCATATAGTTTCGGTTCTTTAAAATCCAATTTATATTTTCAATTATTCTACATGTTGACCTGAATCATTAATTTTTTGTATTTGAGGAGTTTCTCTAGATCCATGTCAAGCACAATTTAGTTGGCAGTGAGCCATCTATTAAAAAATTTATTCAAATAAACTATACTTTCAGGACTTTACTCGAGATCGAAATTGACAATCATATTCATTCACCTCTATTGCATAGTTTTCCTCTTAGGTGAGCCATATTTTTGTGCCCCAAAGTGAAGACCCTTCCTCTTAGTCTTTTGGGCTAGTCGAGCAATAATATATATTATTGGTTGACTTTATCCTTGTAAGCATCCAATGAGTTATGTTGGTTCTTTCAAGTGGTCTTATTTCGAGGGCACCCTTGAAGATTTGGTAGGGATGCCATTCCTTACCATTTGCAGTGTCCCAACCACATCCATTTATTTTCGCAGTGGGGAGGTGGATCTGTGATGTAATATCTTGAAGATGTCCGTCAAAAAAATCTCGAGAGAGTGGATCGATATTCTGACTCCCTCGATATAAAAAATTCAGAGGTAGATTGTGTTGCAATCATCCATGCCTTTGAAGTTTATGTTGTAATTATGAATATAAATTATACATGATTAGAATTGTTATCCATCAACCAAAGGATGAAAAATTATGATTTTCGATTGGAAAATATTATTTGGACGTAAAATATTAATTTAATTTGTTGATCTAATTAATCGCAATTATTGAATAGTTAATGTGTCTCAACAATTACCGCAATATCCAGTTAAATTAATAATAATAATTGATTAAATTAATGTTTTAAGTTCAAATAATATTACTCTTTTGATTGTGATCGAACTAGACATACAATACTTTTTTTTTATCTTCTCCGATCTCATCGTAGCATAGTGTACAATTCTTTGGGCTCGTAGTTTAGGTCTATTGTATTAAGTCTAACGGGCCTCGATGATTCCTTTGTGTGGGTCAGGATTTAAACAAAGGAGTACATCTTGGGCCAGAGAAGTAAAACAAAGTCAAATGAATGCCAGCCGAACACATCCATTTGTTGTTGTTTAGTTTGCATTGTATTCTTTTCCAGTCATGCAAATTTCAAAATAAAGGATGGTTGTGGAAGCGATAACTTAGGAAGCATGGATACAGAGACGGGTGTTGTATTTGATATGATATGGACATAGGATATGAAAAAGTATAAAAATATAGAACATGGATATGACAAAGATATATGCAATTAATTAAAATAATATTATATATTTTTTAGATAGTAATAGAATTTTAACATATTAAAAACAAAGCATATTTTATAATAATATTAATAATAAGTCCTACTAAACATTAATTTTTTTGATTGCAATTGAATTAGATTAAAATAAACATTCACCATTTTTATCAAACATCATTATATTCATTAACATTTTAGTCCATCAATTATATAACCAAGAACACAAATAAAAAAAAAGATTTTTTGGAAGCCAGTTCACACTTGTGAACTTTTGGGAGAAGGACATACATGTTTTTTTTGGAACTTAAAAAGACAACTAAAAGCATAAAAACTAATTTACTCTTAATGAAATAAATAGTTATATTACAAAATAGATAGTAATAACAAGATGATAACAGTAACAACGACATAATAACAACAAGATAGTAACAGTACCAACGACACAATAACAACAAGATAGTAATAATGACACAGTAACAATAACAATCACTGTAACACTATCACATTAATAGCAATAATTGTGTGGGTGGGATGTAAGGGACGATGACTTGGAATGGAGGTATTATAGAAGGTGGTAGGACTAGAGCATAGGGTGGTGGTGGACTAGACAGTAACACTCATAGTCACTGTCAAAAATTTATGGAACTAGCCAGTAACGTAAAGTAGATAGACACATGATTACAGTAACAACTTACTATCAAAATTCTATGAAATCAGACAACAACGTGAACTAAACCGCCACACGATTACAATAACAGCTCTATGATCGCAGTAATAGTCACAATTACTGTCAAAATTCTACGGAACTATATAATAACATGAACTAGACAGTCATATGATCACAGTAACAAATACAACCACTAATAGAATGGTTCATAAGTTTAAACAGAAAAGAAAATCACATAATTTTCTCATCCATATCAAAACAAATCCAAGATTACTATATCAAAACAACCAAGTAAAAGTGGAGATCTAGAAAATTTTTCCACCAAAAACCAATAAAACCCTTAGCTCATGTATTTCATTGAACACCATTTGGGCTTAACAAATAAACTGAAGAATGTCACAATTTTTTTTTTTAAAACAACGAATTTAAATTGTTGTAGTGAAAAACTCATGTCAGTCTGTGGGGGCAACAGAAGGAAGAGAAATCAAGTAAACAAATCCTAAAACTAAGAAAAGTTGTTGAGTCCACTGATTGTTCTTCTCTGGTGGTGTTTGATGTTTGTTCTTTAGATCTTGATTCTAATGTGGCGGCAGCGACCGAGGAACAAATCATGGTGGCGGCCAGAGAAGCTAACAGATCTAGAGGATCGAAAGAAATAAGGTTTTGACGGGTGAGAAATAGTTTCTCGTCAATTGTGGAAGCAATGTTGTTGTCCCATTGTACTGGAGGATATAATGGGCATTTTAAAAAATATAAAAGAGATGGTTGGACCTAGTTACCAAAAATTACGTATCATATGTCCTCATTTACTTAATAAGTTCGATCTTGTCCTTATTGTTAGAAGAGTTTCCCATACTGCACTTCGATGATGCACAAAATAGCTTTGCACACCACCTGTCAAGTGTGAGCAGTAAATATCATGATTAAAGTATAGAAGATGGAAAGACACAAGCTATTTATAGTGGTTCAGTCAATCTTGACCTACGTCCACTCTTCAATGACTTTGGTTGCCAGTCACTTTATTGATTCAAGTGTGTGGTGAGCAGTGAACACAAGCTTGACAGGGGAGAGAGAAAGAGATGCTTAGGTGATTGAATGTGATGCCCCCAAGTGTTGGTGGGGCTTACAATTTATAAGCACCCCTTCACAGGTTGGGGCGGCCTTGTAGCAACTAGGCGACTTTTTAGGCGGAGCCTCACGACTACTTCTTAACGGACGAAGTGGTTGAAGTGCTCTCCTCGAGACACGGTCAAAGATGAGGCGAGTGCTGGCCATTTCTAAGACGATGGGGGAAGGTTCTTGATATTATCTTGATGACGTAGCTAAGCTGGTGGGTTGGACCAGACTTGAATCTTCATTGGACTTGTTGGATCTTGGTAGTCTTGAGCCTTTAACTATAACCGGGCCTTTAACATGGACTTGAGCCTTTTGGGCTTGGCCATCATTTGTCCCCCAATGCCTCGTATCTAAGGAAACTTAAAAAATGGGGCATTGAATTTGAATCCTGACTTTGGCAGGTAAAGACTTCCTCTGCTAAATGACTCTTCCCTTCCTTGATGCATTTCAACTCCATTAAACAACCCAAGCCTTCTCCATTTTTAGTGGGTTTTCAAAAGACCTTCTTAGTTTTTTGTTGGGGCTTTTCCCTCTTTAGAAACCATAGGTTATAAATAGTCTCTTCCTTCATTTCTCTTGCCCATTTCATTTTTCTTTGAGATTGTCCCTCTTCTTGAACAACTTTGAGAACTCCAAGTTCTTGTGACCCAGATTTTCCTATTCTTGAATAGCTTGAAGCCTTTCTCGAGTGTATTGGTAAGATTGAGTGAAGTATTCAAGTGGCAATGTCGGTTGAAGGAAGTGGAGGGCAAAACTCCATTGACGCCATGAGAGGTGCTGCCGTGAGGGCTGAAATGAGTGGACATGGTGCTCCTGAGGCTTCAAAGTCTGGAGGACGAAGAGGAGTGGGGTCCTCGCTGCCATGGGCGCGGATCAGCAGCTCGCGAGGAAGACTACAGGTGCAGTGGTGGGCACCGGTTTGCGCGGACTGGGCGAGCTAGATGCTTTGGGCGCTATGTCAGGCGGACTTAGCAAAGTGGGCGCCTTGGGCACTGTGGCAGGTGCGGTCTTGGGCTCCAATGGCGCTGCTGAAGACGGACTGGGAGCCTTGGGTGAGTTGGGCGCTGCGGCAGGCGCTGGTTTGGGCGCCTTTGGCGCTGACGAAGATGGACTGGGCGCCTTGGGCGAGCTGGGCGCTGCGGCAGGCGCTGGTTTGGGTGCCTCTGGCACTGGTTCCATAGGCGCCTTGGGTGTCAAGAGCTCTTCCTTAGATAGCTTGGGCGCCACTATAGGCGCTGAGGACGACGGGTCCAAAGTAAGTACTGTCTTTAGTGCTTTGGGGTCAAATGACATTTCGCGGATCATTTACGCCTACCGTATTCCTCAGATTGTGATGTGCCGTAGGGCAGAGAAAGGCGAGTATGCTAATGATGACTCCTCTGGTGACATTGTTGTTTACGAGGAGATGCTTAAGATTGGCCTTAGGTTTCTAATGTCTCATTCGGTATGTGGCGTCTTGAGTTATTTTTCCTTAGAACCTGGGCGGTTGATTCCTAACGGTTGGAGAGTTTTGCTGGCCTTTCTGGAGCTGTGTAGGAAAGTGCACAACAAGGAGGCTTCTCCTAGCGAATTTCATGGGCTTATTACCCGAGCGAAACCCGTTTTCCTAATCGAGGTTGGTTCTATTTTATTCCTAGAGGAGGCCAACTGATTAGTGGCCTGCCCTCAAACTGTCATAGCTGGAAGTCTCGCTTCTTTTTTATTGGTGGAGAGTGGGCTTCGGATGTTGACAGGACACTGGTGCCATTGCGATGGGTGGCTCTAAAGAAAGTTGGTAAGCTCCCCACACTTACCCTTCTCTTACCATATTTCTTGTAGGTTGTATGCTTACCACACTATTTGCAGGTTCTCCTACGCTCTCCAATGAACAAGAGTGCAAGTTAGAGGCTCTACGAGCTTATCGTACAAGGGACTTTAGAGCTCTCAAGCTCGGGGATGATGGAGTTGTTGTTTCTCCTTCGGTTCGAGCTAAGGTTGCCATTTCCTCCCCGAGGTCCGGCAATTTTGCTTCCAAGAGGAAATGTGAGTTGATTCTTTTGCACCTTCTTCTCTTGCTTGGTGTTTTTTGTCTAACATTTCATACTGTTTTCAGCTATATACAAGGAAATGATTGGATCTCGCCTTTCTGATAGGAGCCCTCCTCCTTCAAAGGTGGCGAGGGTGAGAGATGCTTCTCGAAGGACTCCTCTAATGGTGTCTCCCGAGGTGAGCCCTCCTCAGGCGATCCCACTGGTTACGCCTCCTCGGATGGTGACCTCCTCAATTATGCCCATTGTTCCAGAGACATCCTTGTCGGACATGCCTCATGTTTCTCCGTCTCTTCCTTGCGCGGGAACTTCCAAAGAGACACCGTTCTAGTCTCGTCCCATGCTGGGCAATCCGTTAGTCATCAGGGAGAGACTTGGGAGGTTCGTGTTTCCACCCGTGGTTAACCACATTACTACTATGAGTACTGAGAAAAATGTCAATATGCATTTTAGAAGGTCTGGCTCAGGTGAGGGTTTGCTACTCCCTTTTCTCCAGTCCTTTCTTACGTCTTTCCTCATTTCTCTGACTTGTATTTCTTTCAGGTCGCGAATACGTCTCTCTGTTTGTCTTCGAGAGCCCACGCCCACCAAGTTGAGGGAGGATCATGTCGTCCTTCAAGGGGATTTTCTTGCTGCTCAGAGAAGGGTTGCTGAGCTTGAAGCTACTGACAAAGCTTTCAAGGATGCTGCTCAGGAAAAAGTTGCTGAGCTTGAAGCTGTTGGCAAGGGCTTTCAAGGATGAACTTGTGCTGGCTCATGAGAGGGTGTTCGGTCTTGAGTCTAAGCTTTCGGCATCCCATGAGAGAGATGCGCTTAGAGAAGGTGAGCTAGTTTTGACCCGCGAGAGGGCAACTAAGCTTGAGACTGAGCTTGCAGAGACCCGTGAGAGGGTCATGCTCAGAGAGACTGGTGTGGAGACAGAGTTGAAGAAGGCTCATAAGAGATCTTCGCAGGCTCACGAGAAGGCTATCATGGTTGAGAGAGACTTAGTGAATGGCCTTGTCGATGCCTTTATTGATGATTTTAAGGAGTTTCGAGGGAAGATTTCTGTGGCCTTCCCTGATGTTGATGTTTCAGGTTTCTTGCCTACTGGAGAGTCTGATGAAGGTGTGAGGGATGATGGTGGAGTTGACGAGGAGGAGGAAGAGGACCAATGAGAACAGCTAGAGTTGGGGACTTTTGATTTTTTATTTTTAGAAAAGTAGTTTGTAGCCTTACTTTTGTACTGGTACTCCTTTGAAATTAAATGAAAATGCAAAAGATCTTTTTGGAGCAAAATGAGAGTTTTATTCATTGGCTGCTTATATCAAGCAATGTTGGGTGGTAATTCCAAAAATGTATATTGAATATTGGGCTATAATTCCCAAAAAATTTAAATCAGATCCCCAACTTTATTACTTTGACTCTCAAGATGTCATTGGTAGTACCTCTTCAGATGTTCAGCATTCCACGGATGGTGTAAGGTCTTCCCCTCAGAATTTTGGATCTTGTAGGTGCCTGGCCTTACCGCTTTTATTATGAGGTAGGGTCCTTCCCAATTTGGCCCTAGCTTCCCTTCACGTACATCCTTTGTGGCGAGGATCACTTTCTTGAGGACCAAGTCACCTGGTTGGAAGGAACGAGGCCCTACCCTCGAATTGTAGTATCTTGCCATGCGTCGTTTATACTCCGCGTTGCGGACAATCCCATCTCCCTTGCCTCCTTCACCAAGTCGAGGTTGATGCGAAGTCCTTCCTCGTTGGTGATGGGGTCGTGGTGCTGGACCCTTAGAGAGTATACCCCTATCTCCACAGGGATGACCGCCTCAGTGCCGAAGGCGAGAGAGAAAGGTGTTTCCCCAGTTGGAGTTCTTGGCGTGGTTCGATAGGCCCACAATACACTCGGGAGCTCGTCAACGTAAAGACCCTTTGCTCTTTCCAGTCTTGTCTTTAAGTTGCGCAGCATCGTTCTTACCATCACTTCTGCTTGTCCATTCGTCTGCGGGTGTGCCGAGCTGGAGTGAGGTTGCTTTATTTGAAGGTCAGAGCAGAAAGTGTTCAGCAGTTTGTTGTCGAATTGCTTAGAGTTATCACTAACAATGGCGTGGGAAATCCCAAAGCGACAAACTAGGTTCTTCCAGATAAAATTTTTGACCTTAGTGTCTGTGATTTTAGCTAAGAGTTCGGCTTCTACCCATTTGGTGAAATAGTCAACTATCACCACCACAAGCTTGCATTGTCCTCTACTGTGAGGCAGAGGGCCTAAGATATCGATGCCCCATTTGAAAAAAGGCCATGGACTCATGATTGTTGTCAGCTCCTCTGGTGGTTGTCCAGACAACGTTGCGAAGCGTTGACACTTATCACACTTCTTGGAGAACTCTTGGGCGTCTCTTACCATGGTAGGCCAGAAGTAGCCTTGTCTGAGCGCCTTGTGGGCAAGGGAGCGTCCTCCAGAGTGGTTCCCGCAGATCCCTTCGTGGATCTCTCGTAGGGCATAGTGAGCTTCCTCTGGTGAAAGCCACCGCAGCAATGGCAAGGAGTAGCCTTTCTTGTACAAAGTGTTCTGGAGGATGGTGAACTTAGAGGCTCTTATTCTTAACTTCCTGGCCTCTAAAGGATCATCCGGCATTACGCATTCTTGGAGGTATGCCCTTATTGGGGTTATCCAATTTGACTCAGCTGAGGCACAGTTGACATCTGTGGCTTTTATATCCACCCTGCTCGGTTCGAATTGGTGACCAAGGACTACTGGTTCTCCTGACGGGGCTTCCACGGATGAGGTAAGCCTTGTAAGTGCGTCGGCAGCCATGTTATCTACTCTAGGTATGTGGCTTATCTCGAAGTATTGGAACTTTGCGATTATGCTTCTTGCCATGCCGAGGTATTTTTGCATCCTCACTCCTTTGGCTTCGAACTCTCCCTTAACTTGATTAACTATCAGCTGAGAGTCGCTATACGTGGCGAGTTGTTGAACTTCCATTTCGACTGCCAATTTTAACCCAGAGAGGAAGGCTTCATATTCTTCCTCATTGTTAGAGGCAATAAAGTGGAGCTTCACTGCTTACTTGAGGATGGTGCCATCTAGACTGATCAAGATTAGGCCCGCCCCTCCTCCTTCCCTGGTTGAAAAGCCATCTACATAGAGTTTTCAACGCATGAGAGAGGAGGTTTCGGAGATCAAAGTGGAAGATTGGGCATCTGGGGGAGAGATATGGGCGCCAGGTGAAGCTTGGGCGCTAGGGGGAAGGCTTGGGTGCCAAATGCACCTTGGGCGCCTGATTGGGTGCCAACTTGGGCACCAGATGCCCCTTGGGCACCTGCTTGGGTGCCAGATTCGCCTTGGGCGCCAAGAGGGGAGGCTTGGGAGCCAAATGCTCCTTGGGCGTCTGATTGGGCGCCATCTTGGGTGCCAAATTCGCCCTGGGCGTCTGCCTGGGCGCTAGGAGGGACTCGGGTGTCTTCGTTGGGCATCACAGTATCTTCGTAGCTTTCTGCCTCCGTTGGTGTTAGCTCCACAATGAAATTTGCTAGGGCTTGTGCTTTGACGGCTATCTTTGGTTGGTATTGGATATCACACTCACCCAGCTCCACTGCCCACTTAAGGAGTCTTCCAGACACGTCCGGCTTTCTCATGATTCTCTTGAGAGGCTGATCTGTGACGACAACAATGTTATGAATCTGAAAGTAGTGTCTCAGGCGTTTGGCCGTTGTGATAAGGGCGAGTGCCAATTTCTCTAATCCCGAATACCTAACCTCTGCTTCTCGGTATGCTCTACTCACATAGTAAATAGGCTTCTATGCTCCGTTATCGTTCCTCACAAGAACTGAGCTTATTGTTGATAGGGAGACAGAAAGATACAAATGTAACACTTTGCCCGGTGTAGCATGAGAAAGGAGAGGAGGTGCAACCAAGTAGTATTTGAGTCTTCGGAATGCCTCCTCAGTTTCAGGTCCCCATTCAAAAGTTTTTCGGAGAATTTTGAAGAAAGGTAGGCACTTGTCTGCAAACTTGGAGACAAACCTGTTAAGTGCTGCAACTCTTCCATTGAGGCGCTAGAGCTCCTTGGTTGAGGAGGGTGACTTCATATGGAGAATGACTTTGATCTTGTCGGGATTCGCCTCGATTCCCCTCTGATTGACTATAAAACCCAATAATTTTCCTGACCCCATGCCAAGTGCACACTTCTCAGGATTGAGCTTCATGTGATAGGACCTCAGGATATTGAAAGTCTCCTGGAGGTGATCCGCGTGGTCTACTGCTGCGAGACTTTTCACCAGCATATCATCCACGTACATTTCCATCGTTCGCCCGATCTGAGACTGGAACATCTTGTTCACCAGCCATTGGTAGGTTGCTCATGCGTTCTTTAACCCTAAGGGCATGACCCTGTAGAAGTAGGTCCCCTTTGGAGTGATGAACGATGTCTTTTCCTGGTCCGGGGGGTGCATGCTGATCTGGTTATACCCAGAGTATGCATCCAGGAAGGTGAGCAACTCATGTCCCGCTGTGGCATCAATGAGGAGGTCCATCTGCGGCAACGGGTAGCTGTCTTTTGGGAATGCCTTGTTGAGTTCTGTGAAGTTAACGCAGAGGCGTCATTTCTCATTAGCTTTAGTGACCATCACTACGTTGGAGAGCCACTCAGGGTATGCTACTTCTCTGACGGCCCTGTTCTCTATTAGCTTTCCTACCTCCTTGTCCATAGCTTGAGCCCTTTCAGTAGAGGCGCCCCTTAACTTTTGGCGAATAGGCTTGTGGCGTGGGTCAACGTTGAGACGGTGTATGACCACTTCTGGATCGATACCTTCAAGGTCTGCATGTGAACAAGCAAAGATGTCCATGTTACGTCTTAAAAAATCTATTAGTGGGCCTGTCAGATCTTCAGAAAGGGAAGAGCCAATGTAAACTCTCCTGTCTGGGTACTCCTCATCTAAAACCATAAGGGTAAGCTCCTCCACTGGCTCTCCTCTTTCTATGGTGGAGTCATCCCTTGGGTCAAGGACCTCCACCTACAACGCCTCCTGTGGTCTCTTGGTCTTCATAGATGAGACGTAGCACTCCCTTGTTGCCACCTGATCTCCTTTAACTTCTTCCACTCCAATTGGAGTTGAAAAACGGAGGATTAGGTGATAGGTGGAGGGCACAACTCTTAGTGTGTTAAGGGAAGGTCGCGCTAGTATGATGTTGTCGGCGGATAGACAGTTTATTACTAAGAAATTGACCATGACTATAGAGCTTCGGGGTGCTGCTCCGGCTGTGACTGTTAGGGTGATGGACCCTAAAGGGTATACCTTCTCCCCTGAGAACCCAATGAGGGGTGATCTGATAGGCTGCAGTCTCTCCCTTCCTAGGTTGAGCTTGTCATAAGCTTCTGCGAATAGGATGTCCGCAAAGCTGCCGCTGTCAATCAGGATTCTGCGCACCTGGAAATTGGCCACAATCATGGTGAGCACCAGTGAGTCATCGTGAGGGTGTTGGATTCCTTCTAAGTCTTTATCTGAGAAGGATATGACATCGCTGACGCCTTGCTTGGGAGCCTTGGATGGGCGTTCTTCGTCCACGTGCCTCGCCTTTCTCACGTGGGCCTTCATGGCAGAGAGTGACTCTCCACCTCCTGCAAGCCCCCCAGAGATAGTGTGAATTTCTCCAATGGGTTGCAGATCTTCTTGATTGTGATTGTGAGGTGGTGGGGGCGCCTGTCCTCTGCCAGCAACATACTGGCGAAGGTGACCACGTTGAATGAGATCCTCAATTTGTCTTTTGAGGTCATAACAGTTGTCAGTATCATGTCTGTGGTCGCGGTGAAAACGACAATACTTGTTAGGATTTCTTTGATTTGGAAGAGACTTCATCTTTCTTGGCCATTTTACTGCGGGGCCATCCTGGATCTGGAATAGGATGTGCCCGACAGCGGCGTTGAGGGGTGTGAAAGCTTGTCGGTCCCTCTGAGGGGTTGGACCTAGCCGGTCTTTGACGGGAACCCTCTCTCTGCTACGCTTGTTGCTAGTCTCCCTCTCCTTTTTCTTTTCTCCGGATCTAGAGGACTCACCTCGCCTGGACCTTGTGATGTCCTTAGGGTTCATGTATTTTTGGGCCTTCGCTAACAACTCTGGCAGGCTTTTCGGTGGGCGTTTCACAACTGAGAAAAGAAAAGTCGACGAGCGAAGGCTTCCCAAGAAGGCAGTCATAGTTACTTTATCGTTGGGCTCATCCACTTGGAGTACCTCCTCATTAAAATGAGTGAGGTAGCTCCTCAAGCTCTCCTCTCGGTCCTGCTTTATGCTAAGCAGGTGGGTGACAGGCCTCTGGTGTCGGCGCCCCACAATGAAATGCGCCACGAATGACCTGTTCAGCTCGACAAAGGAGGCGATAGAGGCTTGGGGGAGATTAACAAACCACTGTCGGGCGGACCCCTTCAGTGTGGTTGGGAACGCCCTACACATGATCTCGTCTGGGACGTTGTGCAACTGCATCAGAGTTTTGTAGGTGTCGAGGTGATCCAGTGGGTCCTTGGTTCCATCAAAGGTCTCTAGAGAGGGCATTTTGAACTTCTGAGGGAGTGGGTAGTTCGCCACGTCAGGTTTGAAAGGCGTGTCTGTACGTCTTACCATGTAGTCCACTGTTTCGGGTCTTTGTGCCTTCATGGCGTAGAAGACATCACCCAGCTGATTTTGTACTTCCTTGATTTTTTTGTCCCAATGATTGGGGGCTCCCTTGGAATGATAGTGGAAATGACTCCCATGCTCTATGCTCTGGTTTTTACCTTCATACTCCTAGAAATAAGGGTCTCCACCATGGGAAGTAAGAGGAGGAGGAGGTGGGTCGTGATGAGCTCCCCTGTGTGGGGCGCCCAAAGGGACTCCAAAGGGGGCGCTAGCGTGGGCGCCATGATGGGGAACAACTGGGGCTTCCAAGGGGACTCCAAAGGAGGCGCCACCTGCATGGGCACCAGAAGCACCAAAGGGGCGCCCAGACCGACATGGGCGCCTAGATGGGGAGCGCCAGCATGCGGATTTCCTTGTCCAGTGAGCATGAATTACAGTATCTGCTGGTTTCGGGTCACCAGTTGTTGCATAGTCTCTAGCATCTGGTGTGGATTTGGAGTTGAAGCATTATGGATGGGGTTGGTAGGCGGAGGAACAATCTCATCATCTCGTGGAGGATTATCTTCAGGTTGATTCATGGACCTAGTAGTGATGGCCATTGGTTCAACAAAAGGATTGATTAGAAGTAAGAAGTTTGTCGTTTCCTATAAACAGCGCCAAACTGATATGCGCAAAATGACTTTGCACACCACCTGTCAAATGTGAGCAGTAAATATGATGATTAAAGTATGGAAGATGGAAAGACACAAGCTATTTATAGTGGTTCAGTCAATCTTGACCTACGTCCACTCTTCAATGACTTTGGTTACCGGGCACTTTATTGATTCAAGTGTGTGGTGAGCAGTGAGTACAAACTTGACAGGGGAGAGAGAAAGAGATGTTTAGGTGATTGAATGTGATGCCCCCAAGTGTTGGTGGGGCTTACAATTTATAGGCACCCCTTGACAGGTTGGGGTGGCCTTGTAGCAACTAGGCGACTATTTAGGCGGAGCCTCACGACTACTTCTCAACGGACGAAGTGGTTGAAGTGCTCTCCTCGAGACACGGTCAAAGATGAGGCGAGTGTTGACCATTTCTAAGATGATGGCGGAAGGTTTTTGATATTATCTTGATGACGTAGCTAAGTTGGTGGGTTAGACCAGGCTTGAATCTTCATTGGACTTGTTGGATCTTGGTAGTCTTGAGCCTTTGACTATAACTGAGCCTTTAACATGGACTTGAGTCTTTTGGGTTTGGCCCATCACACTTAGTTCTAATTTTCACTTAAAAAAATGGGAAAATTGTGAAAAAGTATACTTTTTAGAACTTATTTGTGAAAAAGTACTTCAATATAAAACATATGTGTATAAGTATCTTTGTGTGTAAATGTTTGGTCAAAAGGTACACTTTTGCTGAGTTGTATTTTTTTTGTCTTATAGAAATGCCCTTTTCCTTTTTTAATGGGAGACAAATATGTTAGTTATATTTGGGATTCAGTTTCTTAAATTTATGGAATATCATTTTTGAATTTTAAATTATATCTTTCTCTTTCATTCAACTTAAGTTATTCAAATATTCATATATTTTCCATATTTGTATAATTTTTTTTATAAATCGTAATAATCAAGATGATGATTCTGATTCGGAGGATGATTTGCTACCTAGCATGATAATGTCACAGTGTTACAAGAAAATGTCACAATGGTATTAGAAAACGTCACACTGTTACATACTAAATTCACACTGCTACAATGTCATCGATATGTTTTTTTTTTTATCAAATCGTTACGGTCTCTTAACGTTAATCATGTTCATGTGAGGATAAATGTCAATGATGATGACTTAAATAGGGATGATCGTAATAATCAAGATGATGATTTTTATTCTTATTCAGAAGATGATTTGCTGCTTTGCACAATAATATCACAGTGCTACAAGAAAATATCACACTAGTACTAGAAAATGTCACACTGCTACAAACCAAATTCACACTGTTACAAACCAATATCACACTACTGCAAGACAATGTCACATTCCATATATCGACATGACGCATGACACAATATATATGACCTCTTTGATTTTTTTGGGGCAAATGATCGAATACTTGGTGTATGCATTTAATTTCAAGAACCAGAAGTAGAAAAGTAATTGAGGGAAAAAAAGTAGAAAAAATAAAAACGTTGAGAGAAATAACATTTTTTTTTGAATTATCAACTTATTTTCCAACTATTGATCCAATTTTTAATTCGAGATATGGATTGGTTTCGATTGTTTTTTCAAGGATTTTCTAATTCCGAATTTATGATACGCCATTGAGAGAGAGAGGGGGGAAGAGAGAGAATGGAAAGGAGTAGAGCATAGTCGAATAGATGGAGGTATATAAATCCAGCTTATTACTTGAAGCAAATGAAAATGTGAAGATTTAGATAATGAAGTTTTGAAATGATCATTTCTTTAGTAACATGAAGTTTTGAAACTTCAAAATGAGGTTTTATGGAAGGTTTTAGAAGAATGGAAGTTTTGAAGGATATCGATTTATATGTAATAGTTGAGATCCCTTAAGTTTCGGTTGTAGAGGCAAAAATATAGAAATTAGTTTCCATTCTAATGAAGAGGATATTTTAGAGATTTGTTAGGGATTGTGTATTTTTTTGACCTATTTTTTTAAAAAATAGTACTTTTTACCCTATAATTTCTAAAAAGTGTACCGGCCCACAAATATCCCTAAAAAAATCACACACCTCTCTTAATATGAAATTAAAAAAAATTATGGTTGTGTTTTGAGTGTATCTTGGCAGTGTCTTAGTCTTGTTTTGGCCTTTATCCAACTGAATTCACTATTCATGACACTTGTAAATGTATCGACATGTGTCCGAAGTGTTTTTTTTTTTGATAAATGTCTCCGAAGTGTTTCATGATGAGAATTCAAGTATTTTGTGCCTTTAGAATTGTGGTTGAAGTGAATATTATTACCTAAACAAAAATTGAACATCCATGTTTCTATAACAGTAACTTTAATAAAAACTCAACATTATTTCTAGAAAAAAAGTAAATTAAATCATATAAAAGAAATGACAACTGATCCACTCTCAAAAAACTCAAAATTGAGTTAAATAATAATTGACACACAACAACTGTGAATTTCTTAACTCTAGCAATTTCCAAATGAGCGAAAACTGATAACAAAAAGGCACACAAAATTTTAATGCATAATCTTTGGAAAAAAAGCACGTCGTCGCTGTTGAGCAAAGGAAATAGTAAGTTATATTATGTGATACACTGTCAGCTCAATGTAGAAATTATATCAGTAATTTAGGACAATAAACATCAATTATTGGAAATTCTAATAATAAAAAGTAACAATGGAATTTTTTTTCCCCAAATCATTATGTTCAAAACAAATTCTAGCAAGATGGAAGTCCATGTTTCCTTTAATAAAGTGTTTTGAACCTTTAAAAAAGACTGGTTTCTGGCTCAATGCACTAACCCATTAAGATGTTTCTATAGTTTGGCTGATCAGCATTTGGGGGTGGTAATCGAGATGAATTATTTGGGCTCGGCTCAAGCTTGATTGGTGTTTTAAAGGAGTTAAACTTAAATAATTTTTTTAGGATAGATTCGTGTTCTAAAACATTCGACTCAAACTCGTAAAACTCGACTCGTTTATATGTAAAATAGTCAAGCTGTTCGAGTTCATTTCAAGTTATAAATAAATTGAGCTTAAATAATTTTTTAGGCTTATTTAAAAAACGAGCTCAACAGACTCGAATTCAAGCTCACAAAATTCAGTTCGATTAATACCGCTACAATTAGGCAGACACTTTTTTATTTTTCATATATACCTACATCCACATCACTGACGGACGCAACTAAGAAGGGGCCTAGGATGACCAATGGTCACATTTTTAAAAAAATCCCTATAACACCACATATATAAGTTGTAGAAAAATTCTTTGTTCCCTTTATGTTCTAAAAAACTTTATACTCATACATTTTACTTGGTGCATTTGACAAAACCGATAAATTGATATTTAATAGCTAAATAGGGGATGTAACCCATGGAAGAGTGATGGTTTTATAACCGAAGATATTTGGTTGGACGAGTTCGATAATCAAAGAAAGCTAAAAAAAGTAAAATTTTTAAAAAATAAATTATAAATGTGGTTTATATTAAAAGTAATATGTTGCCTCACAACTCAACTTTATCTTACATTGTAAAAGTATTATTGGCGAGAATAAATATTTTTAAGTAATTATAGAATATCATAATATCAAAATAAAAGGATCTTGACATTGTCATAAACTAATTTTTAAGATAGTAAGTACAGATCTTTGAATTTTGTGACGCTAAATTAATTTTATAATTCTATTATACGAAAGTTAATTTTTGATAAATTCTATATAGCTGTTTATTTAGCTAATAATTTTTTTATTTATGCTATTATTTGACCGTCTTAAATTAAAATCCTGATAACGTTGCTGTGAAACGTGAACCACGAGAGGTTGCCGATAAGCATTCAGCTCCATTATTGAAAGACTCAGCTTTCTCTTGCGACCGTCTGACCAGCTCTTCATGCTCTTGATAAACGTGGGAAAAGGAAAAAGAGAAAAGGGTAAAGGGAAAAGGGGTCCTAATCTATATCAATCCAAAGATGGAACTCCCTTGCTACTTCCTCTGTCGGTTGTCAATAGTATTCCTGGCGTAGGCAACAAGTGCCCCAATTAGGTTGCCTTTCACATCACATAGTTATGTTGACATCCTTTGAACCTTTATAGAATAATTTTAAAATATTATTAAAATAAATAATATTATTTTAATCTAATTATATTAATCTAATTGTATTATAATTATTAGATTGATAATGGGATCCAAGGTCAATTAGAATCTGATATCAATTCAACGTTGATGTGTATTAAGTTTAAATAACATTTTTCTACTAAAATAACTAAAATTTTGTGTGTCCCACTTGTGATGCCCACTTTGCCTAAAGGAACTGCTAAAATAAATAAATTTAAGTTTGAGAAAATTATATATAGCCTTTAAATTATGATTCGTGTCAATTAAGCCTTAATTTTTTTTTTTGGGTTATTTGAGCCCCTAAAATATTTAATTGTATCAATGTATCAATTGAGTCATTTTGTCTGCCTTCATTAGAGTGTGTCGCTCATGTGACCATACACCACAAAGAGACAGAAGGGTTCAAAAACACACCATTAGAGAGTTTAGAAACTTAATTGACACAAAAGTCATAGTTTTGAGGCTCATATGTGTAGTTTATTCCGACTCATTTGTGTTACTTGAGTGGCACACTTCGTTAATTCCGTTAGAAAATCTAACAGAGACAGACATAAAAGCTAAATTGATACAATTAGAAAATTTATTGACTCAATTGACACAAAAAAATAATTGAGGGGCTTAATTGACTCAAACATCATAGTTTGAAGGCTATATATATAATTTACTCTATAAGTTTTAAATTCTAAATCTCTCCCAATTTTAATTGTTCATGTTTTACAATTTTTTTTTCTTGATTCAAGTTAGGAGTGTAGTGATCATTTCTAACACACCATTGTTAAGATTTTTTTTTGTTTGCATTCGAATGGTGTTAAGCTCCTCTCTCTTTTCCCAAGGATTGAAGTGTCCTTCAATTTTATTTAATTAAATACTCAAAATTTATGTAAGTTAATTGACATATTTAATTGCTTTTGAATTTCAAAATTAAAACTATTCTTTATCAGAGTTACTTACAAATTATCTTATGTGATATTTTATATTACACTCACACCACCTCCAGTTAATTTAAAAACAGAAGACGATTTTTTTTTTTTGATCAAATCTTAACTATTAAAGTTGACTCGACTTACATGCTGATTTCTTATTTTAGAAAGTTATTATAGTAAGACCCCTCCGATACTTTAAAAACATGACAAGAGAGTGAAAACAAATGTGAGTTTTATTTGTAAAGTCTCTTTATTGGGTAATCAAAGCTCAAAACTATGAATTAGCCCCTACTTGACCAGCTAAGAAAACAATCAAAATCAACCATCCGCCACCCTTCCACTGGCCATCAACCATGAATATCATAACGGTCAACGACTTTTTTTTTTTTTTTTTCGACAATCAACCTAACCGACAACTCGACTCAACTCAACTCCTAACGGTCAACGACTTAAAAGGAAGAAAACAAAGATTTATATATTATATTAGACAAATGGAAGTTTGCATGCTAAAGAATTCTTAATTTCTATCATCAAAGATTAGTTATTTTAAATTGTACCCTCAATTAATTAATTGATAACAATGTGATCTCAGTCATAACGTCTATTGTGATTTTCATCAATTAATAGCCACGTGAAATGTACGTGAAAAGGGAAAGAGTCATAATCTAACAAAAGTTATCACGTGTATTTAACGTGGTTGTCAATTTGACGAAAATCGTAATTCCAGCCGTAACGTTTATGATGATTTTTATTGGACTAGTTAGTGTATATATGCATTGCACGTGAATTATTTTGAATAGTAAAAAAATATATATCATTCTTCTACAAATAATTAAATATGATATTAGCAAAAAAATATGTACTTTTTCAATTTAATCTAGGTTGCAAGAGAACGATACATTATTTTGTTGTAAGAACTTTTTTGACTTAGGGGGGAGAGAGAGAGAAGACTTTTAGGCTTTAATTGTGAAAAATTAATTTTTGTTTTTTTTAGAACTTTCAAGTCTTTTAACCATTGGAAAAAGTGTGAGAGAGATATGAATTGAGCTTTTGTTTTAGCCTAGGTCTTGTAATAATTTTCATTTGAATGAGCTCTTTAAACCAAATTTTTGGGTCAATTTAAATTGCAGTTAAAAACTATACTTATTATTTGGGGTTTTTTTTTTTTTGGGACCCTAAGCAGTTGCTTAAGTGACATTTCTATTAGGCCAGCTCTGGCTACAACATATGTTTTGATCAATTTTATTCAACTCACTGCATAAAGTTTATATTTCACATCCAAACTCATTACAAGTTCTACTTAAGATAGTTAATATTAGTCTTTTAACACAATAAACTAACATTTCTTACAATTGTTGTCTTGAAATATTAGATTGACCATTGACTTTTTAATTTTATATAGAAATGATCAAGTCATGGGTCTTTACTGTTCGTTCATTCAAGTCTTTCTTTGTGACTTCATATAAGTAAAACATCATTCAAGTCTTTCTTTGTGACTTCATATAAGTAAAACATGTAAATCAAGTGCCTGCAGAAATACAAAAAATAAATAAATTAAAACACAGTAAATATCAAATTAGATTGATTATAAACAACTAACAATCAGAGAAATTTATGTTGACTATTACATGGATAACATAAAATCATCAAAAGATGAATGATTGACAATGAAAACTATAATACATATTGCACATTAAAGATCGGAACTCGGTAACCATGTATGTGTGTGTGTGTGAGAGAGAGAGAGAGAGAGAGAGAGAGAGAGAAAGGGAGAGGGATTGCCTCTTAGGGACAACATTTGCAACTTTAGAATGAGTTTCTTAAGATGTTAAACCTTATTATTCTCTTTTCTGTTACTTGCTGCCTCTGTTGAAGCAATCATGCATCATTTGCAACTTTAGAGTGAGCTTCTTAAAAGACTAAATGTTCTTCTTCTCTTTTCTGTTGCTTGTTGCCTCTATTGAAGTAATCAAAGTATTCCATCTCTTTCTTCAACATCTTTCAAGCAACACTATGTTATGAATACTTAAAAATGATAAACAAAACAACATTACAAGAGTAACTTTGTGACTCTAAAGTTTCCATGAGTAAGAGGAAGAGTTACAGGATTTCATAGTTACACAAGTATGAATTTCAATTCAATCAAAATAAATTCTAATTTATGTTTGGAAAGTATAAATTGAACTTGAAATATTAAATATGGAAACGTTGAATGTATATAAATATTTATGTGTAGAATTCATAGAGTCACTTCGTGACCATTTGAAACCATTATTTCATAATTTTAAGAGTCTAATTTCAAAATTACGGTAGCTATTAGGTCAAGAAAATTTGACTTTAAAGTATTAAAATAGGGCAAAATAGAAGAATATTTTTATTTTCAAGATAATTGACATTTTTATAGAGAATAGTATATAGACATAAAAGTATAAGATTATAATAATTCTATGTTATTGATATTTAGTTTTTTTCCATGATCATACAATAAAATATAATATTGGGAAGTTAAGTCATAATTTTTTGACATTTTTGAAATCAATTATAAAATTTTAGGATTGAACTTAACATTTTGGATCGATACTTATTAAATATTTGAGAAAAATATATAATTTAACCTCTAAATTTTTTATTTTTTTAGGATTGATAAAAATATTATGTTTTTTGTTAGGATTTGAATCCGAAAAAATATAATTTAACCCACAAATTTGTAGTTTTGGATATGATACTTCATCTAATACTGCCTTCTTATACGTAATAAATCTGTTCAAGGATAATTTGGATGATTAACTATAGAAAAATATAAAAGTAGTCTGAATAGTTAACTATAAATGGATACAAAAGTCTTTATACTATTTTATAAGGACACAATAGTCAATCAAAAGTTTTTTATGTTAAGGATACAAAAACCTTTATATTATTTTATAAGGACACAATAGTCAATCAAAAGTTTTTTATAATAAGATATTTTTATTAGTAGTATAGATTAACAGGAATATGAGACACACGTGAAAAAAGAAAGCTCCATAATCTGCCTTTTTGTCATCACGTGCATCTAATGTAGTTGACATTTTTGATGAAAAATCGCAACAAACTCTATGGTTGGGGTCACATTACTACTTATTAATTTAATCGAAGGTATAATTTGAAACAATTGATCTTTGAGGGTGAAATTTGAATTTTTTTAATCTTTTGGGGTCAAAGTGCTATTTACCCTATTATATATTTTCAGATGTGGGGGGGTGGGGGGTTAAGCACACGACAATCACTTTGCGTATTTCTAAAGGTGGACTTACTAATGAACCCAACTTGACTTAATTATTCATGGTGGGAACGCTTGAAATTCTATTATTTTCAATCCTATCAACACGCGGCCACCATCCTCAAAATGATTTTCTATCTTTTTAAGTTGGTCGTCGTCAAGTATATAAAGTAGTACATATACAAATGGTGAGGCGGAAAAGTAGATAGTTCCTCTCATCATCTACCACTCCCATCATCTTTCCTTGTCATTTGCATCTGAGACAATGGCTGCTTGTGGTTGCAACAAGAGTTTCTCCGGCGATTACATGTTGCTGAGCCCAGAGGATGTTGGTCTCTGTGATCTCATTCGGATCTTGTTTTCCAACGAGATTGAGAAAAGAGAGTTTGTGGACTGCCCCAAGGGGACTGAGGAGCCATTCAAGCGTCGATGGCTCATATTCGTCTCCGTCTTGTCTCAGAAATTCCTGCGCTCTGTGTCAAAACCCATGGCTTGGTTTGGGTCTGTGGCTGAGTACTGGCTTAACCTTCTGTCCAGTAATCGGAATTTTGGTGTGCTGGTGCTAAATTTCCTTCGAGGTTAGTTCTCTATGTTTCTATTATTTTAAATTTCTTTGAAGTTAGATGGTGTTTTTGGGGGTGGGGGGTGGGTGTTGGTCTACAAAAATTCTAAAATATTCAAGGAACTGAGAAAATACTCTCACAATATCTGTGCTAACAGGCACTGTTTTCGGACTACTGACATGTCTGGGCAAAGACTATCTTCGATTAGGATAGTTTACACTTTGATGTCCCCAGTGATGTTCAATATCACTTTGTATGCTCATCTGTTAAATATATCACATTGTTAAATCAATTATTTTAATTGGTTTCATACTGTTTAAGATTAAGACTGATAATAGACTCGAGCTTGTTGAGCTTGGTGTTCAAGACGTGCCCAAAACAAGTCGAATTTGAGTAGAGCTCAAGTAACTCGACTATCTTACATACAAACGAGTCGAATTTTATAAACTCGAATCGAATTTAAAAAATTGTTCACGTTCGACCCGTTTAAAACACGAGTTGAACCCGAATAACTCAGCTAAATTATTAGTTCTATCCAAGATCTAAACATCCAATACGTTTTTAATGTCTAGAATTATGGTAATGTAAAACTAATAGTCACAATTGAAAGTATAATGTTAGAAGCTTAATAGTTGAGTCCAAACGCCTAACCCGAATGCGTGATTGACTTATATTTACAACTCATCAAAGACTTGCACTAGATAGGAACCATTAGTCTTCCACCAGGAAAAGAGTATCCTAATCAATGTAGGGACAGAGGACACGTGGTTGGTCAAGCTTTCCACCCAGAAATTTCTCCACAAAAAGAGTTCAGTGCTTTTTGTTAGGAAAATTGCACGAAATTTTCAAACATGTGAGAAATAAATTATAGAGAAAACACACGTTAAAAAAAAATAATCACACGCACAAGAGTGTATTTACATACGTCCACGACACTGCGGGAATTAATCAATCAAAATGATGATTCTGGCACACAAAAAACTACAAATCAAGCTCATTTTTTTTTTTCGAGGGCTTGTCCATGAGCGCTACAGCTTGGAACTATCGGCCCAAGCCTCTGTTCCATGGATTAAGTCTCAAAAAAATTTCTATTAAAAACCACACCACATTATTTCTAACCGGATCATTATCGAGATCAACACAAAACTAGACTCTACAAAAACCTAACACTTCTGGCAATTACAAAAAGTGAAAATATTGTGGTACAGTTTCAAATGGATAGGAGAAAGATAAGATTTCAGAATTGAAGGAGGTACACCAAAGTTGCTATTTCGGGTGAAGTTGCATTTTTTTTTTATCTTTCCAATTTTGCAACTCTCCTTCCAAACGGAGTATAAATGTGGTCAAATTACACACAACAAAAAAATCGAGTTAATCCTAGATAGGATTAAACCCAAATCTCGTCGTGGTTGAACCTAAAGATTGCTTATCCCAAAAAACGAAAACTTACACATAAAGATTGATTATTAGAAAGCAACTTGATCTAATACAAAATAATAATAAAAAAAAACAATAGGAAGTCTGAGGTTATCAATATCTTATTGAGAAGGTTGAGAACATACAATAAGATTAATTTGGGGTTGAACCCGCAACATGTGGGACTTGGATGCCACCGGTACCACATGGATCGGTTAACGTCAATAATGGACTATGGATAAATCTTATGTCAATTATGCGAAATCCTCATCATAAACTATACTTTATATGTGTCTTGAATTGCTGTCCAAGGGAATGCCAATCTTTTAGTTTCAGAAAAGCCAAGACGTCGTGTTAAAGAAAGGGGAGCAAACAAGTCACGCTCGAGATCTTGATGGGGATCATTTGGTATAATATTCAAAAAAAAAAAACTCTAGACATTTAAAACTACCCAAATGAGTTTAAACTTTATATTCTTTTAGTTCGTACTTCACAATTATTATAATTTTACCTTAGTGATGACATCATGAAAACAACAGTTTTCTAAAAAAGTTACCACTGTTCATCAATTTTCACTTCGATCAACCCAAATGAGACGTTAAAAGACTCGGAAATAACCTGACCATAGGTCGGGTGAGGCCCTTAGGGCCTGGGTGGGTAAGGGCTGGGGCTATTTTATGTTGGATAACTTTAGGGTGTGTGTTATATTTAAATAAATACTATGATCCTCACATTTTTTAGTGTCATTGATTGTGGTTATCCTATGTTAAAAAAAAAAAAAAATCAATAATAGGTTTGATGACCATGACTGGGCTTCAAAGTAGTCCTATATCCAAAAACAGGCTTATGAAAGTGATAAATGCACACACACTCTCTAGTTATTTATTTTTTTATTTTTGGTTCAACGGTGAAAAATATTTGGATTAACTTATGTGCATCTCAACTAATCTTTTTTCCGATCCAACTAACAACAGACCAACCACACGAGACTATGATATTCATTAGGAATAAATTTCTCTTAACTCTAAAAGATTGTCAAAATTTAAAGTCAAGATTCCTGAATTTACAATTCATCCGTGTTATCGCTTGAATTACCCTTAAAATTTGGATCCAGTTATTGTGTTTTACTCGTGTTATATATATTTGATATCAACGGTACTACACTGTGCCACACACAAAGCTCCTACCAACTTGAACCTCAAGTCCAACATTGGGTCTAATTTTTAAGGTCCATTTTCTTTTAGTTAAACACAATAAAAAGGACGATGAAATTTGAATTTGTGACTTTAAAATTTGACAGTGGCACAATGATTATTAAATCAACCGCTAACCTCTTTAAGATCCATTTTAGTATTGATTTTTTTAGGCTTTACATTCTATCTAGTCTCTCGAATTTTAGACAAGATATGTTGTTTTATTATAGCATGCTTATGAACATGTTCACTTGGGTATGTACCCTCGCCCACAGAAAATATTTAATGAAACGGTTATACTATATCATCACTGTGATGTTATTATTTGAAATTAACTGTAAAATCACCTGTTTACTCTGATAAATTATTATTATTTTTTTTTTCAGAAATTGTCTCTCGGTTCTGAACTCAATAGAATGGATTTTGGTTTGCAGGAAAGGTGGTGGTTCCAGATAAAACGTCGGCGACATTCTTGTCATTCACAGGAAATATGGACAAGCGGATGGAGTTAGACAAAAACATCAAAGTCGGAGATAGCAGATACTATGCAGCGCTTTCTATGATGGCTTCTAAAGCATCTTATGAGAACAAAGCTTACATTGAAGCCACTGTCACGGATCACTGGAAGGTGCAATAATTTAATCTTACGTTCCTTCACATTAATTTACCACTTTGCAAGGAGATAGTCGTCAAATTAAGAAAAAAAAACAATCGGGTTAAGTAGCTTCCATAAACTTTTAACAAAATGTAATCATTTGATTAATAGTGAATCGTACTAAAGAAAGCCCACTATCAATCCAAAATGCGTTATGTGTTAAGTCTCTAGTATGTACTAGTAACGTTATTGTTAAGAACAATAGAAGGGGAGAGACAAATATTGAAAAAGTTTAGTGTCCATATGAGAAATATACACAATACCCATGTTTGCTTACCCTTTTGTTTTTCCCGATAAGTAATTCATTAACCGAATCATTTACCATATTGTTTTACTTTTGCAATCTAACATATATGATTTTGTGCAGATGAAGTTCTTGGGGTCATACGATTTCTGGAATGGTGAGAATCTACCTTCTTTTCCATGAGTTTGACATAAACTTGTTCTTGAACTTGCCAGAAACCTTACTGGTTGAGAAATAAATTAATAAGCAGAGAATTAATAATAGAAATATATGTTTGGCAGATTATCAAGAGAAAGCTACAACACAAGCCTTCATGCTTCAAGACAAAATCGATGATCCTGAACTGATCATGGTGTCATTCAGAGGTACTGAAACGTTCGACTCGGACGCATGGAGTTCAGACATTGACCTTTCCTGGTACGAGCTCCCTGAAATCGGAAAAGTTCATGGTGGGTTCATGAAAGCTCTGGGGTTACAGAAGAACAAAGGGTGGCCTAGCGAAATCGAACGAGCCAATAACGAACCTGCAGTGGCCTACTATGCCATTAGAGAAAAGGTGAGAGAGCTGTTAAGAACAAATGAGAAAGCAAAAATTATAATAACTGGTCACAGTTTGGGTGGTGCCCTAGCCATTTTGTTTGCATCAGTTTTGGCATTTCATAGGGAAGAATGGTTGTTGGAGAGATTGGAGGGTGTTTATACCTTTGGACAACCAAGAGTTGGGGATGAGAAATTTGGGGAGTACATGGAAGAGAAGTTGAGAAAGTATGGTATTCGTTATTACAGATTTGTTTACTGCAATGATATAGTTCCTAGGTTGCCTTATGATGACAGGACACTTATGTTTAAGCACTTTGGGACGTGCTTCTATTATGATAGCTTCTACAAGGGGAAGGTAAGGATCTGCATCTCTCTCTTTTTCATTACGTACACAGTGAGATTATGACTTAATTTAACGAAGACTCAATTTAACCAAGTTACCACAAATTGAGATTGTTTGGGATTGATCCTATCATTTACAATTGATCCTAATTTTTTCTTATTGATAACTTACTCTTTTGAGATTGTAACTCAACCTAAGATAACTCATAATTTTATAATTTTTTTATAGCAACTAATTATATGTTACCAAAATCTTACTCTTGATTGAAAGATTGTCACTAAAAAATGAACAAGAGCTGTTACAATTTTTTGTTTTTATGCAGATTGTACCTGAGGAACCAAACAAGAACTATTTCTCACCATTGTGGGCAATACCAAAGATGTTGAATGCAATTTGGGAGCTAATAAGAAGCTTCGTCATCCCCCACACCAAAGGAAAAGAATACAAAGAAGGAGGTCTTCTTCTGTTGTTGAGAGTGATTGGCGTGGTGATCCCAGGTGTGCCTGCTCATTGTATCCAAGATTATGTTAATGCTACCAGGTTGGGATCACCTGACCTGTATCTCAAAGTCGAAGACCAAGGAAAAAAATTTGAGGAACTGATTAAACCCTAGTACTAGAGTTGAATTATCTTTTATAAGAACAGACTTTCATGAGAGATTTTTTCATGGAACATATTGTACACTTCTTCTATGCTTCAATATACGTAATATATCACCAAGTTGTGTGGTCTGGTGGTGCTTAACACCCTATTGAGGGTTTTGATTGATGGATGTAAGGATTATGTCCCAAGTTTGATTCATGGGGTGGGATTGGAGACCGGCTATGAGTCAGGTTGTCCTTAAGAGTGACCCCATCTAGACCTCTCTCGAGGGTTTTCCCTCTGTGAATTACTATGACACTTTAAATATAGCGGGTGCAATACTACTATGATGAAGTATTAAGTACAATGTATCACTATTATAATGAACACACTACAAGAAAAGTTTTTAGCGACCAAAAAATTTGTAGTCCAATATTTTTATAGTCCAACATTAAAATTTCATAGCTAAAATTCTACCACTATCAAAAAAAGATTCTGCCAATTGGTTGGCGTATGAGAGTCTAGAAAAAGTTTTTAATAACAAAATTAAACTTTTGTCGTTAATACTTACTTTTTCGTATTGATAAGAATCGATATTAAAAGTTGACATTCAACAATGAATTTTTCGGTTGTTAATACCCCTTTTTGTCCTCCATCTTCCATCTCTTCGTCGTCAGCGACTGCCTGACATGGGGCAAGCCATTTGTATAAGCTTCTCTTCACCGTTCTCTGCAATTTTTAAGAGGCTTAAAGCTTGGGGCTTTGATTTCGCTCAGAACACTAAGATTGTTTAGCTACTTGTTCTGTGTGTTTCTTAGTTCCTTTCCTCTCTGTTTCTTTTATCTTCTGTCGCGTCTCCTCATTGTATCACTTTCACATGGGTCCGTCGCCTCATCCCCATCTCTCTCAATTTCGGTAACACCACTACCATCATCACCAACCAGAGTTTTAAAACCCTATCAAGCATCTTCGTCCTTGTGTTTGTTTTATTGCTATTGACCAAGGATGGTAGCACCAGTTTACAGTGGTAGTGGAAAGTTGAATGGGGAAAGGAGTTTTTTAATGGCGGGTGGAGGAATCCATCAAATTTCACCAAGTAAAGGCCATAATGGAGTTGAATTTTTCAAATATTGTGATTGGGTGGGTTAATTAGCTGAAATTTTTGAATTTTTTGTAAAGATATGGTCCAAAGTTGGAAAAGTTGGAAAATTTTGCGATCGTTTTTCCTAGTATCTCTTTTCGAGCTTGAGAAGTCATAAGTCGACCTTTTTTGTAATTACTTATTTCATAAATTCGCATGAGCCTAAAGCTTTGTGCACGAATTATTTCATTTGTGGAAAAGGAGACGGTGAATTTGTGTTAAAAAGTGCATAACAACATTCTGTTATTACTTGAGAGGATAATTGGTGCCGTAGATTTTGATGCTTGTATTCTAAATTGTTGCGAAAGCATTATAATGTGACAGAGACTAGGTCAATGTGGCAAGGATTTGGTCAATATAAAATGAAATAGGTTTTTTCATTTTCTAAGGATGGTGAATTTGAATAAGACTAATTTTTGTTGTTTTGAGTAAATTTAGGGTAGTATGTTGTGATCAATTGTTTTTGAGTTCATTGATTTTTACTGTTTTTAAGTTCAGTAATTTTTCACTGTTTTTAATTGTTTTTGAGTTTGTTATTTTTCACTATTTTTGAATTCAGTAATTTTTCTCTATTTTTCACTGTTTTTGAAATTAATATTTTTTTACTGTTTTTGAGTTGAGTAATTTTACACTATTTTTGAGTTTACTAATTTTTCACTATTTTTGTGTTCACTAATTTTCACTGTTTTTGAGTTTAGTAATTTTTTATTATTGTAGGATTCACTAAATTTTTTTACTATTTTTGAGTTTATTGTTTTCACTAATTTTGAATTCGCTATTTTAAGTATATACAATTTTTATGCAATTAATTATGTTTTAGTAAATAAGTTGAATTTTTACTGTATAATATATTAAAATTAGATGAAATTTACTGTTTTCAATTTTTTCATATTTCAACACCAAATAAATGAGGTAAAATTAAGTCCCAATTTCAATGACCGAAACAATTAAATAAGTTAATTTTTTACTATTTGAGACATTTAAATTAGATGAAATTCACTGTTTTAATTTTTTTTTATATTTCAACATCAAGTAAAATAGGTAAATAGTGAAAATGACTCGATTTATTTCACCATTATTGAAATAGTAAAATTTAAAATTTTATGAGTAATGAGTTTTATTCTATTAAAGTTCACTATTTATATTTTTTCAATATTTTTTGAGTTTGTTATTTTTGATATATGTTTCTCAATTGAAAATTTTAATATTTTTTTAGTTTACTGTTTGTGAAAATTTTGGACAGTGAACTATGAGTTTCATTTTATTAAATTTTATTGTTTGTAAAAATTTTGAATAGTGAAGTAGAAGTTTTATTCTATTAAATTTTACTGTTTATGAAAACTTTGTGGATTAAAAGTTTCATTATATTAAAATTTATCATTTGTGAAAACTTTGTTAACTAGTTCCCTATTCAAAAAATTTAAAATATTTTGGAGTTCACTGTTTTAAATGGCGGGTGGTGGTTAGCAGCAGTGGAGGTGGCGATGAGTGGGGTGGGTTTTGGCCTGTGGTCATTGGCGGTAATGATGCTGGGGGTGGTTTGTGTCGATAGTGATAGTGGTCAGTGATAATGAAAAACGATGGTTGGTGATGGTGGCAGTGATGGATGGTGGTGGTGGTAGCGACAGACTATTTTTTCATTGTTTTGGGCGGTGGATGGAGGTGGTTGACGGAGATGGTGGGTGGGTGGTGGTGGTTGACGACGATGGTGGGTCGCATGTGGTGGTGGTTGGTGGCGATGGAAGGTGGCGGGCTGATTTTTCATTGTTTTGTGAATTAAGAGTTTTATTATATTAAAATATATTGATTATAATTTTTTTTAATATTTTTGAGTTCAGTAGTTTTTCACAATTTTAAATGGTGGATGGTGGTGGTTAGTGGTGAAGGTGGCGATGGGTGGGGTGGGTTTTGGCCTGTGGTCATTGGCGGCAATGATGGGTGGTGGTGGTTTTGTGTCAACGGTGATAGTGGAAAACGTTGGTTGATGGTGGTGGTGGCGGTGGGCTAATTTTTCATTGTTTTGGGTGGTGGGTGGAAGTGGTTGGCGAAGATGGTGGGTGGTGGTGGTTGATGACGATGGTGGGTGGCATGTGGTGGTGGTTGGTAGCGATGGAAGGTGGTGGTTTGTTTTTTCATTGTTTTGCGAATTAAGAATTTCATTATATTAAAATATACTGATTATAAATATTTTTTTAATATTTTTGAGTTCACTAGTTTTTCACAGTTTTAGATTATGGTGGTTAGTTTTGGAGACGATGGTGATAATGGGCAATGTTGGTCGATTTTGGGTGGTGGTGATTGGCGGCAATAAGTAGTAGTGGTGGAGGGTGGTTTGTGGTGGAATTGGTGGAGGTGGGTGGTGTTGATAGCGATGGTAATGGACGATGGTGGTGGGTGGTTAGCGATGATGATTAGTGGTGGTGAGTTTGGGGGGTTGGTGGTGGTGGTGACGAGTGGTCGTGGTCGTGGTTGGTTATGGTAATGAATTTTCGGTGAAAGTGGTTGGCAGCAATGGGCAGCGGTCTTGAGTGGTGGTAAAGGTGTCCATGGAGTCGAGTTACCCACGGGTCCGTTATCCGACCCAAGGTTGATAGACCTGATAATTGACCCGCTCGAGTCCGAGTCCAATATCCTTAAAAAGAGAGATTGAGTTTGCCACTAAACCCATTACCCCTGTCAAACCTGCCCAGCTCACCCATCATTTGAAAATAAGTTATAGTTTTAAACCATTAAATTTAAAATTTTGAAATAAGTTTACAAATATCGAAGTTTGAAGTTTTAAAATTTTAGATATTATAAATAATGTATTATTTTTTTTTCTTCATGTATTAAGCATATAAGTTTTAAATGGTAGAGTAATGCAAAATGACAGATAAGTTAATAGGTGTCAACCTAGTCGAGATTTATTCGTTCTATTGGATATAGTTTATTATTTTATTTTTATCAATTTTGACTTTACTTTTGATTCAAAAATATAATTTATACAAATATTAAGTTACAAAAATATTTATTATTTTAAATAAAGATGTATATAAAAAAGTTCGCAAGCAAACCCGCCCAATAGGCTCACGGGTTGGGTTACGGGTAGCCTATCCCTACCTGAAGTCTGACTCGGGCTACCCGATAACTCACTTGGATTAGGGCTTGGGCCTACACTACCCAAGCCCGACCCAAAAAATTTTTTGCTAGCCTAGCATGGCCTAGTCTGGCCCATGGACACCCCTAGGTGGTGGTGGTGGTGGTGGTCGGTGGCGGTAGTGGGTGGTGATGGTTGGCAACAATGGTGGTTGGAGGTGGTGGCGAATGGTGTGACGACGGTGGAATGGTGATTATAATGATAATAAATATAAAAATGAGATAACGGTAAAAATTTTTAAATAGCCTCTTCCGTAAAAGTTATTTTTGTCAGCAGTTAATTTTTAGACTTTTGACATTAAAAATGTTGGGGTTGGACTTACGACAAAAAAGTACCTCTCTTTGGACTTCTCACAAAATCTCCCTAGTTAGGAAACAGGGGTATTAATTTTACATTTAATACAAATATGACACGATAAATTGAGAGTGACATGATAAATTGACACAAATAAATGTGTCGGGAAAACAATAGTCACAAATAGTCGTTTATTTTTCATTACCAAGAAAAGGTATAATTTTTTTGTCTTTTGTTTTTTATATTGTATTCTATGAATTTTTGAGACTAAATAATTTTTATTACCAGGAAAATTACATGGACTTGACACAACAATACTTGAATATGATTTAGACATATTATGGGTCAAGCATGACACAACAAGATTCGATTTACAGTTCTAATAATAAGCACCAATGTCTTTCCCTAAAGCCACTCTAGGATCTTAATTATGGAATTTTGGTTGACACGTTATGTGTGTGTATCCAAACACGGTACAATGAGTGAAAAATCATATTATTGTAGTATTATTTGATATAATAAATAAAAAAATCGAATTAGAATTGACTAGTAGTTGACACATATTCCGAACGACACAATTGTGTCTCCTATAACTATCTGATAATTCTGATTTGTCATTGCCACACTATTGCAGTGTTTAGATTCTTTAACTTTTGAAATAATTCTTTAAGACTGTATTCAATGATTGCTAGCGGATCATGTCGTGTTGTGTTGAATTTATGTTGTATCGTGTCAAAATTTATTTAACTTAAACCAGACTTATTTATAATTATGTATAGTCGGATTCGTATCGTGAGTAAGTTGCGCTTTAGCCAGGTTCGTGTCGACTCATTTATCTGACTTGTCTAGTAGATCTACTTGTTTACCATTCAAACTCGTTAATTGTGCACCAATTTCATGCCCAATTTATGTATGGTCTCTAAATTTGTGAGGCCCATGCTGACTAGTCACACTTCACCCTAAATTATGTTATTTTGTCAAAGTAGAAAGCCTTTATTGAAGTATTTAGATGGTATTTGATAAAACTGAAAGTTGAATACTGAAAATTGAATGCTGAATTTTAAATGTTCAATATTGAATCTTTAATTCACAGTCTATTTGGTATCAATTGAAATTTAATTATTGAATTGAATCAAACTGTTTGATAGACATCAAGAGTTGAAATTTGAAAATTATTATTATTTTAATTTTGCCCTTCTTTATAATCATCTCTCCACAATTACTTTATTCTTACAACCACTATCACAATGATGGTGGTGGCGGCGGCGACGACGACGAAGATGATAGTGGTGGTGATGGGTGGTTGAGGCGGTGGCACAATGGTTGTATTAGTGGGGGCTGCAATAGTAGCAATACAAAAATGGTGGTTGCATAATAGTGGTGGTGGCAGTGACACAATACTAGTGGCAGTGGTGGTGGTGCTGGTGTAATGGTAATGGTGGCGGCGACACAATAGTAGCGGTAGTGACACAATGGTGATGGCGATAGTGGTGGTGGTGGTGATAGTGTTAATGGTGGTGATGGTGACACAAGTGGTGGCAATGGTGCAGTGGTGATGGTGGCGGTGGTAGCACAATGGTGGTGGTAATGGTGGTGGATGATGGGTATTGAAAAACTATGAAGTGTAAAATGCATTGAGTGTATATTTATCCATTATGAGAAATTGATAAAATCTTTACTGACTAACATTTTCAACATTAAGTAATAAGTAGGTTATTCGCTATTTAAAATTTTAGTCTATTTTTAATAAGTACTTAAAATATTAAGTGGTATGAATTTTAAGTTATCAAATAAATTTAATTTATTAGGTACGTGAAGACTTATAGTATTTGATTTTAAACCTTAAATGATGCCATAAACAGCCCTCTCCCTGCTTCTAAAGATAACTTCGAAATAAGACTCTCTTCATTCAGACCTAATAACAATATTACTATAAGAAGTAAAGAATAGGAATTCTTGGAGTGACAAAAAAGGTATAAAAAAATGAAGTGTATTGAACATGAGGGTAAAGTACTTTTCCTTCCTTTAACCATGCAAAAAGCCAAAGAGACCCCACTCAAATTCAAGAGCTTTTGAATTGGGCACGCCATTCCTTATGTACGTGCTTCAAAATTAATAATCAAATCCAGCAAAACTAATGAGCTTTTCCTGAAATGACAATTTTTTTATGGGTAAGATTACAATACCAAGCAATTATTTTCTGATATTGTGCTCAAATTTAATATAAAATAGAGATGATGCTATAATTCAATCTAGTGAAGTTACGACAAAATAATCACGAAATGCAGTTTAAGTGGTCACATAAATTAACTGTATATCTAGACGTATTGAGTTTGAATCTTAACAATTCTTTGAAATTAGACCATGAGAAAATCTATCATGATTATTCTAGTTCCCGTGTGGATGGTCTACTTTTGATCTGATCAAGGAGGGGATTAATCAAGATGTACGTAAGTTGGCTTAAAGTTACGACCAAATAAGATTATTGAGGTCGAAATTAATATAATGATTGGTTCTAACTATTTTTTTGTTTTTGGAGAAATTTGACATCATTGATTTATAACTTATGTTCATACATGTTCAGCATTTTAGTTTGAATGATATCAAGAACTGGCTAGCTTCCTCATGGCTTCCTTTGGCACTAGATTCTTACCCTTATCTCGCATTTTGAATGTAAAAATGTGTTTTGCGAAATCACGATGGCAAAAGAATTGATTCCAATTTCTTCTCCGGGGATAGATTGTAAGTCTATATATATGTTTCTCCAGTAGAGTTTGAATGATATCAACAGTTGTTCCATTTGCTTCCACACCAATGGCTTCCAATGACCAAATTAGCAAAAAAACATCTTCTTCTAAACCCAGATGAAGCGACATTTTTAGACTTGTTTCGCATCTTAGGTTCGAGTGAAATAGATGACAGAGAATTTATGAAGTGTCTCAAAGTGACAGAGACCATGCTCGAGCGCAGAGGGATCATTTTTCTCTCCACCTTAGGGCAGAAGGCTCTGCGAGCCGCGTCAGGTCCCATGTCATGGTTTGGATCAACTGTTGGGTGGGGGCTGAACCTCCTGTCTGGTAACAACTTTTGTGTGCTTTTACTAAACTTGTTACAGTGTCTGCTTTCTTACCATGGTAACCATTGATTTGCATGGTCTGCAAAACAAGTTGAGCTGTTCTTGAATAATACAGGATTAGTTTGTCTAAAAAGTCATTTAAGTTCGTTCACTTTATGCAATGAACTGAGTTCAGACTCAATTGTAGAGTTTATTTAATAAATGAGCTAAGCTTGAACAATATTTCACTTTGACAATTGTGACAATTGAGTGCACATATACATTGAAACATGTATTCATATATGAACTGAATTTAACTTGATCTTGAGTTTGGACTCAAGTTTAAATTCATCAATGATCACAATTGTTACGAACGAGTCTAGTGATCACAATTTGATAGTCGACTTGTTTTGGTTGATTTGCAAACCAAACTATGCTTACGATGAAGTTTCATGTTGTCTATTATTTGTATAATGAACAAAGACCATAAACAAATAATCGAAACGAAATACCATCATACAGAATACAACTTTATGTCGATTGGCTCGAAAGCCTACTCCACGGGCAAAGCGCAACAACAAAATTTCACTATCAACAAAGATAGATTACACAAAATTCTCTAACTCAGATAATAGAACCAAACATGGATGCCTAAAACAGGGGACCAAAATCCTCCAAAATCCGAGGCCCAAAAAGTCTAAAAGAAATTGAGTAATCTATAATCTATTTATAGATCCAAAATACTTTGTCTTCTAATACAATAGGGTTTTTAATTGGTCTCTAGTTGAAGTGGAATTCTAAGACAGCCACATTTTAAATTTTTAAAGAGAACAAAGTTCGAATCAATTTTTTTACCATGATTGGAATACAAGACATCCACGATAAATGTCCACCTTGACTTATATTCCATCAAACCATCAAAATGAAAGCGAACAAACTAACTGTCTTCTCCACAAATCTCACGAGAGATTACAAATATCACAAGCATCCATAACAATTCTCCACCTTGACTTTTTGTATACCAAGCCATCAAATCAAAAGTAAATTTTGTAGTTGCCTTCTCCAAAATAGCAAATCTATTGAATCTTCATGAGTATCTTCTCAAGAATTTTTGTTAAACCATTCCGTCAAAATAATGTGTAATCGGATCTGCAATAGACTGAAATTATTCTGATTACCAAAATTTGCTATTTCGAATTCTGTTGTAACCATCCTAAAATCGTAGCTTTGATACCAATTTGTTATGAAGAAAGACCACAAACAAACACTCCATCGAAATAGAAAAATATATAATACAAATTTACGTGGATTGGCACAAAAGCCTACTCCACCGGCGAAACGCAGCAGCAAAGTTTCACTATCAATAAAGGGAGATTACACAAAATTATATAACTCAGATAATAGAACCAAACATGGATGCTCGAAACTGGGGGCCAAAATTCCCCAAAATCCGGGTCCAAAAAGGCTTAAAAGAAATTGAGTGGTTTATAATCTATTTATGAACCCAAAATATTTTGTCTCATAATAGAATAGGGAATCTAATTGATCTTTTACTTGAAGTAGAATTCTAAGACATCCACTTTTTTAGGAAAGAGAATAAAGTTCAAATCAATTCCTTATTAAGACCGGAATACAAGACACCTACAATTTGTGTAAATGAGAACCTTAATAGTAACATGAGCATTATGGTTGCAGAATAGTGAACCCCAACAATGAGCAAAACTCTACAATTATTAAAAAATAACAATAAATTAAGTTCAAATTACATCTCTCCTGTGAATATATTGACCGAACATAAATAGCAATTGGATTTCTACTTCTTTTGATGCTTCTAGCCTCCAACTATATACCCTAACATAAATCTGTTCGTTCTTGTATTTTTCTCTTATTCCTTCAAACAGACATTGTCTGGTTCCATCACTAGTTCGTGATGATTACGACCTTATCATTCCATTTTTTTTAAATTAAACCCATTTAGGGCAAATATTTATTTATCACAAAAATAAAGGGAATGACATAAACCTTGTCCCTTCACATAAAAAGTTTAAAATTGCTTTGAAATGAGACTAACAATTTAAAATTGCTAAGCAAATTATTCTGTAGACTTTCTTACTATAGCAGCAACAGCTTTGCATCCACATCCTTCCAATGCATATCAATAATAAATGAAACCAAAATGTTTCTTCTCCATCACCATCCTGAATCCTCTTGATTTTGACCTAGTCATCATCATCGATTCATTTCTCTCTTTCTTGAGATTTTTTATTACCTCATCTCTCCTTTTTCTTTTCTGTTTTTCTGCTTTCTTCATCATTGTTATGAACTTCTTAGATTGAGTCAAGAAGGTCTTAAAATCCTCTTGCTTCGTAGACTGAAGAGTGAATAATTGATCATGAATGCATGTATTGCAGGGAATACCAATGCATCGGAGAAAGAATCAGACAAATATTTGTCAACTATTGGGAATATGGACCCGAGAGTGGATTTAGACAGCCTCATCAGACCTGGAGATATAAGATACTTTCCGGCACTCTGCGCAATGGCTTCCAAAATAGCATACGAGAATAAAGCATTCATAAAAGCTACAGTTGAAGATCGGTGGAAGGTTTAATTTGATCAAATATTGAACTTATATTTTAATTTTTTTTATCGAGTATTTCATTTTTATTACAACTGCTTTTTTCCTTTCATGCAGATGAAGCTATTGGGCGCTTATGATTTTTGGAATGGCAAGTATAAAAACACAACAATTTTTTTCCCATTATAAGTAATATCTACTATTAGAGTTTCTGATCATACTACGGTCCTTTTTGAATTTTGTCGTTTTAGCTTATTTGTGAACTTAGTTCTTAATCATGTACTATTGTTTACCTGAAAAACGTGGGGGGTGTCTTTCAAAAATTGCAAAATCCACAATTTTTTTGCATAAAAGCGTGTTCGCTAGATAAACCTGTACCATTTTAAGCATTTTTGTAGAAATATAATGTTACATTATATACTAAAAGGGTATATTTAAAAATAAGGTAATGTAGAAATAAAGGATTATAAAATGACGGTAATATATGCCTATGATCTTATCATTGGACAACTTATAATCCTCTCCTTATTCTTAGAGGGTCATAGAATTTTTCATTCTAACAGTAATGTAAGATGATTCTACGCTTGGCAGAGTATCAGGAGAAGCATTCAACACCATCATTCATGCTTCATGATAAAAATGCAAACCCGGATACGATCGTGGTGGCATTCAGAGGCACTGACCCCTTCGATGCTGATGCCTTTAGTACTGACATCGATATCTCTTGGTTCAAGTTCGGGGAAGGCGCCGGAAATGTCCATAGTGGTTTTATGAAAGCCTTAGGGTTACAGAAGGATGAAACATGGCCTAAAAAAGTCAAAAGAGACGATAATCAGCCGTTAGCTTACTACACCATCCGAGAGGAACTGAGAGAGATCTTTCGGAATAATCCTCGGACAAAATTCATTCTGACCGGACACAGCTTGGGCGGCGCACTCGCAATTCTCTTTTCGGCGGTGCTGGTGTTGCACGAAGAATCAGATATATTGAAGAGGGTGGAGGCAGTGTACACATTTGGGCAGCCTAGGGTTGGAAACAAAAAGTTTGGGGATTTCTTGGAAGGAAAGTTTAAAGAGTATGGTATTCGATATTTTAGGTTCGTTTACAGCCATGATATCATTCCTAGGCTGCCTTTTGACGACAACACGTTCATGTTTAAGCACTTTGGGACATGCCTCTACTATGATACCAACTATGAGGGACAGGTAAGAAATAAAAAAATAAAAAAAATGCTCATTTTTTCTCTTATATTACTTGCTAAAATGCTTAGTCGTGTATAGTAATACCTGGCTTATATATTATTTGATTGAGCTAATAAGGTTGTGTCATTTTTGGATTTAGGTGGTCAGTTTTGTTAATAAGTCGTGTAATGTGAAAATTTATTCAACTATATCTAATCCATTTTATTATAGTGTATAGTCAAGTTTTTATTGTGTATAAGTCATGTATAAGGCTATAAATCATTGTTTGGTTCATGTCGTGTTTAGACAAATTTGTGTCAACACATTTGTTTGATGAATTTAATGGGTTCACTCATTTTACCATTCAAATCCAGTAATTTTAGACTCAAACTCGCTAATTTCATATCAATTTTATGTCAACATCGTAAGTTGTGTCTAGTTTTATAGTGTTAAATTCATGTCGTGTTAATATCGAACAATGTTTCTTTCCTATTTTTTTTTTCTGTTAAAGAAACTACATGTAGCTGAATCTCATTCCTGCCGAATATATTAAAAAGAAGCATAAGAGATTGCAGGAGATGGTAAATATACATGTACATGCATGTCTCTGCCACTGACCACTGATTCAAATTATTTCTCCTTTACCATACAGAGAGTTGCTGAAGAACCAATGCAGGACTACTTCTCCCTCCAATCATTTTTTACAAAGAAGATATATGCCCTGAAGGAGCTGGGAAGAAGCTTTATCATTCCCCTCAAACATGGACCAGAGTACAGAGAAAGTTGGCTCCTCCAATTGTATAGGGTTTTCGGAGTCGCCGCATTCCCTGGTTTAGTAGCTCATGGTCCCCAAGAATACATAAACGCAACCCGACTAGGAAATGCTGATATATTAAGGTAGATCGAAGTGGGCCAAGATCCATTGAACTAAGAGTAGAATTGAATAAAACGGGCAAGTAACTTACCCCATGTGATCCTGTATCTACTGGTAATAACTGATATCTGTGTGGGTGTGTTTGTAGTTTGTGTTCGATAAAGTATAGCTAATTGTAATAAAACAGTATTGAAGCATTCAACTTTACATATGCAAGAGAAATTAAGTAAATTCTTTGCACTTACCTGTAGTATATAGTATGTTCTTTTCCAGAATTCACCAATTCCATGAACTAGTTCATCATTTCCTTTGCATTTAATTAAAAATCTCATGGATTTGAATCTTCATAATTTTGTTGTTGTGGAGAGAAGAAGTTCACTTGATCCCAAATGACTACTGTGTACGTATACACAAGGTATGTGTATGTGTAAAATTACCAATAATACTTGTACTAGGGTATCCCGTGCAATCAGTTTTTTCTTTACTATATATCTGTTGGAAAAATAATAATAAACATGACTTTTCATGTTTTAGAAGTTATTTTTATGCATTTATTTTTTTGTATTAGTGGGTCATTAATTTGGTATTAGTGGGGAACAAAATAATTGTGATATTTTAATTCTCCAAGGAATGGAGGAGTGAGGTCTTTATTATTTTTATTATTGCATTATGTAGTGGGGTTATTTTATATGTCATGTGTTATATATGAAAATCAGACAATGATGCTTCTGACTTCTTTTCCTGATTCATATGAGAGTTTGGTTACAACACTATTGTGTAGGAAAGAAACATTGACTACCGAGGAGATTATGAGGGCCATGACGTACAATCAGCGGAGGCAAAGTACCAATGAAGGCTCCTAGCAAAGGATAATAAGAATCGTAGGAGAAGCACGGATAAATAGGACATAAAGTGCTTCAAGTGCTATGAAAGAGGGCACATGCAGAAGGATTTTCTTGAGAGGAAGAAAGGTAAAGGAGCAGAAAGCTGGGAGGGGCCATCAAATACAATAAATGTAGCAGAGAAAGACACGGGTTGTGGTGATGGTGATGTACTTTCGGTCTCAATAAATTTTGATCACATGGCAGATTCATGGATTGTGGATTTTGGATTCTCTTATTGCATGTCTGCTAATTAAGATTGGTTCAACACATATAGGCTAGTAAAATTGTAGTACCATTTTAATGGGTAATGATGCATTATATAAAGTCATTGAAATTGGGTGATGTCAGACATGTTCCAAATTTGAGGAAAAATCCTTTTTTTTTTTTTGGGGGGTGGGGGGGGACTTTAAACTCCACAATGATTGTGGTTATGGAGTATTAAAAGTAACTAAAAGTTCTATGGTGATTATGATAGAACAGAAGATTGTAGAGAATATGTGCAAGTTAGAAAGGAGTTCCGGTGTTGGTGGAGTTGCTGCAAGTATTTCTTTTTAGACTGAAATTGATGACAATTTGCCATGGCATATGAGATAGTGTAGCATGATGGAACTGCACCAAAGGAAGTTGGATTCCTGCAAGTTTTTTGTTTTGGAAAAATAGGGCAAGGTAGTCAAATGGATCTTAAGATTCTTGACAAGTAGAGAAAACCGTGGTATTGTATTTGCTACACAGCAAGATTGCGTTTCAGTTGTGGGACATGTACATGTTGGTTATGATAGGGATTTGGATGACATAATGTCTACAATAAGGCATGTGCATACACTTGTAGGAGGACAAATATATTGGAAATTCATGTTATAGTCGCTAGTATCTCTATCTACAACTAAGGCAGAATATCTTGCAGTGATTGAGGTTACCAAGGAAGAGTTGTGGGCGAAATAGTTGGTAAAAGAGCTTGGGTTCAAGTAAGGTGGAGTGATTGCATTGGGATAGTCAGAGTGCAGTGCATCATGTATATCCTGTCAAGGAAAATCACATTGATGTGAGGTATCACAAGGTGAGAGAGTTAATTGTTACAAGGGAAGTGATACGGGAAAATGTGCGTAATCTTGTTGATGCAACTGACATATTGATAAGGTCAATCCCTTCAAACAGGTTTATGAATTAATGAGTCTTTGGTCTAATGGTACTTTTTGTCTTGTAAAAACTTTTTATTTTTTTGAAGTCAAAAGTTGAAGTCTCCCTCCCCCCTCTCCCAAAAAAAAAAAGGTATGCATTACTTGAACTCAGTTAATATTTGTCATTATTGAGAAATGTGGCATTCCCAACCTATGGGTCTGCGGTGGAGACATGTTATGGTAATTTTTCAAAGTAGTGAATTATTCTCTAAGGTGGAGATTGTTGGGAATAGTGAGTAAATTATATTCCCTAAGCCCTGTTAACTTTAATGTGAATAGTGTCCATTTAATTTTGTTTTCGGATTGGGATGTGACTCCTTTTAAACGCAAATGGATCAGTTTAGCAGTACTATTGTTTGTTTGTCGAGGTCGAATAATAAGATTGGGTGATGGAAGATGGGGGATTTTTCCGCAGCAAAGGGATGTCAGGGAATGGGCACATGTGGATTCTAGTAGAAGAGCTTTACCAGGATTAGGTAAGCTATGAAGTTTACTAGGAATTTATGTATCAGATTTACTAGGACTAGGTTTCCTAGTTGGAGCAGGATTATGGTTAATATCTATAAAAATGTTATAAATCTTTGGATTTTGGTACAACAATAATAAAGAAAAAGCCTTTCTTATGGATGTAGGTACGATGTTTACTAAGGGTGCGTTTGGTAACGTTTCATTTTTATGTTTTTAAAAAGATAAAAAACAGAATCAATGTTTTGTGTTTTTTTGTGGTTAAAAGTTGAAACAAAAAACACGTTTGTATGCATTTGTTGTTGTACGAAATCTAAAAACTAAAACAGAAAATATATTTGGTAACCATTTTATTGTATATCATATATTTTACATTTATTTTAATTCTTGATAAACGATATTTACATGATTATATGTGAGACATTGAGCAGAGAGGAAAATCAAGAATGGTTCAGCATGCTTTCATACCCAGATTTTACTACTAGAGCACCTGAATCAACAGATACAGAACATTTTTGGCACCTGTAAAGCTCTAATTCGCTTTTTGTCCAGAAAAATTACATGAGTCCCACAAAGGCAAAAATAATTCCAGTAATTACTGATTCAAGTTTTAACCTTTTACAATAGTCCGCAAGTACATGAATTCTCTAATATCATTGTACAAGAGAATATAGATATTGAGCAAAAAAGAACGAGTGCCAAAATTTGCACCTGCTTCATCCGGGTGCCAATGCTTTAGTAGAGAATGGTCATGTTCTAACAAATATATAAGAAGTACTATTAACAGTACTTATAGTAAGACATAAAGAGGGTAGCCAACACAACAACTCTATTTCACTCCAAATTTTACTGCATCTACCCAACTTGTATTTAGTAGACATTACTATGTTATTTCTAGAATCTTAAGAGGTCAGTATAACAATAATAAATCACCCCTGCAATGGATAGCCCCATTTCCACAAAAATTCTTGTAAAATTTTGCCCAAAAATTGGTAATCAGGAGATTAACACAGGCATGCCAAGATGTAGAGTTGGGATGCCAAAAGACTTGTGCATTCAATGGATTACAACATTCCTAATTACTGATTTGAATTCCTCTATATTTGCACTACTCTTCCAGCAGCTGAATGAACTCCTCTGTTCTGTGAGACCCAAGTCCTGCACCTTTGCTCACAACTCAGCTCACATCAGCAATCTGACAGAATAGTAGACAACTACTGATACAGAGCAGATCAGCAAACAAAACCAGCAACAAGTGTCAAGTCCAACATCAATACCCCAATAGCTATCTTCCCAAATCATCACAGCATAAACATTAAAACATCCATCAGTTTCCAAAATAATCCAGTGCAGAGAAAAATAGGCCAAGGCAATCAGCTCCATACACAGGATGTAAATTTACCAAAACATAAGCAAAATAAGGATGTAACATACAAAAAATTCATGCTTTCCCCGTTCATAATACATCAACCCAAAATAAAAGTTGTTAAACATCCAATGTATCACTACATAAAGACATTGTTAATATTCTACCAAATACACAAATACACCATAATTACTTCACTAAAATCCCAATAAGTAATACAAATATCAAGAACAGTAATGCACAACACACGATGAAATTGCATCCACATCAAGTAAGCATAAAAAATGTGATCCATTTCTTTTCTCTCCTTCCTAAATTGACATATGGGATCACAATTTCTGATTCATCTCTGTGTGTATCGTACTCATCAACCCAAATGAAACAATCAGCATGATCATGCCATCTTGGACAACGATAAAAAAGGCGACCGTTGTTTCTTTTTGTCCGCGCGACGAAAACATTCATATTACCATATCTACATGAACATGGAGGTCCAACTGGTGCCATTATATGATTTACGTTTCAACAAAATTAATTACAACAAATTAGACATAATAATTTGTTCAACAAAATAGTGGAAGTTAATAAAAAAGTAAAATACCATTCTAAGTAAGACATATATTAATGATGAGTTGATGCCCACAATTGATCCGCAATGCCATCTCTAACATGAGTCATTTCATGCAACTAACTCGGCGTTATATCTATTTCAATTGGTTCTTGTGAACTAGATCCTACACCACCTCTACTATCATCAACATCCTCCCTTCGTTCAAAGTCAATAAACAACTGATCTTGTAGAGAGTGACTTTTAATAAAGTTATGCATTGTACAGCACACTGTGGGTAGATATTTTTGTGTGGTTATGGGATAAGGTGGCATTAATTTGAGAATGGGAAAACGAGCCTTCAAAACTCCAAAGCAACGTTCAATTACATTTTGGAGTGATGAGTGACGGTAATTGAACAACTCCTCTTTGACAGTTGGTTGTCGACCCCTACCTCTATAATCACGTAAGTGATATCTCTCACCGCAGTAAGGGGACAAAAAACCTGGCATGTTTGTATAACCTGAATCTATAACATAGTATTTATCTGTAAAAAATATATACCATAGTAAGACAAAGTATTAGATTTGTACAAATTACTTATATGAAACACGCGAATAAATTTACTTCTTGGCGGCATGGGAAACTTGTTTGTTGGATTAGTGACACACTCTATAAAAACTCTTGAGTCATGCGCTGTACCTTCCCACCCACTCAACACAAATGTAAAGCGCATGTCAAATGAACATGCACACATAACGTTCTGAGTTGGTACAGTTTGCTTTCCACGGTATGGTACTTGTTGGTCTACTGGAACACGTGCATCAACATGGGTACCATCAATTGCACCAACACAATTCTAGCATGACAAACATATCTCCCAAATACCATCAATTGAACCAAAACATATATTTTGTAATTCATATAAAGATATAATAATACTTTCAAT
>CM042185.1:46103381-46117091 GCA_023539305.1 Ilex asprella
AAATTCTCACTAAATTTTGTTATGGCTTTTGAGTAGCTGTCACCATCAATGTCCTCCAAGCATTCAAAGCACTCATACATTCATCTACCAAGTCATTGTTATTGATATTAACCTCACTATCCCCATACGAAGATGTTGCCCCCGTTGATTGTGACATCTTGTACTCTAAATACTCATTTTTTTTCTTTGAGTTTTCAACCAAAACATTAAGGGCAGAAGTAAGACCAATTATAGCATTATTTTTCTTCCTACGACGACTGCACGTTGGGGTGGTAGACCTACTACGAGAACGGTTGGATGGCCCTTTAGCATTTTCATTGTCATCACCTTTATCAACCTCAGTTGTAGGATCAAAAGTTGGGTCTTTCTCTTCCTCCCTGTCAGATGGAGGTAGGGTTAAAGGGTGAGCATGCTCACCAGTTGCACTTGTCTTACCAAAAATTCTACCAAGCTTGTCATAATGCGGGCAACCCTTTTTCTTGAATTGTCTAGCATGCTTATTCACCTAGAAGGCATGAAAACTAATGAATACTAAACTCTTGACAAATATAGACATAATAATGCTTAAGTATTTTAAGAAGAATTGGCTATCTTGCACAAATTCTTCCAGACGTCATCAGGTAAAGTAATTGTCTGTCTCTTAGGGTCACATCCTACTCCAGTTGTTTCATTCAATGACTTCTTAAATGCATTGTAGGTTGTTCTCAAAAGATTATATTTGTTTCGCAGTTGCTCAAAGTTGTAATTATATCCCGTCTTGTTGCTTAGTTGCACTAAGATTCTAGTCCAGACATCTCTTTCAAATGTAGATATGTCTTTAGGACGAAATGGTACTTCTAAATTCATCAATTCAATAAAAATGGCCTCATTTTTAGATGTCCATGGCCCATCACCTTTCTTAGCCCCAACCTCAACAACATCGTCATCCTTATTTTCCATCTAAATAACCAACAATTCCAAATTAGGGAACAATACCATAAGAAGAAAGTTCTATAAACACCTACATATCCAACTCTATTTCCATTAAAAATTTGAAAACCCTACTTCCTATTATCCCCAATAACTCTCCAATTAGAATAATTCAACACTTTTTTCCAATAAAACAGCATACACATACACAAGTATAATAAAATCTTACCTTAAGTTGCAAGAGAAGAAGATTTGAAAGTGGAAGAGTTAGATTTGTGCATCCATCAATTCAAACAAGAAACACGACATAAAATAAATTACATGAACTTGAATAGGGCTAGGGGTAGGGATTTATCACTGACTTGCTCCATGTCCCCTTAACTGGTTGTAACAATGAAAGCAAAAATTAAAAAGACCACAAAAAGAACCCTCATGTGAATATGCAAGTAATACATTACACCACTATGCATTTAACCCAATAACAAAGCAATTAATTGTCAATGGATGAAAAAGTTAGGACATGAGTGGACAAATATTCGAAATTATTATCAAACTGTTAAAGGGTTAATAGCACAAATCAAGCAAATTTAAAATATGTTGCTATAACAATTGTAATTTTTAATGAGACACAACACCACAAAACAATTGTAATTTTTAATGAGACCCAACACTACAAAACAATTGTAATTTTTAATGACACCTAACACCACAAAACAATTGTAATTTTTAATGAGACCTAACACCACAGTAAAATTGTAATTTTTAATGAGACCTAACACCACAGAACAATTGTAATTTTTTAATGAGACCCAAATAATTTCATTCAAATTTAAAGAAGCAATCTCGAGCAAATGAAGCAAAAGTGAGGAGCAGAACAAAAGTAAATAACTCAACTGAAGCATTAACAAACCAAAACATACTATATTCTAAAGACGCATAGATCCAAATCAAAGGAAGGAAAGAGTTATCACATAATTTTTGGAGTAAATCAGCATATAAGTGGAACTTCTAAGAATCATCCACTCACAAATCTAAATCTGGTCAGATTTGGTCAAAATATTGAAAATTTGATTGAAATATCAACCGAACAGTTAATAAGTGAAGAACAAATAAATTGTGTTACCAGATCTAATGAGAAGTTAGATCTACAAAAACAAACCCTAGATCTAAAATAAGAAAGTATAGATCTTTAAAAATAAAATATGGATCTACAAAAATAAGCCCTAGATTTGAACAACATCATCATAGATCTAAAAATAAATGAAAACTTTAGCTGAAAAAAAGGAACTTACCACTTTTCCGGAGTTGGAGATGTCAGTGGAGCTTGTTCGCCGGAGTTGCAGACTTCTGTAGCAGCTCTTGTTCGTCGAAGTTGGAGAGGTTGATGGCTGTTGAGTTGCGTCGTCTATGGAGTTGGAGACAAATGAGATAAATGCATAAATAAGATAAATGAGATAAATGCATTTTTCATGGCTTTTTATATGGTAAGAAAATAACTGTGCAATTTTGTTGCGGGGAAGACTCGAAGTCTAGACATCATTAAATGGGGACCTTCCATTGCCGCATGTTTGAGTTTTTTTAATGTTTTCAAAAGCATCATTTTAAATGTTTTCATATTTTACCATTGTTTTCAAAATAGAGCTAAAAAAACGAAAACATTCACCAAAATGAAAAAAAAAAAACAAAAACAAAAAAATAAACAAAAACTGGTGGTTACCAAACACCACCTAAATTACGTAACTCTTATGTTTTTTTTTAAATTTTTTTTTCTTAATTGTTTACTATACTGCACGTTCACAATAATAGTTTATTACCGTAATTGAGATTTGTTACTCAACTAGTCGGTTTAGCTTGGTTAATTGCAAATGAATCGAATTCAATCATATTTTTAAAGCTCATTGGGTAATTGATCCAAATCGAAATAACGTATGGCTCGACTTAGCATGACTTGAATCGAGTATATTGTTGTCTAATAAATATTTGTTATTGGTCAACAAAAACAATTAATTAAGAGACAAACATGCCCAATCATATCCTGAATAACTAATACCACATATAATTTTTTCTTTCTCATTTTACTTATAAATTTTTTAGAAATATGAGTTCATAGGGTTCAAGATTAAGCTCGATTTTACTTGATGAGCTTAAATGCTTGCAAGCATTTGTCAAGGCAATCTTGAACGACGATTTAAACCCCACATTTGAGCTCAAATTGAGGGATTTACAATTGAATCAAACCAGATTTGTATCGTGTATAAATCGTGTCTATTAAAGATATGATAAGATTAAAAAATCTATCAATATCTTGATAGAAATACAATATGATCTAAATAGACTATCAATATACAAGTTATTTAAATAAATACAGATTATGATAAACATACCTCATAATTATTTTTATCATATGTAATCTTTATCTTGTAACTAGGGTTGAACCCTATATAATAAATAACTAAAAAATAATACATAAGATGTAGCCGTTGTAAGGCTTGGTCTATAGAACTAGGCACAATGTGCCGTGCCACATTACCTTTCGAATATTGTCTCAAGTCGATAAAAATATAATTATAAAAATTAAACACGTGTAAACTGCTGGATTTAAGGCAGAGGAATTCTTGGAGTGACAAAAAAGGCATAATAAGAAATAAAGTAGACCGAACATGTGGGTAAACTATCTTCTTTTCTTTTCTTGGAGTTTGCAAAAAGTCAGAGAGGGAGGGGAAAAAATGAACGGTGATACCACGTAGGAATGTGATGTTATTTAACTTAGTAATAATAATAAAATAAATAAACACATAAATTTCACAAAAATTATTAACTAACCTGTCATGTAAACAAATAATATTTCACCCTCCTGTCGTGTAAGTCCAAGTGAAATTCATCTTTTCTATTTTGATGACATGATATCACTGTTACATTTAATATTTAAGAGAGAGACCACTCGAGTTCATGAGCTTTTGATTTGGACACGCGATTCCATATATGCTTCAACATTAATATAAAAGAAAAATTTCAGTCACACCCTCTCTAGTTTATCATATTTTTAAAGACACTCTCTCTAGTTTTTAAATCTTCAATGACACCCCTTCTAGTTTATATTTAAACATCACTAACACCCCCTACTATTAAACTACCATTTTTAACAAAAAAAATTAATCTAAAATACCAAAAATACCCCTACATAAATCTCAAGTAATTTTTTACATAAAATTTTATTAAAATTTGAGCCGATTAAAATTTATTTTTCTACATATTAAAATTTGAACCAATTAAAATTCGATTGAAGTTGAATAAATTTTATTTTTTTAACGTATTAAAATTTGAACATATTAAAATATATTTTTTACATATTAAAATTTGAATCGATTTGAACTCTACCCGAGTTGTTAACGCCGATTAAAATTCGCTTTCGAGTAGATTAAAATATATATTTTTATGTGTTAAAATTTGGCTGATTAAAATTCAATACGAGTTGATTAAAATTTGACTTTAGGCGATTAAAGATAATTTTTAATTGGCTCAAATAGAATTTTAATTAGCCCAAATTTAATACGTAAAAAAATATAATTTTTAATTAGCTCAAATTTTAATATGTAAAAAAATAAATTTTAATTAACTTGAATCGAATTTTAATTGACTCAAAATTTTAATACTTAAAAAAATTAGAAAATATAAGGGGTCTCATTGAATATTTATATATTTAGAGGGGGTGTGGTTGAAGTTTATCCTCAAATATATCATGGGCAATTTAGTAAATTTGCATTTTAGTTAAAAAAAATTAATCTGATAAGGGGTGTCATTGAAAATTCAAAAACTACAGGGGCTGTCTTTGAAGATATGACAAACTAGAGGGGGTGTGATTGAAGTTTTTCCTAATATAAACAAATCCAACAATGCTAATCAGTTTTTCCCTAAAAAAAATTTTCACTACCGTAATAAATAATTATTTTTTGACGCCAAAGATAATATAATATAAATATGAGGTCACAATTCAAACTAATTAAAGTTATAACCAAATAAAATTACTTATTTTTATATTTAAAAACAGATTCTTTTTTTTGTTGGAATTCAGCCCACTGTTTATATTTACAATTATAACTTAATCTTATTTAATTATAAATTTTTCTATATGACATCCTTGGGTACCATTATAGTTTGCCCAATTTGATAATTGTAAAGTTGTAATGGATAAGACTTCTGTACATGAAAGGACAAGGCAATCAATTAAATCAAGGAAAATATTATTTTTATTTAAAAAATAGACATGATTTATTGAATTAATGAATAACAACCATTAAATAGATATTAAATCTTTATAAATATTAGAATCACAGTTAAATTAATGACGGTAAATAATAAAATTAAATTTTTAAGTTTGTGTAACATTACTTCGTAAGAAAATGACTTTAAATAATGATTAAGAACTATATACTTCCTACGGTGTCAAAAAAAAATGGTATTGTACCCTTAAAATTTTATTAAATTAATGGGTATGTTTATAATTTTGTGATTCATTTTATAACAAAAAAAATATATAATTTTTGTGGGTGGGATCGCTTGCAAGTACTGCAAAAAATAATAAAAATATCTATAAAAATGATACAAAATACCAACAACAATAATATATAATGATACGATACCATATCTTTTCATACCACAACTCCTAAGAATGTTTGGCCATGATATTCTTTTGATTTAGTTGTGATTGGTGCTTGTAAAAATAGTAAAATAAATTTTTTTATTGAAAGAAAAGAAATATAACTTTCCTGACCTACGTGTAGAAAAAATTTATTATTTTTGTGAGTATTTTTATAATTTTTTGTGTAAATATTTTTATAACAAATAAAGTTATTATTTTTTGTGGATATTTTTATCACTATTATGGTGATTATTTTTACCACTTTTCTCCAGTATAAAAAGTATCATTTTTTGTAGGTGATTTATTATTTTTTGTGGGTGTTTTTATTATTGTTGTTACTATTTTTGTGAATGATTAACTATTTTTTTTGTATATTTTTATCACTTTTATGACAATTATTTTTAATACTTTTTTAAGTACAAAAACAGTGATAAAAATTTTCGCAGTACTGACAAAAATACCTATAAAGTTTTTTTTTTTTTTTTTGTCAAGACAAAATACCTATAAAGTTGAAAAAAATGTTATTTGGACCTAAAAATCTTATATCATTTGCTGACCTAATGACGTGACTTCATTGAAACAATTGGATCAACATCAAGTTCTAATGTTTGATAAAACTCACGCTCAATTCAAATTAAGTCAGTAAATTAGGTCGTAAATTAGGTCAAGTTGGTACTAAAAGATACGAATTTTTTTTTTTTTTTAGGTACGGTAGATAACTCCTAAAAAGAGAAAGCAATGATTCCTCTGAAACGAGAAGAGTAAAAAAAATAGGTAGGCAATGGCAGCTAATTTTGAATGCTATAAAATATCAACTGGCCAGCTTCTACCCTTTGCTTCCAATCCAGACCATGGATTCCAATGATCAAATTAGCAGAAAACATCTTCTTCTGAACCCAGAAGAAGCGAAACTTTCAGACTTGTTCCACCTCTTATTTTCTGGTGAAATAGAGACCAGCAGAAAATTTGTTACGAGTCTCGAAGTGAAAGAGATCATCCTCGAGCGCAGATGGGTCATCTTTCTCTCCGTCTGGGGGCAGAAGGCTCTGCAAACCATGTCAGGTCTCATGTCATTGTTTGGATCAACTTTTGAGTGGGGGCTCAACCTTCTGTCCGGTAACAACTTATATTGGTGTGCTTTTAGTAAACTAGACACAAAGTTAGTTTTTTCCTTACCATCTTAGCATTGGTTTGCATTTTAAGTCTGCAAACGGTCCGAGCTATTGGATAGTTTGAGATTGACTGGTATTTAATCACCCTTAAATTTGTTCAATTATAAATCAAATCGAGTTAAAATTAATCAGTTGTAAAATTCGTTTAATGAACGAGCCAAAGTTTGAAAAATGTCTTATTCAATTGTCGAACACGTAAACAAATTCAACCTAATAGACACACATATACAATATATTATATATCAAGTGTCAACACATAATCGACCTCAGTTTTTATATTAAATGAGTTGATGTCAGTTAACGGTGAAAGTGGAACAAGATGTATGAAACTTATCATGATGTCAAACCGAGTTTGAACAATCTGAACTTGATTCTCACCTTGTGTTATATATCCAGTAGAACTGCATGCAGTAGATTTTCGATGTTTATATGCTAAAGACTAAGCAATTGATCATGAATGCATGTCTTATAGGAAACCTCGAGTTGCCGGCGGGGAAAGAATCAGACAAATATGTATCCGTTATCGGAAATTTGGACAAAAGAGTGGATTTAGACAGAAATATTACACCAGGAAATCCCAAATATTTTCCAGCACTCTGCGCAATGGCTTCCAAAATATCATATGAGAATAAAGCATTTATAAAAGCTACAGTTGAAGACCGGTGGAAGGTAACAAGAATGATATACATAGTATTTTGATAACGTGTCTGGTTGTAGCTTATACGAGGACTCAATACAAATGGTCATGGGATTGATATTGATAGACTTGATTTAATGTTGGAATCTATTATTAATACAATGACTAAGTTGTTTGAATAAGTTGAATAAGTTGAATATTATTAATACAATGACTCAATACAAATGTATGAATAAGTTGTTTGCTATATTAAGTTTAAATTTCAAAAAATATTTTATAATTAGATACAAAATTCAAATGACCTTTTATTTATTTTACTTACTTATCATTCCTTAAATTATGCATAATTCTTATTATTTCACAGTCTCTCTATTTCTCACACCATTTATCTCTCTCTCTCTGTTATTCTCTCACTCTATCTCCCTTATTTTTTCTCTCATACTCCCTATCTCTCTCTTATTGATAATTTTTTTTTTCAAATATGTGAAGATTTGATTTGATTTTTTCATTTCTCTCTTTTTCACCTCTATTTACTCACTCTCTCCCTATTTTCTCTCAGTGTCACTCTTTTCCATTATTTTCTCTATATCAAGGTTACAACAATACAATTACACGAATTAGTTATAATTGTCATATAATACACTAAGCAATTTCTCATTTATTCTAATAAGCCAAATAATTATACCAAATAATTATACAAAATTATGACATCAATCCAATTTTTCATTCAGTTGTTTACATAAACAAATGAATTGCATAATTTAGTATCACAACATGATTACATTAATTATATACACCAAATTTGGTATAATGGTAATTCTTTTGTATAATGATAAACTCAATTTAGTGTATATAATTGGTGTAACCATGTCGTGATACTAAATGGTATAACTCTTTAGTTTATGTAAACAAATGAATGACAAATTGAGTTGGTGTCATAATTTCGTCTAATTCTTTAGTTTATTAGCATACATGAATAACTGTTTAGTGTATTATAAGACAATTGTAACTGATTGGTGTAATTGTGTTGTTGTAATCTTGATATAAGGAGAGAAAAAGTAACAATGAGAGAAAATAGAGAGAGAGAAAAAACAGGGTAGAGAGAGTGATGAAAAAATTAAATCAAATCTTTACATATTTGAAAAAAAATATCAATGGGAGAGAGAGAGAATATGGGATATCCAGAGAGAGATAAAGAGAAAATATGATAGAGATAAAATAGAGAAGAGCGGGAAATAGAAAAAGAGTAATAGAGTAATGAATGACATTTTCATCTTATTTTTTTTCAAAAAAATGCACTAATGACCAAATAAATTTTCTTAGTGTAGTTTCGCTCAATTAGGTCTAAATTTTTGTACCAACTTCCAAATTTTTCAAAAATTAACTTTTATACAACACCATGGTACGTAAAATTTGGTTTGGGCCATAAGATCCAAAAATCAATTCTTACCATAACAAAATTGGTCGTAGTAGGACGATTCTCTTATTCTGTTATTATAATATGGTGCAATAATTTTGAATAAATTATCCTCAAACATACTAGTTTCACGAGATACCATCATAAAAAAAAAAAATGTGATTCTATGTAATGCTTTTAATATAAGTCATATATGTAATCTAATAATGCAAGAAATTTACAATTTCTTTTGATTTTTCTTTGATCATCAAACTTGTCCAATCAAATATTTTCAACTGTAAGAACATCACTCGTCCACAGAATTACATCCTCGTAAGGCTATTAAATAACAATCATTGGTCTTTTTGAATTCAATTAGTGAATTTCATATATATAATGCTTTTTAGAACTTGAGGAGAAACATGTATGATTTTTCAAAATTTATAGGATGTTATAAGAATTTTCAAAATGTGAGGGGAGTCATGGATTTCAAGCCCCTTCTTGGTTCTATCAATGGGTGTAAGACTACATACATTTGATACACTCTAAATCCTTTTTGAGTGTAAATCTCGGGCATGGAGCCACTTATTTGAATATTAAACTCATATACAGGACTATTTATTCAATTTAAAGTACAAATGAAATTGTATTTTTTTTTTCCCATTTCATATTTTTCACGACTGTTTCTTCCTCATATGCAGATGACGCTATTGGGTGCGTACGATTTTTGGAATGGTAAGGAAGAACACAACAACTTTTTCCCAGCATAATTAAGATTGTGCTCATCCAATGGTGGGATTGGATGAAAAAAATCGTTGATTAAATTCGTACTTCTCAATATAAAAGCATATTTATAGGATTTTCTCAACACTAGCAATTGACTTATCATGTTACAAATGGCTATCCTTGGACAATTATTCTGTTATAGGAGAAAATATTAAATATAACGGTCACACTAACATAAAGAAGATATTTAAATATATATATGTTTGGCAGAGTATCAGGGCAAGGCTACAACACAAGCCTTTATGCTTCATGACAAAAATGGCAACTCGGATATGATCGTGGTGGCGTTCAGAGGCACCGAACCCTTCGATGCAGATGCATGGAATACCGACATCGATATCTCTTGGTGCAAGTTCGGCAAACACAACGGAAAAGTCCATTGTGGTTTTATGAAGGCTTTAGGGTTACAGAAGGATCAAAAATGGCCCGAGAGAGTCGAACAAGACGATACTCACCCGCTAGCTTACTACACCATCAGAGAGAAGCTGAGAAAGATCTTTGAGGCAAATAAACGAACAAAATTCATTGTGACCGGTCACAGCTTGGGCGGGGCACTCGCAATTCTCTTTCTAGCAGTGCTGGCATTGCACAATGAAGCCAACATATTGAAGAGGCTGGAAGCAGTGCACACATTTGGGCAGCCCAGAGTTGGAAACCACAAGTTTGGGAAGATCATGACAGAAAAGTTTAAAGCGTATGGCATTCGGTATTTTAGGTTTGTTTACAGCCATGATGTGATTCCTAGGCTGCCTTTTGACAACAACACATTTATGTTTAAGCACTTTGGGACATGCCTCTACTACAATACCAACTATCAGGGAAAGGTCAACCTCCCCTTTTTCCTCCTCAATTTTATTTCTATCGAGTAATATCATGTTTTTTGCTTATCGTGTCATTTGAAATTGTGTGTCATCATGAGTTGTGTTATTCTGATTTTTCATGTTTGTATCAATATTAATGTTAGCAAAAAAAAAAAAAAAGTTCTGAAAATATACATGCAATACGGAATTAAGAGCTAAAAAATGTTCACTTTCTTCTTGCAATGCCGGTTAAACAAATTATTCATACTAGCATAAACCTTTGTCATTTATTATTTGTGTTAACTGGTCGTATTATTTTAAATTTGTATACTGTCATATTTGTATCGTATTCATATAAGTTAGTAACAATGATACCCTCGGAATATATGCGTGCAACATTCATGATTTTATTAGACTGGATCTACTTTTTTCTTGATGCTTAACTTGGATTTTTTTGATTTGATGAGCATGATTCATTTAGATAACTGTTATAAAGATAACTGCTATAAGGAGTCTCATTCTTGCTGACAATCTTTCAAACCTCTGCCTGTGAGCACTCATGCAAATTGTTTCTTCTTGCCATGCAGAGAGTTGCTGAAGAACCATTGAAGAACTACTTCTCACTGCAATCATTTGTTACAACGAGGCTATATGCCTTGAAGGAGCTGGGAAGAAGCTTTATCATTCCCTTCAAATATGGACCAGACTACAGAGAAGGTTGGATGCTCCAATTGTTTAGGATTTTCGGAGTCGCCATATTGCCAGGTGTAGTTGCTCATGGTCCCCAAGAATACATAAATGCAACCCGACTAGGAAATGCTGATATATTACTGTAGATCGAAGTGGACCAAGATCCAACATGTTAAACTACTAGAGTAGAATAAAAATTAGGTGCTCGTGTTCTCTCATACATGATTAAAAGTTACTCGAAAGGGGCAAGTTGCTAGCCTAATTTCATCCTCTATCAATGTGTGCACATATACTTGTGATTTGTGTTGAATAAAGTTCATTAATGAAATCAACTTACTTATTAGAAAAAAAAAAAAGAAATCCAATTAATTGTTTGCTCTTACGTTTAGTGTTTACATTTATGGTTTTTCCTTTTTGGAGAGAATACAGCTTTCCATGAGGTTGTCCATCATTTATTTGCATTTACTTGCTAACACATGATTTCGAATCTTTGTCACGTTTTTTTATTGGAAATTAAATGAAATTCTATTGAAAGTCTTCGTAATGTGTGACAAGACCAGTATTGAGTTCAATACCTGGTAGAAAAGCAGCACTCAAAGAACAAGCATGAATGTGACTCATCTACAACCCTGCACAAAACACACTATCTGCCCAGGTGGGGGCAGCATAGGTTTGAATTCTATCCACGGTATTTTACTTGCAAGTAATAGCAAGCCACAAAATGAAGTTAAACTTAGACGTGTTATTATGATTTTGAGAAATTTTAGGGTCAATTTGATATTATATATATTTTTAGTGGAGCAAAGATAACATGCAGCCCAATTAAAAAAAATAAAAAGTAGATCCCTTAAAAATGGTGCCCAATAATTTGGAGGTCTCGTGAATCGTGCTAAGTGGTCCCTTTTAAAAAATGGTGGAGTTATTCTCACGACCCCTTAAAAAAATTTATCCACCTCAATTAACTATTCAATCTAAAACTAATAAGTTGACTCTATTGATACTCAACTCATTAGTGATTAAGTTTACACCATCTATTTCTACTCATTAACAACTAAGCCCCACTCTATCTTCTCCTCACTTATAATACATTCAAACTATAAATTGTGTCGCCCTCCATCAAAGTTTCATCTTCCTATCCCATCTCACACACTTTGTGTAATCGATCCATGATGATACCTGAAAAAGATTTTAAATTAGGGATGAGCTTGGCAACGGAGGTCAGACCAGGAAATCAGCCAAGACATCTAGAGTTCAGGAGTCCAAACCTCGAGTTTTCCCTAGAGTAAACAACCAAGAAAACGAGGAGACAACCGTATAACATAAGGCACCCCCGAAATGATAGTCAAGCTATATTCACGGCATAAGACTTTCAATTGACCAAGATCTTCTCCCAGAATCAAGGGAGATCCCACGAATGCAAGACAATGATCTTGTAGTAGATTCCTTAGAGATAAGAATTTCATTATAAATATTGTACAGAGCCTCCGTTGAGGAGGGATCCGTTTTGTATCCGAAAAACATATTGTAAACCACATTCACCATTGATATAGATCTTAGGAGCAAGAGACTCAATTAGAAAAGTGGACTAACCAAGCTCTCAAGCTCGGTGAACCACTGTACTTTCAGCGTGTCAGTCATTTCCCCTATTCCCCTAGTATATACGAGCCTAGAAGCTTAGGTCAAAATCTCGTTCAAACATTCGAATGTTCTACTCATCCACGTAAAATAATCACCATCAAGTCATATTATTAAATTTATTACTTTTGTCTCACATATTTTTATTTATGCTGTTATTATATTCAATGACATATAAATATTATCAATTGTATTTTAGTTTGGGGTGTAACTTAAATGGCCAACTCGAATCTAACCCGAAATACTCAGTATTTGAACAATGTTTTCTAGTTTCCAAATCCTTTTGGGTTTTCTACCATGAATTTCTCAAGTGAAATACATGTGAGTATTGATTTTAATCTAAATAGTTTGTTTCATGTACATATATTGTATTTTAGGTTTTTAATGTGCTTGTTAAATAATAGTTTTTTATTCTTATATTTTATGTTTTATTTTATATTTGTTACGAATATTTTAGATGTATAATATTATGTTTGTATATAAGTAAATATTATTATTTTTTGATTAATGGCTTGATTTTTTGTAATGATTTGTCTATAAATGGGGTGAACTTAGTTACTATTTAGGATGGGTATAATTGGAGTGAGCTTAATAATTTAAAATTTGAAAGTTAAATGAAGTGAGAAATGATATTTAAGGAGTGGGAATAATCTCACCCTTAAAAAAATTGATCGTTAGGTTGTTACTAGTTTTATGGTTACTTGCTAACATTATAATAATGATTAGTGATGATGCACAAAATAGTCTCGTGCAATAAATTATAATTAATGGGCAATAAATAAAACAATCAATGACAGTAATGTAAATATAGAGTCAACACACAAATATATAGTGGTTCGGTCCGGGTGACCTACTCCACTTTGAAAAACAGCAACGGTGGCCGGAGATCTTTATTGATCAAGCAAGGTCTCCGGAAGAGATATAATAGCTAGGATAGAGAAAATGTGTGTAGAGGGGTATAGAGATAAAGCTCAATATGTAGTGAGATGCCAATAAAGCTCAATATGTAGTGAGATATGCCAATATGTGAGTGTGAGGGCACTAAT
>CM042185.1:46117101-46151177 GCA_023539305.1 Ilex asprella
GAGTGTGAGGGCACTAATTCTTCGTGAATGATAGTTACAAAAGGTAAGTACAATTATGATAGTCTTGATCTTCGAGAGTGAGTATCCCGATAATCTCTCTGCACGTGATTTTTTTTTCATGGACTCCTTGAGTCTTGGACTGGGTCGGATTGACGAACTAACTTGACCTACCCTTTAGTTGACTTCAACTTACTTGGTTTATTGGGCCTGACCCGATTGGATATGGCTCGTCAATTAGTATGACAAAGAAAATAATAGAGGGGTTAATTTTACACATTCACATAGGGATGTCAATGGACCGAAGCGGGGGCGGGGGGTGTAGTCTTCATCCCCGTACCCGCTTAAAAAAATTTCGTTCATCCCCGGTCCACCCCCGTTAGCGGGTATAATTTTCATCCCCATCCCCGTCTGCGGGTAAATTTTTAATCTCCGTCCCCGTCCCCGCTGAAGCCCAAGCTAATTAAATCTAATATTTTAAATAATCCAACAACATTCTAAGTAATCTAACACATCATAATATAACATAACATATTTGAATAAAACACAAACAATAAATGTCCAAAATACTACTTCAAAATACTATACATTTGAACAAAATACAAATAAATGTCCAAAGCAACATAATGGTGGTAAAATTATCTCAATCAAGTCAATATATATTTATATTTATTTATTTTTTTTGCGGGTAGCGGGGACAGGGCGGGGAGGGGCGGGGGTAAGGGTAAGTCCATCCCCGCCTCCATCCCCGCGCGGGTTTATACGGGTATCCCTTTATACGTCCACCGTCCAATACGTATAGTCTATCCCCGGTCCAAACGGGGCGGATTTGGACGAATACCCGTTTTTCCTCGGTCCATTGACATCCCTACATTCACATGAGCACAATAGGACACAAGTTCAAGAGTGATATGATTTATTTATACAAATAATAGATGTGTTAAATTATTATTAGACATAAATAGTCCTTTATTTGTTATTGCAAAAAAAGAAGATATTTTTTTTTTCTCATTTCTTGATCTAGTATTATATAACTTGTTTTGAAATTAAAAACTTATTGACACAAGCACCACACAAAGCCACAATGATACGACCCAAATATGATGCAAGTAGAATATAATACTTTCCGATTATAACAGAAAATAACAAGATTAACATCGTTGATAGTAAGAACCAGTGCCATTCCCAAGGGTCATTCCAGAGATTTTTTGAAGTTGGGATTATATCCCTAAATTATGTCCTAATAGCATTAGTGAGAAATGAAATGTTCATAAAAACACTAATGCTATTGTGACATAATTTGGGGACATAATGAGTTATCACCAATGAAATGATAGTGAATTACTTAATAATGCTGAGGAAAGAAGTATTACTCTTCATTTCTAAGCAGGTGCTGAAGAAAGAAGTATGTCTAGATTGGAATCAGAAATTTTTTAGCTTAATGGCAAATCAATTGCCAGTAGTAATTGGGGTTCTAATTGAAAACATTTGACATGATATGAATTCGATATAAAATTAATGAGTTAATATTGATTAATTTTTTATATACATATAAAAGGAACACAAGTTACTAACACAAATTATTGATGAATCGTGCTAATGTCAAACATAAATAAGCACACATTGACATGACAAATGTATATAAATGTTATATTTTGAAAAAAATTATAATGTTTGTGATTTTTTATATTTATAAATAAAAGGACACAAAAATTTACGGTTTAACAGAAAATATGACTACTGTGAGAGTACAATGGAAAAACCGAATTAATGAAGCTCACTCCAAATACTTGAAATAAAAGCCGTGATAACTTCTACCAAGTTTTGCAAGAATCTTTACCAAATAAATTTGTAGTTTATGAAAATCCTATGTGTGCGTGGTTTTTTTTTTTTGGGGGAAGGTAAAATTTGTATTGATACAAAAAATGATTTACAAGACAATGGAGTGAATCCTTACAAAAACAATGGACAACACCCATTGTAGCATCAAAAACATAAAAAAAAGGAGCATGTGTATCCGTGAAGGTTCCATTGAAAGTGTAGGCCATGAGCCCAACACTTCCAACAACATACAGCTTCAACCAGTTAAGTTCAAAGCAAAACAAGATAGAGATGGAACAATTAGCAATCTAATCATTCCTTTCAATTTTGACTCGAGCAATCACTATGGAGATTCTAAACCTGTCTTCTAATCTGAAGGAGGTGCAGTCAGGCTGTCATTTGCCAAAGACCAGATATTTTCTGTAATTTATCAAGATCAACCTTTAGGATGTCCATAGAGAGTAGATTTCTATGGCAGAACAAAAGAAAGTCATCAGCAAAGTAGAGTTAAACCAGCTTTAATTTCTTGCATCTCCAATGAAATTTGAACAAGTGATTGTTGTTGATTTGTTGATGGATAATAGCATTAAGAATCTCCATGACAATGGCAAAAAAGTAGGGAGAGAGAGGATCTCCTTCTCTTACACCTCTGCCTTGATAGCATATCAGGGGTTCCATTGTTTTCATGACAAATCTCTTTACAATTTTTTGCGCAAGAAGGGTGTTATCTCCAGTTTTTCTCCCCAGCTATAAAAGCAGTTTGATTGAAGCTTATAAAGTTTGGAAGCACCTCTTTTATACTCTGTTGGGCCATCAACTTAGAAATGGTTTTGTACAACAGGTTGCAAGAGGATATTGGTCTAAAGTCTGCCATAGTATGGGTGCGTGGGTGACAGAGAAGAGATTTTAACGAAATGAGCAATGCTATAAGCTATACAAAAATAAACTTAAAGACTTGATTTGATCATATAGTTGTTATATTTGTCATTTATTTAACTATGAGTTTCAGTATTTATTGGGACTCACTACTTATTTACAAGTTTTAATTTAAGTCTACTTTACATTTTCCTAACAAAAAATTATTTTACAGGTTATATGTGACAACTCAATAAACCAAAAAAAAAAAAAAAAAGAGGTTAAAATTAAGGTATCTGATATGATAAACTAAATACTTGACACAAATCTATCAAAATACGAACACGACACAACTGTCACTCCTAATCACAATAAGGGTGGAACTAATCTCACCCCTTAAATTTCTTTTTCCACCTCATTTAATCATTTTACTTCAAACTATTAAATTCACCACAACTATACTCGTCTCATTAGTTATTAAGTTCACCACATTCATATTCATTCAATTAAATTATTAAATATATGCCAAAGAAATCAAAATAAAAATATTAATAAACTGAAATTTCAATGTTTCAAAGTGATCTATATTATTTTAACATGTTTTGAGATATCTTGATATATTTTTACCAATGTCTTTGAAATATTTTGATGTGTTTTAATATAGTTTATTATATTTTGACTAATATGTTAACAATAATTATTAATTTTTATTCTATTTCTGAAATATTTTTGTACTAAAAAAATACATCGAAATGAAATTACCTATATAGTATGTTGAAATAAAATTGAATGAATTTAGTTTTTAAATGGTGAGATATGATGAACTTTGTACTTTGAAATAACATAATTAATAAGGTGAGAAAAGAGATTTAAGGGGTATAAATAGTCCCACCCGTAGAACAAACATTAGTATAAAAAATTTACCCCAAATCCATTTTTTTTTTTTTGGTTTTTTAAACTTTCGCACATTTCTACCCAAAATTAGGAGATAAATTATAACAAAATCATTAATGCAAGGATCATACTCGTCAATGAAAAGATTTATGAAGCGATCTCTAAAGTCTTACACTAAAAAGAACTATCCAGATTTTGTTATCATACTCATCTTTTTTTTTCTTTCAGTTAGAGATGTTGGGGTTGTTTATGCGTATCTTAATTAATTTTCTTTTCGAACTAGTCATAGACAGGTCATCTACGTCAAGAGTAGAGTATTCATGAAGGATATATAAATTCATCATAGTCTAACTTCAAGTGGTTACCAAAATTTGAACTCATAATGTCTAGATTTGTAACTCGTTTGTGTTACCACTTGAATTATCTTGGGATTTTTTTGTTATCATACTCACTCAAATCTGTTACTAACTTTGTTTTTTTTTTAATAGTTCAATGGTCATGAGTATTTAGGCCAACTTATGCATACTTCTACTAATCTTTTTTTTGGTTAAGTTAAAAGCAGGTTATCCACACCTGGACTAGGGTATTCATGAAAGATAAATCCTTCATAATCTGACCCCAATAGGTTGTCAAGATTCAAATTCAGAACGTTTAATTTTATAACTCGTCTTTATTATCACTTAAACTACTCTTTTGGTTGGCGATCACTAACTTTGAAGTTCAAAAGTAAGACTCGGCCTAATGAAAGTATTAGAGTTATTTGTATTTTTGGTCTCTAAACTCTAAGGTAATATCTTTCGTCACTTTAGTTCTCATTGTATTAATTTGGTTGTTAGAGTATTCAATTCGTGTCATAAATTTTTTGACGAAAAGATCACGTGTTAAGCACGTGATACCGTCTAAAAAAATGACACGTGATTACTTTCGTCAAAAATCTTAACGGATTATTTAATTAAAGACTAAAGTGATACGAATTAAATATTTTAAAGACAAAATTGATATAACGAAGATTGAACTGGTAAAAATATATATATATTAAGGACCAAATATTACTATAAAAAATTAAACACGTGAAAACTGTTGCGTCTAAAAGAGGAAATCTTGGAATAAGAATTGAAGTATATTGAATAGGTGGGATAAACAACTATTCTTTTCTTAAACACTGTAAAGTGCCAAAGAGACCCCCACTCGAGTTCACGTGCTTTTGATTTGGACACGCGATTCCTTATGTAACTTTAAAATTAATAATCAAATCCAACAAAGCTAATCAGCTTATTTCCTAAATAATGGCTCGTGGTACCGTACTAATTAATTATTTTTCAATATCAAATTTAATATAAAACATAAATATACCCCTTCCTGTTTTATGATAATGAGTATTAGGAAATTAAAAAAGAAACACGTTTAAAAATTGTGTGACGGAAATAAAAAAAATAAGATAGATATGTGGTAAAAATTAATATATATATATATAATTAGAAATTATTATATCCATAAAAAGTAGAGGTAAATTTTGAAAAAAAAAAATAGATCTAAATAATTTGGATAAATTATAGATGATTTACTATGGTATCGATGAAAAATAATGATGAGATAGCTATTGATAGTACGAAAAATGATAAAATAATTTTAAGAGAAATAGTAAATAAGGATATGAGAACTTGTGATTTAACAGAAAGTAAATTTTTAAATAAAACTCATTGGGGAAATAGAATTCACATAATCGGCCTAAAAAATATTGGAAAAATATTTTATTGAGTTGAGTTGAATTGATATAAAATAAAAACGAGGTTAAACAAATGAAGTGCTATAACAAAATGAAATTCTTTTGGGTCGATATTAATATTTAAGGATTGATTTTAACTTTTTTTTTGTTTGAACTAAATCTTATTAATTATAACTTAGTTTAATAAAATATAACTAGTCCTTATTAATTTACACCTAACTTTTGGCACGTTACCTTCTTCGCAGCTATATTCTTACCACCATGCATGTCTATATAAATGTTTGCCATAGTTGAGTTTGTATGATATCAAAATCTCAACTAGCCAGCTTCTTCCTTTGCTTCTAGATCATGGCTCCCGATGATCAAATGCCTTCAAATGACCTATTTATCGAAAAACTTCTTCTTCTTGACCCAGAAAAAGTGACAGTTTTAGACTTTCTCAGCATCATGTTTTCTGATGCAATAGAAGGCAGAGAATTTATGAAGGATACCAAAGCGACAGTGGCCATGCTCGAGCGCAGAGGGATCATCTTGACCTCCTTGACGGGGCAGATGTTTCTGCAGAGAGTAGCTTCAGGTCCCCTGTCATGGCTAGGATCAAAATTGGGCAAGTCCGGTAATATCCCGGTGTGCTTTTAGTGAACTTACCGTTTTCTTACCATTGGTTTGCATTTCGGTCTGCAAAACGACTTGATTAATTGAGGATCGGTTCCGGATTCGTTTAAGTCCATTCATGTGTGAAATGAATGGAGTTCAAAACAGTGTTTTTCTTTTGCTCGTCAAACTTGTTACAATTGAGTTTATATATTCGGTTTATAGATATAACTACAGGTGAATCGAGTTTAAACTTGAGTTTAAGTTGGAACATAAGTTCAAATTCCATTATGGATTCAATCATTGTGCCTTCTATGAACGAGGGAAGCAATTAATTGTATGGTCACCGCTACAAAAGCATCCCGACTATATATACCCAGTATAATATCATGCTATAAATTTTCTCTTTATAAAAAGACGGATCCATTGCATATCTAAAAACAACAAATTCTGGCTTTGGTCTTTTGCAGCTATTCCTTCCATTACTTATTGCTGTAAATTCTCTGTTTATATGAGAAAGAGTAAACAATTGATTCTGAATGCATGTTTTCAGGGAACATGGAGGTCCCGGAGAAAGAATTAAACATAGATGCGTCGACTATCGAAACCCTAAAAAAGAGAGAGTATTTAGACCTCCTGCCCCCTGAAGATGTAAACTATTTTTATGTCCTATGCACAAAGGCTTCCAACTTAGCATATGAGACCAAACTGATCATACAAGATGTAGTTGAAAAACATTGGAAGGTAGGTACATTCCATTTGACCAAATATTGAACTCATACAATCTAGATATAAATGAGATTTTATATAGGTTATCAAATATTTCATAATTATTGTAATTGTTTTTTCCTCTCATGCAGATGAATTTATTGGACGCGAAAGATTTTTGGAATGGTAAGGAAGAACACTATTTTTTTCCTAATATAATTCAGACTAGAGTATTCGAGTTTCTGATCATTCAACAGACCTTTTGGATTTTATCGTCGTTTTAAAATAGTTTTAAATTTATTTCTCAATGTCATGTTATTTATGTGAAAATCGTAATTTTTTTTGCTTAATATAAAAAGTGTGTTCATTAAATATGAAGCTATATATTATATATTAAAATCAGTTTTTACAAATATGATTTTACATTAACAATCATGGATTTTTTTAAAAAAAAAACTAGAAATTACAAAATAAGGTACATTAAAAATAAGAGTAATATTATTTGAACGTAAAAATCTGAACTAATTTATTGACCTAAAAATATAGGTTTAGTGGAACCATTAGATTAATACCAATCTCAAATATTTAATAAGACCCACAATAAATCCAAAATCATAGCAAATTAGGTTATAAACCTTTATTATCCTTAAACAACTTGTAATTCCCAAGTAGCTTAATGTAAGTTGATTCTATGCTCTTGGCAGTTTATCAACGGAAGAAAACAACAAAAGCCTTCATGTTTCATGATCCAAATCCCAACCATGATAAGATCGTGGTGGCATTCAGAGGCACCGACCCCTTCAATGCATATACCTGGAGTACTGACATCGATATCTCTTGGTGCAAGTTCGGCAAAGGCAACGGAAAAGTCCATGGTGGTTTTATGAAAGCTTTAGGGTTACAGGAGGGTCAAGCATGGCCTAAAAATGTCAGAAAAGATGATGAACACCCGGTTGCTTACTACACCATCAGACAGAAACTGAGAGATTTCTTTCGGACACATCCAAAAACGAAATTCATTCTGACCGGACACAGTTTGGGTGGTGCACTCGCCATTCTCTTTTCGGCAGTGCTGATATTGCTCGAAGAATCGGATATATTGGAGAGGTTGGAGGCAGTGTACACATTTGGGCAACCTATGGTCGGAAACCAGAAGTTTGTGGAGTTCATGGAAGGAAAGTTTAAACTGTATGACATAAAGTATTTTAGGGCTGTAAACGATGATGATGCGGTTCCTAGGCTGCCCTTTAAAGCCTTGGACTATAAGCACTTTGGGAAAATAGTCTTTTATGGTACCAACTATGTGCAAAAGGTTAGTCGTCTTTGTCCTCCTAGATACATAAAATAACTTAAGCCAATCTGTTTCTTTCTCTCCTATTTTTTTCTGGCAATCTTAAAAAGTAGCAAAGGAGATTGAGGAGATGATCAAGACGTATGAATAATTAATGTATATGCCTGATCTGCGACAGAGTACTCATGCAGATTATTTACTGTTTATGACACAGATACTTCATGAAGACCCAGAGAAGAACTACTTCGCGGTGTTATCATATATGAAAAGGGAGCTAAATAAAGCAAAGGAGGCGGGAAGAAGCTTGATCAATGCCTTCACAGGTGGACCAGAGAACAGATCACGTTGGGTGCAAAGATCCTGGAGGAATTTCACACAGTGGCTGTTGCCCGGTTTAATATCTCATTCAAGCCGTAACTACGTAGATGCAGCCCAACATACAGAGATCCCTATTGGTGATTAAAAACTTGTTGACAAGGGGCAAATAGCAAGCCCACTTTGATCCTGTATCTACTGGTATTAAGTGATAAGTACATGCGTGTGTGTGTGAGAGAGAGAGAGATTTATGTTCAATAAAGTATGTCTGCTTGTAATAACACAATGCTGAAGTATTATTTCAAATGTAACTATGGAATTTAAATAAAATTTATTCTTTTCACTTTGATGTGGTATTTGATGTAAAATTTACTCTTTTCCTGAATACAACTATTAATTCCATGGTGTGGTTGATCATCATTTTCTTTGCACTTAATATTGGGATGTCATGAATCTCTTCTGTATCGTTTTGCTGTAGTGAATAGCATATTCTTATCATGTAAATAATTGAAAACAATTAATTTGAGAAAAGAAATTTATTTATTTAATTCAAATGACTAATAATAAATAATACAAAAATATTGAGCATTGATCATTCAATATAATTGTTTCAAATAACAATTATTTTTTATTTTTTTCCTTTAACTACACAAATTAAAATCGATACGGATCCACTATTTCTTTTAAAAAAAATTCAGCATAGCCTTTTCCGAAAACAAAACTCGAGTAAAAATCAACTTGCATACACAATTTATTAAAAAAGCCAATTTTTTGGTACAAAATTATTTATTATTAAGAAAAAAAAACATGTACTTAAAAAAACACAACTCAAATCAATTATCAGAAGTTCAGTTTTAACCATGACGTACATAATTATACATCTGCAAATACAAATCCAACCAATAATTCTAAATGCACACAATTCAAATTAACATCCAAATCAACTCCACTTCAATTAACATCCAATTGCTAAAAAAAAGGTACGTACAAAAGTACACTTAAAATTATATAAACTACACTTGGTATGGCTGTTGAATCAAAACTAACACAATTAAGCTTATTACCACCATACCCAAAATAAAAAACATATAATTATTTTACACTTACATGAATTTCCAAATTCCTAATGGAAGGAGTCGTCCCCGTGAGCCGTGACTATGCAATTCACCTCAAAGTCATCGCACTACCAAATTCCACTTCAAAGCCTTTGTTACCATATAATACGGGCCCAGCAAACTCTATTTCGAGCACAGGACATGTGACATAAAAAGAAAGAGGAAGAAAAGCACACAACCTTACATACATAAAACACCGTTAACAGAACAAGTTATAAAGTAAGACGTTCTAAATTTAAATTTTGATAATTCATTTGAATCAGCTAATGAGAAAATTGTTCCTCATGATTACTTTAATCCCGACACAAATGGTCTATCTTTGATCAGATCGGGGAGGGGATTAGTTGAGGTGACCGTAAGTTGGCCTATACATCCATGACCATTGAAAAGAATAAATACATATAACACCATGGAAAGTAGCCAAAATTCCTCTATGTGTGCACTGTGTGTTTGTGATTTTTGTTCAATAAAATACAGCTATTCGTAATAAAACAATGTCGAAGTATTTCAACTTTAATATACCATAGAAATTAAACAAATTGTTTTGCACTTGAGAAGTTAAATAAATAATTATATTTAAATTTTTTGCTGATAAAAAGTTATTTTTTTAAAAAAAATTAAAGAATAATAATTAGTTATTGAAGAGTTGGTGTATAGTTACTAAAGACATATATCAAAGCGTCTAATTGGACGGAGCCTTAAGTTTTGAATTAAAAAATTCTAAATTTTAAGAAAAAAATGGAAGTAGAAGAAATGGCTTGTCAAGCCACCTCCCATCTAATATGATTGTTTTATATGTATAATTTGATTGTTTTATATTTATATATATGGGCAAATTACACTTTGACCTAGCATTGGAATTATAGGCCTCACGGTCGGGCCTACATATTGCAAAGCATGGCATCCAACGCCTGTAAATTAATGTGGATGGTCAGCTTGTTATTGTTCTTTTCCATAAACTAGATACCCAATATCATCTATACAGTTCATTGATTAATGATTGTAGGTGGCCATTGGACAGTTTTCAGGAGACCTGAGTAACCGAGGCAATGAAGGAGACCAACAAATGGGCAGGCATTCTTGCCAAGAAGGGGGTCCAAGCAAATGAGGGAATGCATGTCTTTACTGTTTCTCTTGATTCTATTAAGGAACAGCTTCAAGCTGATGCTATGGGGAGCTTATATCCTAGACTTATGCCTTCCATTTAAATAAAATTGCAGTAGCCTTTCTCACCAACAAAAAAAATAAAAAAAGCAACCAATTAATTATTTACTTATTATTGTTCTTAATAACATTTTACCTATTATTGTGTTTGAATCCAGAGGACTATTACACACTTACAAAAAAAATAATGGAAGAAACTATTGAAGATAGGAAGAACTCTTTCTATTCACTCATAATCAAATGGATGTATTACATGAGATATATATATAGACTCTCATATATAATACATGACATATAAAATAATCTCACTACATAATGCAATAATAAAAATAATAAAGACTTCACTCCTCCATTACTTGGAGAATTAAAATACCACAATTACTTTGTCTCTCACTAATACTAAATTGATGACCCACTAATACAAAAAACTAAATGCATAAAAATAACTCCTAGAACATGAAAAGTCATGTTTATTATTATTTTTCCAACATATTTTTCTTAATAATATTTTGTTTATGTCTTGAAGCCCAGGCCAAAATCTGATTAAGCACAATAATAAAATAATTAATTAATTGGGTTCTTGGTTTAGTCTCCAACAATATATATTAAAGTATGCAAATCTAAGTTTTTGATTGTGCTCTTCAAACAGTCGAATTTATCATACCACTTTCTAAAACTACACTACTAAAAAAGAAATCGGTAGGTATCGTCTGTTACTATTTTTTATAAGAAAGTTATAACTTTAAAAAAAAAAGTTACAATTACTTAAGGAAATGTCATAATCGATCACATATACCCATGATTGATTACGGAATTTCGATATCGATTCCTACATTTTATAATCGATCATACCCTTTAAACTCATAATTTACACATAAAAAAAAATAAATAATTTTACCTTAAAAAGTCGTAAATTTCAGTTCCAGTACCATTACAATAGTACAATACCATATCCTTTCCGATGAGATTGAAAGACTATTTGATTGTGCTCTCAAACAGTCGGATTTACGTCATGCCAAATTCTATTATTTAGGTGGAACTCAAAAAAGTTGTAAAGTAAATGCATATCATCTCTTAGATGAGTGAGTCTCATTAATTGTTTATTGAAACCCACTCATCTAATAGATAATATTCATTTGAATTATAATTTTTAGATTCTATTTAAATTGTGTAGCATTTTTCTTTACAAGGAGACAAGAAATTTGATTATGCTCTTCTAACAGTCAACCATGATTTCTCAGACGAGGCTCAAACAACTCGATTAGTTGGTGGAACTGAAAACCAAACTGGCATCCTGCATATCCTACTTTACTCATGGAAGCAGCTTTTCTACCATTGGGAGGCCAAAATTACAAACATTAATTCATTTTAATTAAAATTGGGTAACAAAGGTCCACGGAAAGGAATCGGCAGTTGACTGATCTGGACAAAGATCTCTTTTGATCTTGTACGATTTTATTCTTTATGATGGAATTTTAGGCGGTTTGACAGTAATAAATGAATAAGTAGATAGTTATAACCATTAAGGAGTGCAAAGGGCACCTGAGAAAGGCATCGAAAAGTTGTAACTTTGAGGGCCGAGTGTGCCCCTCAAATTCTAGGATTAAAAGGGATATAACAGCTCATTAATGAGATCTTGAGTGACTGTGATAAGATCATTAAAGAGCATTTATATCCTCGAGAAATGTGAAGATAGTTATCATAATGAAGCATTGAGTGTCATTAGGCTTACTTGATGTCCTCGGCAAATCCTAAAGGTGCTTATTCCTAAATAGTGAACGCTCGGGGTGTAGGTGTCAAGCATCGATCAGAGGTATTTAATAACCAGGGGTTGGGTCATAAATGTTCGGTGGTTACCAAGCAAGGGTCCATTCGCCCGAAAGGATTTGTCTTGAGAAGGTTTGATTGGATGACATTCATTATGTTTGGTTATGAGTGTAGGCTATTAAATTTTGAGATGGGACTGAAAGACCCTGTTATTATTACAAATTTAGGTATAAACAACCCTAAAAAAGTTGGACCAAAGTAAGCAATTCGAATCCAGAAAATACATAGTGCTCTTGACTCTTATGCTAATTGACTTGGATTTCGAAGAGATTAGATGGGTACACACCAATCCCCCTTTTTCTAATTCTTTGTTTCAAGTTCAACGTCATTCAAAATTGTTTCACATATCACTATCTCAATTCATTGTAAGAATTTATCCGTTCACTTCAGTACAATAAGTTCAAGACACTGTACATCTACTAAAAGTTGACTGGGATGGGGTCTCATGTGAGGTGTACAAATCAATAACTTATATAAGTAATAAAAAAATCTTACTAAGCACTATCATAAAATAATTAATCAATTGGTTGCTTGGTTATACTGTTTTAATATTAATATAATTTAAAAATAAAATCACTTTCAAAAAAAACAAATACACGTGAATTAAGGAAAGACATACAAATATGGAATATTAAAGTTCTCCCATAAAACTATGAGATGTTTAATGTACCATTTTTCAAAAAAAATACACATGGGTGGATAGAAGACAAAAATGTCACAAAAAAAAATCAGTAAAAATTTTAATAATGCATTTAAATACAAATAATTATCAAAATTAAGGACTTAATTATCTAATATTTTTTTGTGTATTTTTTTACTAATAAATTTAATTTGGTATATCTTATTCCAATTTTTCTTTTTTCTAATCATTTGTTTCAAGTTCAACATCATTTAGAATCATTCCGTGTATCGTCATCTCCACCCATGGTAGGAATTCACCCGTGCGCTTCAATACAATAACTTGAAGACAGACTGTACATCTACTAAAAGTTGACTGGGATCTCATGTAAGGTGGACAAATCAATAACTTATATAACTAATAATTAAAATCTTATTAAGCACGATCATAAATTTAATATTCTGTTTATTTTAGAATATATCACATATTTAAATTTTAAAATTTGTTAATATTCGAACTCCATAATAGTGTAACAAATACACTGTAACAAAAACAGTGTTCAGTAATTTTATGCATGCAATAACAAATTCGAAACAGAGATAAACTATTTGAATGAAATTATATAAAAAATTATGTTTGACTAAATGCAATAGTACAAAATCTAAGTTTTTGAATTGTTTATGGGGGAGTGTGCTAAGAATGTTAACCCATGTGATGTTTGACTATTCGGATATAAAATTTAACCCAAATATGAGCTAACTTTTCCCTCTCCCTCCACTCTGGTAATGGATCCGAGAGGTTTTGGGATCTCTGTACCATCTTTTCATGGTCACGCTTTCAGCTACTTCTAAACAAGCTCACTCTTTTCCATGGAACACTTCGCTAAATACAACTAAATACAATTCAATACAATATATCTTGAGTTTCTTCAAGTTCCACCATGTGCTTGCTTTGGCCATCACGTGAAGCTTGATTAGGTCACCTCTCCTATTTCTTATTTCTTTTTTTTTATTGGAAAATGCGACATAATTGAAATGAAACAAAAAAATTAAAACTCAAGTGCATATCATTCCTTGAATGAATGAGTCTAACTGAAAAAGTTGATTGGACCCACTAGTGTGAGGAATGATATATACTTAGATTGTAATTTTTTGAGTTTTATGGCATTGCTCCTTCTTATTTCCTCCTGCTAATCTGTACTCCCAAAACGTAAAGTCTCTTTACCATAGCTAGGGCTTCAACGACAAAACAAATTTGACAGATCCAACAAGATTAACAAATCCGATTAACACGAAATATTTTGGGCTACCCCATTCTAGGTATTTCATTAATTTTTTTGATTGATTTCTCTGTCTATCTTTCTTCTTGCCTGATTCGGTACTCCTTTCATCTTTTAGATGTCCTTTGTTTTACTCTTTTATTTGTTTATCTTCCATTATCTTTTCATATCATTTGTACATTGGACAGATTTTTTGATTTGTAAAATAAATTAGGGTTTGATAAGCAAGCATTAATTCATTTTAATTAAAATTAAAAAGACAAATTCTTAATCTTTTGAGTCAGTAGATCCATAAAATTACACTATCCGATAAATTATATAAAGAGTAATGTTATTTAAATCTTAAAATCAAACATAGTTTACTAACCTAAAGAAATGGTTGCATTGTAACTGTTGTAGCGGCATCAAATTTCAATGTTTAATAGGATTTACAATCAATTCAATGGTCAGTGATTTTTTTTCTACAGAGTGTCTAGGCTTGTGTTAACTACTCCCTTGAGCTCAGCGGCTATCTACCGTGACTTGAGTTGGATTAGAGTATGTCTTTTTATGGACAAGGATAGCTAGTCCTTAATGGGTGTGAGACGAGATTATTTTTGAGACATTTAAGTTACAAAAGACTAAATTCAATTACTGAACTATCCTTAAGATTAAATCAATTAATTAAATTAAAATTTTAAATTTAAATAACATTAGTATTATATAAAATAGACGTGAAAGGAAAGGAATCGACAGCCGACAGATTTGGGCGGAGATCTGATTGGTTGCTTGGTTCAAGTCTCCAACGATATCTATTAAACAAACTCCAACGATATCTATTAAACAATTTTTGAATTGTTTCTGGAGGAGTGTGCTAATGAGAGTAACCCAGGTGATGTGTCAATGTGACTTTACAAATATAAAATTTAACACAAATATGAGGTAACTAATAATTATTTGTATTTGAAGGTATTATATTATTTGTAAAAAAAAATTAGAAATATTTGTCCATGTATAAAGGCAATGTATAAAACAAAATTTTAACAAACAATAATAAAAATAGACCAACTAATATTTTTAAAAAATTGGACAAAATCTCTTCTAGTAATAAGATATTTGAGTAACATCAACTTGTATAAAAAACATATATAATCAAATCTTTATATAAATTATCATATCCTCTAAAACCATGTGATTAAAGAAAATTTCAGAGTCACATTTTCTCGGGTATCTATCCAAATTTCTTTTTGTTAATCCACAAAATTGAAATTAAAAAACAACTCTTCACGACAGGCATATTAATGGGGAAAAAAAAAAGGTCCAAAAAACAAACAATATTTAATTTATTCAGAATGGCAATAAAACATATTGGGAGAAAGAGAAAATTAATAATTACGAAACGTAATTCATATTTCCAATGTTCAGGCAACGCCAACAAAAGGAAGGATTTCATAGAAGAAAAATAGAGAAAAGCTCTATTTAAGTGTATCTTTAGACCTAAATATTTAGGTTTCATGTAGTAACCTGTCCTTTTTGTTTTCATTTTTAATTTTTGCCAAAACAAAAAAAAATGTGTTTTTGGTGTTTTTTTTGTTTATTTTTTTAACAATTCTATTTTTAATAACAAGGCAAAAATTGAAAACACAAAAATGTGTTTTCATAAACACCCAAAAACAAAAGCAAGCGCGCTTCATCTTGTGATTAATGAGATCCCGGCTTTGAATAGCAACAAAAAAAAAAAGAGTTTTCTTACTTGAGTATAAATGCCCCACCCCTTTCACTCTTTTTTCTCGTCTCTTCTACCCTTTGCACCTCTCTCTCTCTCTCGCCCCTCTTTCTGCGAAAGACCCGAAGGTCCCAAAAAAACTATTTGATGTATTTATATATATATATATATATATATATATATATTAATTATTTGAAGTATTAGTTAAGATTTGATTTTTTTTTTTGTGTTGTACTACAATTATTAATTTATATTATGAGATTATTTGTGTAGATCTGAAAGTTCTGCATTTGTGTGTGTGGGTTTCTGTTCATTTTATATCACAAAAAATAAAATAGCTATCAAATATATTTTTATTTTAGTTTTTAGACTTTTTAAAATAAAAACTGCAACCAAACATGTGTGTTATTTCACCTTTAGACCACATAAACACGTTTGTTGTTCTAACCAAACTCGTTTGCCTTTTGTTTTCAAACACAGCTCCCCACTACATAGCTCTACTCTAGTGTAGTTCCCCTTGCCCACCTCCAACCCACCTCTCTCTCTCACACACACACACAGATAATTAACATGAGTTTGTTACAAATGTACAACTCTTTTCAAACATGCTACAATTTTGAACTTATTATTGATCTATGACATTTTTTTAAGACAGAGTCAACAAATTCGTTTTAAATAATAAAAACGGAATCAACAACCATGCTTTTGATGATAAAAGAAAAAAAATTAGAAACTGTAATAAAAAAATGCGCTTTCTCTCGCCAACAAACTAAACATCTTCCCATGTCTTCCTAAGTCTCAAAAATTGCACTTTGGCATCACATTACACACATTGCACGTATTTCTAGCATCATATTATTCCATAAGGTCATTTAAACTATCACTTATAAAACAATTAGGATTCAATTATTTTATTAGGTCATAAAAAATAAATTCGTTAAATATTAATCAACTAGCAAGCCCAATTCAATTATTTTTTTAGGACTTAAATTTTGTTTTCGTTAAATATTAATCAATTAATGAACTTGATTCAGTAATTTTATCAAGACATAATTTAGTAACATAATTTTGAGACGAATTTAATTTTAGGGTTTATAAATTTTTCACAATCCAAATAAATCGATTAAGTTAAATTTTAAAAAATTACAATTGATTTCAATTTGATCAAATAAAAAATAATTGTATCATCTAACATATTCAAAATAAATTTTCGTTCATTGGATAATATTTTTATGAATTAAGATATTAATTATGAAAATAAAATCTTTTAAATGTTCATGGTCAGATATTTAAGTTAGTTTTTTAAGCTGATCTTCTTTTCTTACAAGTTTCACCGTCATCTGTATAAGTACTATTTTATTTCATAATAGTATTTTATTTGTGATTTTCATGCCATTATTTTATTAGATTTATTATTTATAAAATCTCTGTTTTCATTGGCTAATAATTTTACCAAAATATAATTGATGTACTCCTAAAAAAGGCCCATTGCTTCTCACTTATGAAGATTGGAAAGGATGTGTGCCTTGTCGGTGCAGAAAAAGGAAAGCATATTCCTTGATTACACTTATTAATTTTTATTTTTTTCATAGTGGAATTGTTAATTTTGTTTTTATTGTTAAAAGTAGATTTGTTGATTTCACTTTTAAAAAGTGTCATAAATAAGTTCAAAACTATGGTGAATATGTTTGAAAATAACTTTACATTAGTAATAAACTAGGTGATGGCAGGGGTGTTGTTCTGGGGACTAATGCATGGCAAGACGTGAAGTCGCGTGAGGGGAAGCTGGCGAAAGAGATACAAAATTGCCAAAATTTATTGCATGCATGTAAATCATGTAAATTTACTACTGCTGCAAGTGTTTTTATAATTGTTGTGGTAATTATTTTTTATGTACAATAATAGTGATATAAATAATAATAACAGCGATAAAAAAAACTATGATAAATAGAAGTATGGTACTGAAAACTATGATAAATAGAAGTATGGTACTGAATTTGTTTAGTATCATAGATAACCCTGAAGAAGGCAAGGAGATATGGACCACGTTGTACAAACAGTAGAGAGACGTACCTATTTATTTTATAGTATAAGGATATGAGTGTATGAATTAGAAATTTTATCAAGTTTTACTTTAGCACTATATCAACTAATGAAGATTAGCAAATGGGCTCCTATAAAAAGATAAACATCTCTTGACATTTGCATCTTCAAATCATTTTTCCAAGATTGAGCAATCACCCATGGCGTCTAAGGGCGATCAACTCAACATCATCTTTCTTCCATACTTGGCCTCAGGCCACATGATCCCCATGGTCGAAGCAGCAAGACTATTTGCAGCTCATGGCGTTACTGTCACAATAGTCACCACCCCCTACAATGCCCTTCTCTTCCAAAAATCCATTGACCTAGACAGAAACTCTGGCCACAACATAAGTATTCATGTCGTCCAATTCCCTCATGCCGAAGTCGGTCTCCCAGTCGGAATCGAAAGCTTAAACAACGTGCCATCACGAGACATGGTCAGTAAAGTCTATGCTGGCATATTAATGCTACAACAACCGTTTGAGCAGATACTTTTCGACCGTAAACCAGACTGCATCATCTCAGACATGTACTATCCATGGACTGTACAAGTAGCCACACAACTTGGGATTCCAAGACTCATGTTCCATGGTTCAAGCTACTTTGCCATCTGTGCAGAGCATAGCATCGAACAGCATAGACCTCACCAAAGTGTGGAGTCAGACATACAGACTTTCGTGCTACCAGGTTTGGCACATAAGATAGAGATGACGAAGCTTCAGATCATGGACTACGAAAAATTCCAAGATCGTTATGCGGAGTTTATGAGGGTTATTAAAGAAGCTGAATTGAAAAGCTATGGCACCATCTTTAACAGCTTCAATGAGCTCGAGCATGATTATGAGGAATACTACAAGACAGTCATAGGTGTGAGAGCATGGAGCATAGGACCCATTTGGCAGGCTTTGAACATAGATGCAGCGGATAAGGCAGACAGAGGTAACACATCAATAGTTCAAGAGCACGAATGCATAACATGGCTAAATTCCAAAGAACCCAACTCAGTATTGTACATAAGTTTTGGAAGCTTGACAAAGTTCTCTAGTGCCCAGCTTCTTGAAATAGCAGCCGGATTGGAAGCGTCCGGCCATTATTTCATGTGGGTGGTTCGACAAAGAGAAAATGATGAAAATCAATGGCCACCAGAGGGCTTTGAAAAGAGGATGAGTGAAAGCAACAAGGGTTTTATCATAAAGGGGTGGGCTCCCCAACTGCTAATCTTGGGCCACCCAGCCATTGGAGGATTTGTTACACACTGCGGTTGGAACTCTATTCTTGAAGGGTTGAACGCGGGCTTGCCAATGATCACGTGGCCTGGATTTGCAGAACAGTTTTACCAAGAGAAACTGGTGACTGATGTGCTAAAGATTGGTGTTCCAGTTGGAGTGACTGCTTGGTGTCGCTCGTTCGACGAGGTAACTGAGGTAGTGAAGAGAGAGAAGGTGGAGAAAGCAGTGGCTTTGGTGATGGATAGTGGCCCAGAAGCGATGAAGATGAGGAAGCAAGCTAGGGAGCTCAGTGCCGCATCAAAGAAGACCGTGGAGAGTGGCGGCTCATCTAAGGCCAACTTGATCTCTCTGATCAATGAACTTAAAGCAATGAAACATCGAGGCTGAGTCTGAGATTAATGGGAAGTCTTGTGTTGTTGTCGTGATTAGGTTCTGTTCTACTTTTATAATTTGCTTCAAATTAGGACAAGACCGTCAATAAATTCCTTTGTTTTCTGTGTAATGTAACCCTTTCATGTTGAATAACCAATAATGCTATTGGGACATAATTGAGAAATATAATTTGGGGACATAATGAGTTGTCACCAATGAAATGATAGTGAAATATAATTAATGATGGGTCCCATTGTAGCATTAAATGAATTCATTATTATTTTATTGGTGACAACTCATTATGTCCCTAAAATTATGTCCATAATTTATGTCCCAATAGCATTGCTCTTGAATAAATTCTGCAATATTAATTGCTGAAGGTGAAATTTGTGAATGGCTCCCTCCTATCCCTACCTCCTCTCACCTTCCCATTTCATCTGACACCTAGCTAATCATAAGACTGATTCTGTGGTCACTCCAAAGAACTCTCGTCAGGGGCAGATCCAGGAATTGCGTACAGTGGGGTAAATTATAACTAATTGTTATATTAAAATCATAATGTTAAAGTTATTCAATTTATCATAAATATTTTGATATGTCAATACTGAAAAATTAATTAATTAATATACGTTATTTCAAATATGATTTATATACTGCCAAAATTTAAATATAGAAATATTTAGTTATAAGAATATGAAAGAAAAATTTAATCCATTACAAAACATGAAAACTTGAATTTCAAGAGGTCAATCAAAAATAATTTAATCAATTGCTATTAACTCTAGAATTCAAATATAGAAGTGCAATTCCATAAGAAATTCATGACAACTATAGCAAATTGAAAAAAAAATAGATATGTAGTATAATGTGTGCATTTATTTTCTTCTCCCCAAATTTCTGATTTGTTTATTAAATTCTAATTAGTTATACTTGCTTGACATTCAAACTTATAAAATGAATTTAGGAAAAAAAATTCTTTCTATTTTTTAAAATATAGAGAGTAATGCTATTTAATTTAAGTCAAGTTGCAGTTTTTTAACTTCGAGTTGTAACTCAAAAATGATTGACCACAAAAAAATATATGTTTCAAAGGTAAAAGTAAATATTTTAAACTCTATTCGTAATAGTCCTAATATCTTTGTAATTGATTGTATAGTCACAATATTTATAATCGATCATGACATTTGTAATTGATTGTATAATCTCAAAGAGTTATAATTTATTTATTTAAAGTTGTAACTTAACAGTTAAAATTTTAATTTTCAGTACAATATCTCTTTTTGGTATTGTATATGTATCGTTATTCTAGTTGCAACTCTTACTATTCTTCATTAAACTACATCACTTAATACATTTTGAAGTCAAATTTAGCAGATTTCAGAAGTATTATTCAAGTATAAAGGTACTCATAAATTTTAAAAATATTTTAATAGGGGCAAATTTTAAAAAATCTTAAAATATTTAAAATTTCAAACATTCCTAAAAATATTTCAGAATTGCATCGCCCCAGTGTAAATCCGGCCGACTCTCAGCATCATCCTTAACTGTTACTTGAACACAACTTCGCTGGCCTAAGTGTGTGATTGTGATCAGTCTTCATCTAAGCTTTCAGTACCTCGGACAGAGGATGCCAGCTGCATTCATATGAAGTTATTCTGTATACCTCCGCAGGATCATAGGTAAGTTAGATTCAGTTATAAATGAAGTGTGTAACTGTAAGAGGCAAAAAACTGAATACCTCCCATGGAAACAAACGATGACATTTCTGGTAGAATGTGCTTCTGAACTTGATTTCTCAATCTTTCTCTTCTGCAAAACGAACAAACTGTCTAAGATCGAAGTGCTTCCATTGAAGACACTCTGATGCTTAAGTCAGTAGTAGAACTCAAGGAATTATAAGAAAGACAAGGAGAGTTCAGCGTCCCTTTCACCTCCTTGTGTTTTTTATAGAACTTCACTTAGTTAGGATTTTCATGATTTTTTATTCAAGGTGGCACACCTTCCTTCAATTAGGTGATTTTGTTCAAGAAGTTTTTGAGATCTCTCTAGCAATTCCTTCTACCGAGCCTACAATCATGCCCATTCGTTTGACCATTATGCCCGAATTATAGGCATCTTTCCAGCACCAAGTCTACTGTTTGAAACTGCTCAGTCAAGATGAGGGTTGAGCTCATTCCTTCCTTCCCGAGCTCCCTGAATAGCTCGGCTGCGGTCTGATGTCTGAGTCTAATGACGTCCTTCTCACGTGGATAGTCTTGTCACACTCTTGTAGTGTCATTTAATGTGATCACACGTGTCATAATGAAAGCAACCCCCTTTATTTGGCCCCAAGAAACGTTTGACAAACACTTTTCGTCTGTCAGTCGTTTCATGCCCCCAAACTCATCATTGCGCGTACTTTTTGGACATCTTTCCTTATTTTGGTGGAGTGTCTTGCATTTAAAAATTGCCCTTTAGACTTTAGTTCATCCTTTTTTATAAGCGTCTTTCTTTGTTCTTTTATCCACTTTGCCTTCTCAGCTCTAGATTTCTTCAATTCTCAACTTCTTTACTTCTTTTTGCACCTTCACTGTCCTCTACGATGACTCCAGTAACACCCTCTGAGATTCTTGCCTTCAAAACCAAGTTTAACATCTCAGACAACGTTGATGTTCGAGTGGCAGGTACCGATGAACCTCTCATCAGTACTAGAGAGAGCATTTCAATCTACATCTGTGCAGTCATAGAGGGCGGTGTTTGTTTCCCCCTCAATCCCTTGCTTCTTTGGGTCCTGTTAGAAATGAAGTTGTGCCCCATTCAATGCTGTCCTAATTTTTTCAGAATAGTGATGGATATGGCCACTTTGAATAAACTTCTAAACCCGAGCCTAGGTTAATGGAAAATTTTGTACTGCTACATCATCAAACTAGGTGGAGATAATTACTATCTTGCTGTGAGGAAGAAGGACCATTACTTGGTGACCCATCTTCTGATTCCAACAAAGGTCATGAGAATGACGTGATCTTTGTTTCTAGAAATTGGCAGTATGCAGCAGACACTACTCTCTCCTATCGTTGCCCCTACGAAGAAGGCGCACCAGGTGACTGTCTTTTTTACTCTATCGTCTTAGTTTATTTATCCACTATTTTTGCTTATGCTATTTTTTTGATTGCGAACCTTTGAATGCTCGATTGTATTTCTGTCACAAGCGGCATAACATAATCTCTTAGCGATTTTTGTTCTTCTTCAGCCATAGTTTCTTGATTCTTTACTTCTTGGCAATATTTTTGCAAGTTTCGGCACCTTCTCTCAATTTCATCTTCGTACTGTAGTGACTCTTGACCTTTCGATCGTGTTAGCATACAAAATTCAAGAGTGCTTGCGAAAACAATTAAAGCAAAAAATTAAAACAATTAACACAGAAAATTAAATAAGTTTAAACTAAGATCAAATTGATTGAAATTAATATTGAAATAATTATTAGAATAATTCTCCGGCAACAACGCCAAAAACTTGTTGTCTGAATTTGATTTTGACAATTTACATACAAATATACACGAGCAACATACAAGTCTAATTTCTAATTCAAATACTTTTTGAGTCAACAAATGGACTTCTTCCATCGACAAATTACAGACGCAAAAAGTACTGTTGTAGTGCCTTGAGTCTAATAGGCGAGTGTCTTGGAAAAAGGATATGGACTCTAAACGAAAGACTGCGAATACAATACTTTCTATGTTTAGCATGTCAAAATAGACTAGTTACAAAACAAGTGTTGTATGAACGGAAAATTACCTAAGACCAGTCATGTCCGCTTTGCCAAAAACTAATTGAAGAGACTAGTCATGTTCTGATGAAGTGTGACTTAGCCAAATGGGTTTGGACCGAATAAGGGATCCCGGATGGATGAATGAAAACCAATGGAACCTCAAACCTCATGTCCACTATACATAATATCCCATGAGCCACATTGTTCTTACACACTTCCTCTAGCCTCTGGTACTACCGCAATCAGGTGGTTTTCCACAATAACCAGGTCACCCCACATTCCATTACCCAACAAGCTATTTCTAGAGCAACGGAATGTCACTTCTTCCAACCCAGAAACACCAGGCCACACCAATCTGAGCAACGCTGGAAGCCTCCAACAGATGGATGGGCCAAGTTAAATACGGATGGGACAGGACAGGGTAACCCAGGTGCAACAGGAGCCGGAGGGATTATCTGAGATGAGATGGGCTAAATTATTGTGGGCTACTTTGAACATATGAGACTGTCTACCAGCCTAGCAGCGGAATTAATGGCCTAATGATCGGGCCTACATCTTGCAAAGCAGCGAGGCATCCAACGCCTGTAAATTAATGTGGATGGTCTGCTTGTTATTGATCTTCTCCATAAACTAGATACCCAATATCATCTATACAGTTCTTTGATTAATGATTGTAGGTGGCCATTGGACAGTTTTCAGGAGACCTGAGTGACCGAGGCAATGAAGGAGACCAACAAATGCGCAGGCATTCTTGCGAAGAAGGGGTCCAAGTAAATGAGGGAATGCATGTCTTTACTGTTTCTCTTGATTCCATTAAGGAACAGCTTCAACCTGATGCTATGGGGAGCTTATATCCTAGACTTATGCCTTCCATTTAAATAAAACATCAGTAGCCTTTCTCACCAAAAAAAAAAACAAGCAACTAATTAATTATTTACTTATTATTGTTCTTAATAATATTTAGTTTATATCTTGATGCCCAGGCCAAAATCTTATTAAGCACAATAATAAAATAATTAATTAATTGGTTGCTTGGTTAGTCTCCAAGAATAACTATTAAAGTAAGTAAATCTAAATTTTTTATTGTGCTCTTCAAACAGTCGAATTTATCATAACACTTTCTAGGGGAAATCACAGTACTAAAAAAAAAAATCGGTAGGTCTCGCCGATTACCACTTTTTATGAGAAAGTTATAACTTTGAAAAAATAAGTTATAATTGTTCAAGAAAAGCTCATGATTGATCACAAATGCCCATAATTGATTACGAAATTTCGGTATCGAACTCAACCTTTCATAATTGATCATACCCTCTAAACTCATAATTTACACATAAAAAAATATATAATTTTATCTTAAAAAGTTGTAAATTTCAGCTTCAGTACCGTTACAATAGTACAATACCATATCCTTTCTGCTGAGAGTGATAGACTATTTGATTGTGCTCTCAAACAATCGGAATTACGTCATGTCGAATTCTATTATTTAGGTGGAACCCAAAAAAGTTGTAAAGTAAATGTATATTATCTCTTAGATGAGTGAGTCCCATTAATTTTTTAGTGGAACCCACTCATCTAATAGATAATATTCATTTGAATTATAATTTTTAGATTCTATTTAAATTATGTGGCATTTTTCTTTACAAGGAGACAAGAAATTTGATTATGCTCTTCTAACAGTCAACCATGATGTCTCAGACGAGGCTCAAAAAACTCGATTAGTTGGTGGAATTGAAAACCAAACTGGCATCCTGCATATCCTACTTTACTCATGGAAACAGCTTTTCTACCATTGGGAAGCCAAAATTACAAACATTAATTCATTTTAATTAAAATTGGGTAACAAAGGTCCACGGAAAAGAATCGGCAGTTTACTGATCTGGACAAAGATCTATTTTGATCTTGTATGATTTTATTCTTCATGATGGGATTTTAGGCGGTTTGACATTAATAAATGGATAAGTACACAGTTGTAGCTATTAAGGAGTTCAAAGAGCACCTGAGAAAGGCATGAAGAAGTTGTAACTTGGTGGGCCGAGTGTGACCCTCAAATCCTAGCAGTAAAAAGAATATGACAACTCCTTAATGAGGTCGCGTGTGACTGTGATAAAATCATTAATGACTATTCATGTCTTCGAGAAATATAAAGATAGTCATCATTATAAGGCATTGAGTGTCACTACACTTACTTGATGTTTTCGGCAAACCCTAAGGGTGCTTATTCCCAAATAGTGAACGCTCGGGATATAGGGGTCAAGTACCGAACAGAAGTATTTAATAACCAGGGGCTGAGTCATAAATGTTCGGTGGTTACCGAGCAAGGGTGCATTTGCCCGAAAGAATTTGTTTTGAGAAGGTTTGATTGGATGACATTCATTATATTTTGTTATGAGTATAGGCCATTAAATTCTGAGATGGGACTCAAAAACCCTGTTATTATTACAAATTTAGATATAAATACCTCTAAAAAAGTTGGACCAAGGTAAGTACTTTGAATCCAGAAAATTCGTAGTGCTCTTGACTCTTATGATAATTGACTTGGATTTCGAGGAGATTAGATGGATACACACCAATCCCCCTTTTTCTAATTATTTGTTTCTAGTTCAACGTCATTATCTCAACTCAACTCAACTCAACTCATGGTAGGAATTCATCCGTGCACTTCAGTACAAGAAGTTCAAGACACTGTACATCTACTAAAAGTTGACTGGGATGGGATCTCATGTGAGGTGCACAAATCAATAACTTATATAAGTAATAAAAAAATCTTACTAAGCACTATCATAAAATAATTAATCAATTGGTTGCTTGGTTTATGTCTCCAACGATATCTACTAAAGTATAAACATCTAATTTTTTGAATTGTTTCCGGAGGAGTGTGCTAATAATGGTAACCCATGTGATGTGTGACTTTACAAATACAGTAATGTTATGCTGACCAAATTTTAGAATTAAATTTGGAGCTTAAATGACGTAGCAGCATGATATTTGAAGTTTTTATTAGGACCCAAATGATATGACACCAAATAAAGAAGCCCAACTCAGCTGCCATGTCATTTGGGCTCTAAATTTAATTCCAAAATTTGATCAGTGTAGCATTACTCTTACAAATATCATTTACTCTGACGTTTGGGATTCCGTTCTCTTTTCATGGCCACGCTTTCAACAACTTCGATAAAACTTAGATAAAGCTTAACTTTAAATAATGCTTACCCTCTAGAGATAATGATTAATCTTAGAAAAAACTTAACCTTAGATAGTGCTTACCACAAACTCTATCATCAAAAGATTGTATATGATAGAGTATACTCTGTTTTATGACCATCCCTGTATATTTCTCTCTTATAAATAGTGTGTTAATGTACTCAACTAAATACAATTCAATACAATATATCTTGAGTTTCTTCAAGTTCCACCATGTGCTTGCTTTGGCCATCACGTGAAGCTTGATTAGATCAATTCTCTTATTTTCTATTTCTTTTTTTTTAAATGTTATATAACTCAAATACAACTTAAAAGTTAAAACTCAAATGCATATCATCACATGGATGAATGGATTCTATTGAAAAAATTGATAGAACTCACCAATATAAAGAATGATATGTATTTTAATTGTAATTGTTTGGATTTCGTTTGACTTTTGTAGCATTATTCTTTCTTATTTCCTTATGCTATTCCGCCCCCCCCCCCCCAAAAAAACGTGAAGCCTCTTCACAGTAGTTAGGGCTTCAACAACAAGATTAACAGATTTAGTGAATACGTTGGGCTACCCCATTTATCCAAGGTATTTTCATAATTTTTTTGACTGATTTCTCTATTTATCTCTCTTTTTGCCCAATTCGGTACTCCTTTCATCTTTCATTTGTTTATCTTCCATTATCTCTTCATATCATTTGTACATTGGACATATTTTTTGATTTGTAAAATAAATTAGGGTTTGATAAGCAAGCATTAATTCATTTTAATTAAAATTGATTAAAAGGACAAATTCTGAATCTTTTGAGTCAATAGGTCCCCAGAATTACACACTCCAATAAATTATATAAAGAGTAATACTATTTAAAACTTAAAATTTATTATAATTTATTGGTCTAATAAAATGGTTGAATTGTAACTATTGTATCGACACTAAATTTCAATTAATGGGACTCACAATCAATTCAATGGTGATGGTGATTTTTTTTTTTTACAGAATGTTTAACGGCTGGCTATCGCGACTTGAATTGGGTTAGAGTTAGGGCTGTTAATCAAGTCAAGCTTGAACACTATTTTAAGTTCATTTAAGAGTAAATAGTTAAACGAGTCAGCTCATTTATGTGTAAATTAAGCTCGACAAAGGCTCGATTAACACCCCTAGTTAGAGTATGTGTTTTTATGGACAAGAGTGACCAGTCTTTATGGGGGTGTGAGACGAGATTGAACTTGAAATTTTTGGATTATTAAAAACTACGCTCAACCACTACACTTTTCTTAAAAATTGATCATAATATATTAAATCAACAAATTAAATTTAAATAATATGAATGTTATATAAAATAGTCGTGAAAGGAAAGGAATCGACAGTCGAATTTATTCTTCAGCACAATAATTTCTAGACAGACTGGACATCCACCAAAAGTATCATTTGATTGCGATGTCAGGGTGAGGTGCACAAATCAATAACTTATATAACTAATAATAACATCTTGCGAGGTGCACAAACCAATAACATCATAGAATAATTAATTAATTGGTTGCTTGGTTTATGTCTCCAACGATATCTATTTTTTTTTTAGTAGACCAACGAAATCTATTAAAATAGGAGGAATGTTATTTGTATTTAAAAATTTTATAGAATTTATTGATTTAATGATATGATTTTATTGAAATTATTGGATTAACACTAAATTCTAATATTTGATAAGATATATAGTCAATGTAAAAATCATAATGAATTAGGTCAATAAATTATATCACAATAACATTGCTCTTAAAGCGTACGCATCTAATTTTTTGAATTGTTTTTGGAGAAGTGTGCTAACAATGTTAACCCACATGGTGTGTCTGTGCGACTTTACAAATATAAAATTTAATACAAATATGAGGTAACTAGTAATTGTTTGTATTTGAATGCATTATATGACTTGTAAAACAAATTAGAAACATTTGCCCAATGGCAGTGTATAACTAATATTTTTAAAAAAAATTGGCAAAATCTCTTCTAAAAATAGGATATTTGAATAATATCAACTTGCATACTGAATAAAACATATATAATTAAACTTTTATATAAATTCTCATATCCTTTAAAATCATGTTATTAAAGAAAATTTGAGAGTGGCATTTTCTGTTGTATCTATCCAAATATCTTTTTGTTAATCTACAAAATTGAAATTAAAAAATAACTCTTCACGACAGGCGTATTAATGGGAAAAAAAGGTTTAAAAAACAAACAACATCTGATTTATTCAGAACGGTGATAAAAACATATAAGGAGAAAGAGAAAATTAAGAATTACGAACTGTAATTCATATCTCCAATGTTGAAGGCAACACTACCAAAAAGGACTTCATAGAAGAAAATTAGAGGAAAGTTCAGCTTATTTAAGTGTATATTTAGACCTAAATATTTAAGTTTCGTTTGATAACATGTTGCTTTTGTTATATTTTTAATTTTTGCCAAAAAAATGTGTTTGTCATGGATCGTAAAGATAAGCTTAACGTCATATGATTTATTGTCATTTCTTTTTTAATAATTGGGGTAATTTAGCAATCAAACCCCACCACCCCACATTGGCACCACTCACCACACCCACCCACACTCACCGGCTACCACGCCCTTCACCCACCTGCCTCACCTCCTACAAACACCCAACCAGCACCACCTCAGCCAATGCACCACCGCCCAACCATCGTCCACCATCCCAACCTATAGAGAGAAAACAAGATAGAATAGAGGGAGATTAATTTGTATTTCTGTCCATGCCTTTCTGTCCACATTTGAAACCCATAAAATAACTCACACAAACATCACACATGCACACAACAACACTCACAAAGGCAACATAATACTATAGATTAAGAAAGATATGGTGAGCAGGTATGGCCCAACAAGATATAAACAGAGGTGTGTAGGAATGCTTTTTCTCTCAAGCATTCATTCACTTTATTTAAATCTAAACTAATTTTAGCAATACCAATTTCACATACCATTAAAGAGCTCTCGGACGTTCGTCGCTGGAAAATATGGTTGAAGGGATCGGAGTACAAAAAATGGGGGAGAGTAGAGTGTGAAAGTAATAGGAAAAAGAATTAATAGTTCTTTTGACCCTTAAAACATGTATTTTTTTATCAGTTTAGTCTTATATATATTAATTTTTTTAATTTGATCTCTAAAATATTTAATTCGTCTCTTTTTGATCCCTACATAAATGGACTGTTTAATTCTAAAAAAAATTGATATGTGACAATTTTTATCAAAAAAATTAACCATTTGTCTACGTGGGAATTTAAATAATACGAATTAAATATTTTAATGATTAAATTAATAAAATTAATACATTGAGGACTAAACTGAAAAAATTATTTATATTTTAAAGTTTAAAAATACTATTAACCAAAAAAAATATTAATGAATATAAAAAATGACGGAAATGATGGAAGTGCAATAGAGATATCTTGAGCATTGAAATTTTTTTACTAACCGAAAAAAAGAAAAGACATAAAGTCGATACAAAAATGTCTCGGTCTCTCTCTCTCTCTCTCTCACATACACACACGGACATGCACAACTACGAATTAGGACCCAATCAGTCCCACCGCGCGTCGTTGATTGTATCGAAATTACAAAAGGTTTTGTCCTATTATCGTCATTGATTGAGCTATATTTGTCACTGTATGAATTTAATATTTTGAATTTATTTTTGTTTGGCATTAGTGATATATAATCCGGACTAGCAATATTGGGTGCATGTCATTCTGGCTTTGATAGAAGACTTGCAGCTATCGATCTGCAAATCTTTTCTCACAGGGCAAAAAAACAATGGGGTCCGAAGGTGACGAACTGAACGTCGTCTTTGTTCCCTTCTTGTCCCCGGGCCACATGATACCCATGGTGGACGTTGCAAGACTATTCGCCGCTCATGGCGTTACCGCCACCATAATCACCACCCCATCCAACGCCCTCCTCTTCCGAACCTCCATTGATCACGATATAAATTCCGGCCACAAGATAAGCATCCATCTCATTCCATTCCCTCATGCCGAGGTCGGTCTCCCTGTTGGGATCGAAAATTTCAGCACCCTCACTTCACCGGACATGTCCCCCAAACTTTTCTATGCCGTTTCTATCATCCAACAATCGATCGAGCAGGTAATTTTCGACCAGAAACCTGACTGCATCGTCTCCGACATGTTCTTCCCGTGGACATTACAAGTAGCCAGACAACTCGGTATTCCAAGATTCGTATTCCATGGTTCAAGCTACTTTTCCCAGTGTGCAGAGCATAGCGTTGAGCAGCATAAGCCTTATTTAAATGTGGAGTCGGACATGGAAACTTTCTTGCTACCAGGGTTGCCGCATAAGATAGAGATGACGAAGCTTCAGTTAATGGATTTCGCGACATCCGGAGTCGAATTTTCAAAGTTCATGAACATTATTAAAGAAACGAACAAGAAAAGCTATGGCACCATCACAAATAGCTTCGACGAGCTCGAGCATGATTATGAGGAATACTACAAGAGAGTCATGGGCATGAAACCCTGGAGCATCGGACCCGTTTCGCGTGCTGTGAACATAGAGGCATCGGAGAAGGCACAGAGAGGTAACATGTCCGCCGTTGGAGAACACGATTGCATAACATGGCTAAATTCCAAAGAACATAATTCGGTATTGTATATTAGTTTCGGGAGCTTGACGAAGCTCCCTGGTGCCCAACTTCTTGAAATAGCAGCAGGTTTGGAAGCGTCGGGCCACCAATTCATGTGGGTCATTCGAAAGAAAGAGAATGATGAAGATCCATGGCTGCCGGAAGGTTTTGAAGAGAGGATGAGAGAGAGCAAGAAGGGATTCATTATAAAGGGGTGGGCTCCTCAACTCTTAATCTTAGACCACCCTGCGATTGGAGGAATGGTTACACACTGTGGGTGGAACTCTCTTCTTGAAGGGTTGAACGCGGGCTTGCCTTTGATCACATGGCCGTTATTTGCAGAGCAGTTTTATAATGAAAAGTTGGTGACTAAGGTGCTAAGGAGTGGTGTTTCAGTAGGAGTGACTGCATGGACTACCTCGTACGATGGGGTGAATGGGCTGGTGAGGAGAGAGGAGGTGGAGAAAGCAGTGGCTTTGGTGATGGGTGGCAGACGAGAATCGATGGAAATAAGGAAACAAGCAAAGGAGCTCGGTGCTGCAGCGAAGAAGGCTGTGGAGAGTGGCGGCTCATCTGAGGCAAATTTGATCGCTTTGATCAATGAACTTAAAGCAGTGAAACAAGGAGCCACAACCCGAGATAAGTTCAATGGAGAATAAAAAACATTGAAATGTGGTGTTAATCTATTGGTTTTAATGAAGTTACGTCATTAGGTCAATAAATTATGTCAATTTTTTAGGTTCAAATAATCTTTTTCCTAAAAATTACCACCATTTATAAATAATTAGTTATTGCACATGTGCACCCGAATAATTTTGATTCTAATTTGTTGTTGTTATTAGTCTGATTGCTGGTGTCAACTTTCAATTGTACTCTCTTTTCAATTGCCTACTCTCTTTATCTCCCGCATTCTTTCTCCTTATATGTTTTACTTGTTAAAATGCGCACACACGCAAAAAAAAAGGGTTTTTACTTGTTAAACGGTTAAATTACTCCTGAGGCTTCGGTTTCCGGTGAACAGTCTAACCCTTTGGCATTATCTTGTTTTTGTTTAACCTAAAAAAAGATTAAATTACTCAAAAAGAATCAAAGAGAAAAATAGAGACGATAAATTACTTTCATTTTTATAAAGAATAATGCTACACTAATTAAATTTTAAGACTAAATTTAGAACTCAAATGACATAACATCATATTATTTGGAGTCTTTTGAAACCACGTCGTTAACACTCCAAAAATTTAACCTTTCTTCTTATCACACTAAAAGAAAACAAACACAGTAGCTAGATGAGTAAGGGTCAAGCCCACAGAGATTGTTCACAATTTATTCTTTATTTATTCTGACCAATTCTAAACTGAAATTCAATTAATAACAAAAAAATAAATGGGGGAGGGGTTTGGAATTCAAATCAACTAATTATGATTAAAAATTAAATTAATAACTGAAATCATCGAATTAAAACTTCAGTTCTTCGGTTCAATCTTACCCTCGCAGTTAATGGAACAATCAGTCAACTATAACATTATTCTACCCTTCAATGAATCTAATAATCCTAGATAACATCAAGCTCTGCTACCTGAAATCCCCTTAATCTCTCACTAATGAAACAAACTCTTCATTAGATTCTAACCATTAGACAATTTAAAACAAGTTTTCTAAATTTAATATAATGGCAGCATTAATATCAAGGAAATTAGATTATTCTAACAATCGCACAAGTTTGGACTGTTTAACTTAAATCATGAAAATCATAGCAATAAACAAAAGTTTGTCCACAATCATCTATCACTATTTGCTACAATAGATTAGGAACAATATCAATTACATAATATACTTCTTGAATCTAACAATCGATAATAATCTGATCAATTTAATAGGCCTTGATTAAATCAATCAAACCAAATATCAATAAAACAATTAAAACAGATTATCATGAATAGATTCATAAGAAAAGGAAGAAATAATGTTACTAAATTGATTAAGCCATCAAATTGCACTGAAGGTTTGAAATCCCCTTGAACTAAATTGAAAAATCTAGCCTGACATACTTGAATAAGAAAACCCTAATAATTCCTTCTTGTCTCCTTCCCCTTTTTTTCTCTTCCAGCAACCTTAAAATAAAAATATATAAAACATATGACACTCCCAAAACGAGTACAACTCCAATTCCTACATTATAGGTATTTCTTATCAAAACAGATTGACAGAAATCATACTGGAACTTGTGAGCTGTTTTTCTATTAGATAACGACTGAATCTTAATTTGGGCTCTTCATGAAAGTTGTAGCCTTCGATGCGTAGATAAATTTAGGATTTTGAATCACCTGATGTGGACTTTGGAATCGCAATTTATGACCCACTGAAGTTTACTGGTTCGAACAGGAATCCAACTCCAATTAGGATTTTGATCAACTTTCTAGGCCTGACTTTGAAACAAGGGTAAATTGTAAAGGGGTACACCAAATTAGATTTATTTGGCAAAAAGTACACACTAAAAAATGTAGGTTATTAAGTCCTTAATTTTGATACTTATTTGTATCTAAGTACACAATTTGAATTTACCTAAATTTTTTGTGACATTTTTGTCCTTCATTGAGTCATGTGTATGTTCTTTGAAAAGTGATGCATTAAATATCTCCTAATTTTATGGGAGAATTTAATATTTAATGCACCTTGATTCATGTATATTTGTTAATATATATATATTATATATATACACGTATAAATATATATACGTATTTATATACATATACATATATATATACAAGTATATATATACGTATATAAATATACAAATACATACATATATATATGTATATAAATACATATATATATTTATATTTATACGTGTGTATATTATATATATATATATTATAATATATACATATA
>CM042185.1:46156177-46187757 GCA_023539305.1 Ilex asprella
ATATATATATATATAATTGTTTGTATGCACACACACATATATATTAACAAATACACAAGAATCAAGGTGCATTAAATATTAAAATTCTCCCATAAAACTAGGAGATATTTAATGCACTATTTTACCTAAAATGGGCATTTATGTCTCTGTATCCAACTAGTGTACTTTTTTCTAAAATATTTTTTAATGTGTATTTTTTGCCAAATAAGTCTAATTAGGTGTACCGACTTCTAAAAATCCCTTGAAACAATGTTTGAAGGCCCAAACGAACTCGGATTTTTGCAAACCATAACTTTCTGAAAAGCTTGTAGACCACTTTCTCAGTATGAAACTCTAACACCATCCAAATCTCAATTGAAGCTCCATAGATCGAACTGCTTAAAAACTGAAAATTGCACAATAATACTTCATATCTATTCTTTACCTTTAATGCTTCCCTAATTCAATAAATATATTAATCAGCTCACTTAAACATAAAATATGTCATAAAACTAAATATAAAGGAGTTAAAAATATTAAATATTATGCTCTTATCATCTTTATTGGGACCCAAATAACATGACACCAAATAAAGAAGCCCAAGTTAATTATCATGTCATTTGAGCTCTAAATTTGATTCCAAATTTTAGTCAGTGTAGCATTACTATTTTATAAACTATTCCAATAATACCAAAGTAACTCTATATTGAAGTTCAGGTAAAAAAAAATAACTCTAAATTGAAGTGAAAATACGGCTTCTAGAATAATGATAAACCAATTTGCCAGCTTCCAAATCAAGAACAAAACAATGCAATAACTCATGGAGGCAACTTGAAGAAACAAAGAAAATTAATTGAAATCGTAAGCAAACATAAACCCAAAAGTACACTTAGTGGGGTGGTTTAGTGGTGTACTAGTCGAACTTCTTAGTTGGAGGTTCGACTTTTGGAATTCACGTTGGGGTTTGGTGATTGAATATTATACTAGTTTAACTAGGTTCCTTTCCAAAAGATGTAACGGACGCGATCAGGGGTCTCAAATCTCACCAATGATGGTCTATCAGGATGGTTTCTAGATAGGGTTGTTAATCAAGCCGAGCTTGAACACTATTTTAAGCTCGTTTATGAGTAAATAGTTAAAGGAGACAGCTCATTTATGTGTAAATTAGGCTCGACAAGAGTTCGATTAACACCTCTATTTCTAGACATTCTCTTTTGTCCCTATCCCTTTTTTTAAATAACAAAAAAGAAAAAGTTTTTATAATCAAACTACAAGAGTAAATGAAAGAATTACAAGTAATGGATTGATAACTTTACAAGTGAGCTATAATTCACTGGCAGTGAAATGTGGGGGTATGAACTTGTACGATTGTTCACAAGGTGCGTTACATGAGATTGAGTAGCTGGTGTCGAAGAAGGCCTCATTTTTCTTTTAATAGTCTTTTCCAAAAAAAACTTCTTAATCAAATGTTAACACGATATGTTGGCTCTTTCCTCTTTAAACCCATCACTTTTGTAACATTTGCACTATCTACGAAGACTTCAATACCATTTACTATCTTTTGGAGGAATTTTAGCGTGGGTTGAAGAAGTTAAGGAAAATCTTCCTTGTCTTTATTTATATCTATATAATTCATGACATTAACAGCTTTTGTCCATCTTTTGGTAATATAGTTGCTAGGGATTGTCTCTTTTACATCCATGGCATCCAAGCATGGCCGCAAAGTATTCCAAGATGCTCAAATAGCAGACAACTACTAAAAAACCATTATTTCAAATGATTTTACAAAAATTGTATGTTGCCTCATACTTCCACATGTGCCAACCTTATATCTACAAAACATTTCATCTGCATTGTAATATTTGATGGTAATAAATAATGATTTCTCCCATTGGTCTTGAAACATATCAAATATGGCCAACGTATAAACATTTCTCGCATGCCATAGTAATAGAAAATCAACCTTTAAAATTGGGATTTTGTTGTGTCATGTTATAAAGTGTGTTCGATTCATTGTGTCGTTTGTCCTCAATTGAAAGTGCTTAAAAAATTGTAGCAAATCCAAATCAAACTTTAAATACTACCTAAGAGATCTGTTGAAACTCTCATTTAGTTGTGTACTTCTCATGTCAGTTGAAAAATAGTGTCTTTTATATGCAGTTGACCATTTCTCTCTTAGGTCAAATGTCTTCTTCAACTATTCATTCTCCCTGAGATTATACTTTTCAAGCATGGCATCTCAAGTATTTAAAAAATTCTGCTCATTCTCATACTGGTGGAAAAGCTTACCAAAATCATTGCTAAAAATTCTTAACCTTGACAGACATGGTTAAGATTTATCTAAGCAATTTTTTTCTAAATTTCATATACATAACCAATGATATGACTCTGACATTATTAATGAAATTGCCTTAGCTATTGCGAGAACTTAATGTGTGATGATTGATTTTGATTTTTCCCTTAACATAACTCTTAAGAACATGTTAACTACGGTTAAGGAATTTAGTTGATTAGAAATAATCTTGTCCGTTGAAATATTTTTTACGTGTCGCTTGACGGATAGATTATTGAGGAAAATTAGAGGGAGGGGGTAATGGAGGGGATCTGAATCCCTTTAACCATTATTGTGATACTCTAAACAATGATAAAAATAGTTGTCACAACATTGATAAAAAAAATATCCACAAATGTGACAAAAAACTCTCACAAATGTGGTAAATTTTTTTTGTACCAAAGAAAAATGGTAAAAATAGTAACTATAAATGTGGTATAAACACCTACAATAGTAATAAAAACACTCATAAAAGTGATAAATTATCCACAAAAGTAGTAAATTTTTTAATTGTAAAATGAATTATAAAAATTATAAAAATACTCATTAAAATAGTAAAAATTAGAGGTATGGTGCCAATCAAGTCCTTGACTTGAAGGAGAGAAAGGAATACTTGCAATCATGTGCAAGCAATCATTCAACCTAAAAAATGATGTAGTCCATTAAAATAACATCGCACATACATTTCAGGCTTGCATTTATTTTTATAATTTTGCTATACTGACCAAGTAATATACCAAGTCTCACAATACCAACTAGGATAATCCATTGGCCGGATTACCCGTGGGTTCCGTTATTCGGCCCGAAAATTTAATAGACCCGATATTTGGCCCGCCCGAGCCCAAGCCAGAGCCAAATATCCTTTAAGAAAGAGTTTGGATTTACCCCTAAATCCGAAGTCCGGCCCAATAACCAGCCCACATACCCGAAGCCCAAAGCCCACATACCATATATATATACTAATAATAAAAGTATACTATTAAGAAAAACTTTTGATCAACTACTTTAACCCTAAAATAATATATAAAGACAATACTAACCTTATTTAATTTAGAACTCATATTAATAAGACTAAATTGATGTTAAACTTTTTTTTTGCTGTAAACCAGGGTATCCATTGTTGGCGCAGTGACTAATCCCTTCGCTGATTTGTAGGCACCTCGAAGGGTGGAACAGCTGGCCCAGGATTTTAAGACTGCTCCATGCCCAATTAATAAGACTAATTGGACAACTTGACTCTTACAATACTAAGTTATTAACATTAGTAATATGAAATTTATATTAATAAAACTTCATTAATATTACACATAGTCAAGTCTTTCATATTCTTTTTTTTTTAAAGATAAAAATGAATTGTTAAAATAATTAAATTTACTATTATTTATTTCTATCTATTTTCATTAATTGATGACAAGTTTCTGCATTTTCAAATGAAATTGCATAAATGCGCTAGAGTCTTAATTAATATAAGATTTATTTCAATATAATTTGGATAATATTATCAAACTCTTATTTTTCATTTTCTTCTCTTTTATGTGTTAGTTTTAATAAATCCTCTTTAGTTATGTTTATTGGTAATATTAGAAGTCATTTTATTTGTATCGATTATTAATGCTACGAATATGTTCAATATTATATTAAATTACTTATTACAACTTAACTTTTTAAATTTGCTCAATTAATTTTTATAATTAAGTGACCACCATAACTTAAAATAATTCGCTTCCAACATGCCCAACAAAGCCCTCCCAGAAAGCTCGCCCGTAAAGCCGGCCCAATAGGTAACAGGTTGGGCTGCAGGTAGCTTACCCCTACCCGAGCCCGACCCGGCACTCGCCGGAGTACGGGCTTGGGCCTACACTACCCAAGCCCAACCTGAAAAAATCACGGGCCAAGTCTAGCCCGGCCTATGAACAGCCCTAATACCAACTGATGTGTCGTTATGGGCCCATTCCAAACCACAAAAAAAATTGCATTTCCTTAATCAGTTGCATTCCCCATTTCCTACCCATTTTCTGATTGTTGAACGATGCTTTTATCAAATGAAAACCTCTACTTCGTCAAGACCAAAATCGGTGGCCATTGTTAGCACAATTAACTCTCTTTTTCGTCAAGACCCATCGGCGACAAGAACACTTCTTCATTGCAAGACCTATTAGCAATACATTATAAAAAACTATTATCAGGTACATTATGGTCATAATTTTTTATGACCATGGTTTTTTGGGAGGTACCGGTCTTCATAAGTCCCTTTTTTTATTTTATTAGAATTTTCTAGCTGAGTGAGGTAGGTAGATCAGAGAATTCCTTCTTTTCCATAGGCTAGACAAGTACTTTTATTTCCTTTGTATTTTGTACCTAAATTGTGTTCACTGAATGGAGAACTCTCTTTTTAATATTATCTTTAATTCATTTGATAATATGGACATTTAGGATATTTTTTGGACCTAACCATTCTGCTAAATCATTATGGACATTTAGAATTGTGTTTTTCTGATGGTTATTTGCAATTTAATTGAATATGGTTGATTTGATTTGAATTGAATTATATCTTCATTCACTTGGTAGAGATATGGAAGAAGAGGTATAAGTGGTTCCGCAATTATGGAATTGAGTGAGGAAAATGATGATGTTGAATAGAGAATTCAAGAAATGAGGTAGATCACACTTTTAAACTCCTAATTTATTGTGCCAAAATTTTCACAAACAGTGAACCATAAAAGTATTAAAAATTTAAACTAAGAAAGATATATCATAAACATTGAAGTCAAAAAGTAGTAAACTTTAATAAAATAAAACTCATAGTTCATTGTCCAAAAAATTCATAAACAGTAAACTAAAAATTATTGAAAATTTGAATTGAGAAATATAAATCAAAAGCAGCGAACTCAAAAAATATTGAAAGAAAACATAAATAGTAAACTCCAAAAACAATGAAGTTCAATAGAATAAAATTCATAATTCATAAAACTTTCACAAATAGTGATATTTAATAAAACTATTTGGTGCGCAAACACGTTGCGCGTGGAGTATCTTAAATTATATTTCATGTATGTAATAAGTTCATATATATTATTTTTTTAATAACGTCAAAAATAATATTAAAGCCCATCACAAAATAGGAAAAAATGGAAAAGTATTATCAAAAAAATAAACATAGAATATCAAACAAACTTGAAAAAATCATTAAGAATCAATCAATCCAGTTACAAAATCCATATTCGTTCAATCCACATTACACAAGAGAAAATAGATAGAATGATAAAAAATAAACAACTCATAACATAGTGACGCATTAAAAATGCACAAGAATAGCTCTTAGTCCAAATGTCTCTAACCATTAAACTATCCATTACTACTCATCCAAATATCCAACCTTAATTTCTGTAATAAATTAAAAAAACTTATCCAACCTTAATCCTCCCAGAACCTGGAGTAATGTTTGAAAACACAAACAAACTTTCAAGAAAAAACAAGCTCATGTTGGATAACATGGAAGCAAACAGAGAAACTAATAGGCACCAAATCCATTACCTATAACCAGATTACAAAAAAGTAGATTGGTTAGATAAATGTTCATAAAATATTTTATTTAATTCCATCACTAACGGAGTTGTAACAACAACATGAAGCTGGTATGGTGGTGCCCACATTGAAGGCTTTCAATATAATAATTTATAATTGATCCTTTTCATATGGAGATGAAGAAGGTGTAACAATATTTATCAAATTAGCCCATCATCTATAGTCAAGTACAACTCTATATAAAAAGTCCAATCAAGAATATACTATGACAATCTTTGATGTTGGCTAGATCCTGAACAAACTAGCCAAGATGTTAAATACATAACAGAACATTGAAGAGTACACAAACTTTTACATTTTGTTGAACAATGAACAACAATCTTTTTAGGCAATAATTGAGTTCATTATTGCCACTTTCCTATTTTCAGAACTAAGACATTATGAGAGTGAAGAAAAAACCCCATGAACAATTCCATTTCCTTCCACAAACAAACAACAGATAGAGCTAAGTTTAAGATGAACTTATTTTTTCCACGTCCTACCCACAAATAATCTGAGGCAACACACAGCATACAAGTCAAGTCTTTTATCACCCTAAAAATTCAATCTTCCATTTTAATAACAAGTTTGCACCAAAACTCATCTCCCATTGATCCTAAAATCATATAATCTATAATAAGAAAATTAAACAATAAAAAAGAAAACATCCAAGTATCTTTTTGAGCTTCTTGTGAACATTCCAACTGGAGCTGAATTCTTATTCAATTGGGAAGTTCGTGTCACCAACTTTTGAGAATATCCCTTAGATGGATTTACGCATGTTTAAAAAACCAAGAAAATCTTGGAGAAGTTGTTGATCCATGAACAAATCTGCCATTGTGTTCCCTTCTCGATAAATATTTGTCATCACAAAATTTAAACCATGAGGGAGTCTTTGAAACTGAACCCACGTATACCACTTCTTCCGGCTATGCTTCCATTGACTATTAATCATATCAACCATCAACCAAAATTTAGAATTAGATTCTACAATAAAATTTCTCTTACTGACATCATCCACATTTAATTTGAAAAAGCCCACCAATGAAGGAGACCATCAAATCCATTTTTTGTTATATTACTAGTACATCGACATAAAAACTAAATAAAATTCCAATTTTTGAGGAAAAAATAATAATCATCATAAATATATCAAATAACTCAATTCAACACTTATTTGCAAACAATTATATTATATATTGGAATAAAATTACAAAATCAAATAAGGGGTCAAATTGTATCGGATATAATATATTCCATCTTTAATTGGGGTAATTTGGTGGTTTAATAGATTTCATTACTTTCGTAACTAATAAGGGGTTTAAGTGTAGTATTTTAAACTTGAGAAATATAAGTATTACACACCTATAAACTTTAAGGATTTAGGTGTAATTAATTTACTAATAGATATAGACAGGTGTTAAGTGTTATGTGCATAAATCTCAAGGGATCTGTCTAATATTTTAAATGTCAGGCTCAAGTAAGGGTGTTCAAATTTTCGACTGACTGCAAGTTCCTACCCTATCCAACCCCATCCTACCCTAAAAATCGGCTAGCCGCAAAAATCGCGTAGGAATGCGGAAGAGTTTTTGTTCTTCCGATTAAATCGGGTAGGAATGTGGAATAGCCATCTATTTTCACATTCCTACCCTACCTACATTAATTTTGTATTTCATGTTGTTTAAACTTAAATTAATTGTTATTATATTTGTGAAATAATTATAATGGATTGATGTTCATACTTGTGTTTTATTATAATTGTTGTTATAGTTGTTTTTTATTTTAATGTTATTGATTTATTGTGTTGTTAAATTTGTGGATGTTATTTAATTAAATTGTTAAAATAATCCAAAAATTAATAGTTACAAAAGTATTTATCCGACTTCCTACCCGATTAATCGGGTAGGAAGGCGGGTAGGAATACTAAAGCTGCCGGGTAGGGTAGGCAAAAACAAAGTTCTTCCGCAAAATATAGGGTAGGAATGCGAAAGAACATATTTCCTACCCCTAGGGTAGGGTGAACACCCCTAGGCTCAAGGGTTCAATCCTATGGGTTCTATTTTGGTAGATATCAAAATCTTCTCAAAAGTTTCGTAGTTTTAATCTTTCTACTATCGGATGGTCGACAAATTGTGTCATACACCAATTAGCGAGACGTTTTTAGATAATGTCGTTGTATGGGAGGAGAGTACACCTGAATTCATAATGCCATTCTTTCTTTCATATATTTTTCCTCAATAAAAATTCTTTCTTTTTTTAAAAAAGAAAAAGAAAAGAATTTGCACCCTTTAACGTTTTAAAGCTTTAAATAGTGGTAATAAATTTTTAATTTTTAGTTAGTTATTGGTCCATTGACCATCTAAAACCAATTTTTATTCTTAAATTGAGTAAAGATATATGCAAGACTTCATAGTGACTAATGGCATTATATTTCTTCTATTTAATGAATTATTCCCTATTTGTTTAATAAACAATTATACAAGTGGTCTCAATTAATTTTTTTGTAAATTAGTAGCTTGTTCTCTAATATAAAAATATTTTTTTGTTATTTCAAATATGCAATTTTCTAACAAGACAGATGCTGATCTCAATTAAGTGTCACAAAAAAAATGGGGGATAATTTTGTCATGGAATTGTGAGTGAGATTTAAAAGAGAATTGTGTTCCACTTTCATAAATGATTTGGTTGAAATGTGTTTTAACCATTGCTTACCCCTGCCATATTGAAATAGTAAGGTTCACAAATCTTATTTAATAATCAATCAATGATTTAATTTTTTTAGTATATCCAAAATACTAAAATTACCCTTACATAAACCCAAATAATCTTTTTACATATGAGCTGATTAAAATTATTTTTTTATATATTAAAATTTGAGTCGATTAATATTTGATTTGAGCTAATTAAATTTTATTTTTTGTATGTATTAAAAATCGAGCCTATTAAAATTCTCTTTTATCGATTAAAATTCAAGCCGATTTGAGCTCTACTGGAGTTATTAACGTCGATTAAAATTTGTTTCAAGTTAATTAAAATTTATATTTTTCTTATTAAAATTCATGTTAATTAAAATTCAATTTAAGTTAATTAAAATTCATTTTTTACGCATTAAAATTTGAGTTTATTAATTTTTTTATTTTTTTATGTATCTTCCTACAGTGGCGGTCTCGTGTAAAATGTTATATTATATTAGTTGCTTTCTTATTTTTCATAAAGTGTACTAGTTAATTTTCATTGTAATAGTGACCAACAGATTGATACCAGAGAGAAAATTGTACTAATCATATTATATATATATTCTGATACAAACATGACATATTTATTGGTGGTATCATACATTAGTTGACATGCATAATGGTATATTAAAGATATTGAAATCTTTTTTTCTTCTCCGTAAGTTTAAAATGTTGTATTTAAACTAAAAATACTCTAATTATAGATAAAATATCAAATATTTTAAATTTTACAACTAAAATATATGTTTTATTGTATTATTTATTGAAATAAAATCAAAAATAAAATTTAATTTTTTAAAAAAAATCGTAATCAATATACAATTATACTATCTATTAGAATAAAACTAAAAAATCAAATAAGGGGCCTAAGTCATTTATAAAATAACATAAATTTTACAACTAAAATTCATGTTCTACTATGTCTTTTATTGAAATAAAATCTAAAGTAAAAATTTAATTTTTTTCTAAAAAATTCATAATTAGTATGCTGCTTATTAGAATAAAACTAAAAAATCAAATAAAATTTATCTATCAGAGCATGAATATCTGTCTTTCACGTCACCGCCTCAATTAAGGTTTTGTGTTTATAACATAAAGTCAAATTTCATACACTACACCTTGAGCATATTCTTGCTCTCTCTCTCTCTCTCTCTCTCCCTAATTATTTTGTACTCTTTTATTAATAGAGTTCTCCAGCCACTGTTGTCGCATTCAATGGTTAGGTCACCTAGATTCAACTACTCAATCTTTGTCTCTTATTATTAACGTTTTCATTAATTATTTTATACCACACACTCGACTGATTTGATAGTACATAAATCTATTTTTGCGCATCATCATTAGTTTTTTAAAACTATCCTGTTAAAATGGTATTTGTTTTTTCTTTTTTTTTCCCTTATTTTTCTTGTTTACATGTTCTCATTTTTTTCAAATTTGATCGCGTGTCCAACACCATATATATATATACATTATTGTTTATATGAGTTGTAGTCTTGCGAATTAGTAATCAAACTTGTGTCAGTTTTTTTTATTAATTATATTTTACCTAATAAATATTACCAACTAAAGGTACATACATAACTCAAAATAATTTTCAATTGATGCCAATTCTAATTTCCTAACTTGGAAAAAAAAAACACGAAATACAAATAAAAATTTGCCCTTTGAAGAAGTAAACAATTAAAGCCCGAATTTTGAATTTTGCCCAAGAGATCCCTAAAATTATTAAGGATTATAAGCCATACATTTTTTAAGGTAAAAGTGACTAGATTCTCTCTGCCTTGTTGTATGTTTTTTCTTATTTTTATTTAATGATAATTGTCGATTGCCTGCAGTGAGAAATTCACTTATATATTATGGATAACTCTTGAGAGATAGTGGAAAATTCAGGAAAACACTGGACACATACATATTCTACAAACAAGAAACCTAAATATACTCACCCCACCACCGAGCCTCGACACCGTGGTTCGTAGCCACCGGATCGAGCTACAGGCCTCGCCCCATTTCCAAAAAAAAATATTAATGGAGGAAACCAAAAACTATGAAAGGTTGGCTTATAACAGAGTCGCCCTTAATTAGAGAATGGCCACACCAGGTTTTGAAGGAGTGATAATATCGTGAACAAGTGAAAGAAGCTTGTGATCATGTTCAAGCATGGCCATGTTGTCTTCAACCATGTTCACCCATGCTTCAATCCCATCCCCATCCCTTGTACTCAACAATATCACCACGTTCTTGAACGGGCTGGCCGTAGTGCAGGCCCAAACAGGTTTGCCCCAGCCATAGTCCACTTTATACTCAGGAAATCTACATCAACTGCTAAAATTACAGAACTCTAAATCTTCTCTTGAAATTTGTTCTTTTAATTTGTTTCAAATAGTTCAAATACTCATCTGCATCTTGCAGTTTCTTCACATAGTCTCCATTGATCATTTTTATTGCGTTCCTGAGCTTGAAAACCCGATCATGATAACCTCTGTCTTCCTCAGGCTTAGATATAGCAAGAGCAAAGCTCCATAGATTTCCAAAGGCATGATCACAAAGGGGTGGATTCATCTTGGGCCTCCAGTTCACCTCATGAACTGCAGCAAATAACTTTTTTGAATCCATTTTAGCTTTGGTATTGGCAACCTCCATTATGAAAGCTGAGAAGGCTTCAACTCGTGTCGGATCCTTCACTTTTGATTCAGCAGTAGAGCATGCAGATTTCTTGAGGGTTTCTAACTTTGATTTATCAAACACAAATCTTTGGATCATAATCTTCTCTTTGCTTATGACTGCATTTGGTATGAACTCAAATAAATCTCTAGGTGAAAATATCAAAATCAAGACCCAAATTTTTGCTATCTCCACATGATTTACTAGCCCATGTATTCATGAAGGTGATCAAAGACGATCCATCTGCGATTTTGTGAGACATTTTGACGCCGATGGCCATGCCACCACAGTCAAAAAAGTTTATCTGAATGGCCAGGAGGGTCTCCTTCACAGTTCCAGTACTGCTATATGGTTCTACAGGGATGAACTGTTTCAATTCCTCCGTGCTTGGCTCTGCAACGACTTCTAAGAGTTGAGCATGGGCTTGAGTTTCAACATACTCAACTCCAGTGTCATCACAATCAATGAAAAATCATCTTTGATAATTCCAGATAATGGGTAAAAGTGGGTTAGGATTTCTGATAATAATTGTTTCAGATAATTATGTTTCTGGATAGGATCAATCTTGGAGCCCAATTGAGGAGAATAGAAGAGAATGATGGGAATATAAACTGATGGTGCAGTCTGATCTAAAAATGAGAGTTTGAACCATCACTACCACCCCTACCACCATCACCACTACCACCACCCAACCACCCTAACTACCTCTCCCCCTAACTACCATCACCACTACCATCATCATCGTCACCATCACCTCTACCACAACAACCATCACTACGATCACCACTACCACCACCACCATCTTTGTTGTCACCCTATCACTACCACCACTGTCCCACCATCACCCTTACCACCCCCACCCCACCGCCCTACTACCACCCCCACTACCACCACCACTGCCATCCCTGCCACCACCACCATTATCATCACCACTACTAGCACCATTGCCACCGTCACCACCTCTGCTACAATTACCACCACCACCGATTGCTACCACCGTTATCCACCGTCACTATTCACCACCATTGTTATCTCATTCTTATATTTATTATCACTACCACCATCATCTCACTACCGTCGTGCCCACCTCCAATATCCACCACCACCCACTAACACAACCCACCACCATTTGTCGTCACCCACCATTGTCACTCACCCCCACCGCACCTACCACCACCACCATTCGTCACCACCCATCACCATTGTTGCCTAGAAGCACCCGTCGTCACCCACTATCACAACCCACACTGCCACAACCACTGCTAACCACCATCACCGTCTCCCACCTCCACCCACACCAACCACCACCATTGTCATCTCCCATGATTGCCATTACCCACCATCATCACCCAAAACCCATCACCATCACCACCCAAAACCCATCACAATCACCGTTGCTACCCACGGCTACCACCACCACCACGATCGTCACCATCCACCACGATCGTCACCATCCACCACAAACATCATCGTCTTCCACCACCACCATTGCCGCCCACCGCCACTGCAACTGGTGCTTAAATTTTTTTTCTCTCCCCTATGTTTGGAATTTGATTTTAGGTGTGAATATAAATATGGTGATTGTTAATCATTTTTTTATTATTTCGTGCTTTCAGGCACATGCAATAACTGATTATAAAATATGGTCCAAACTCTTAAGCTTAAATGATCCAATCAATTACGAATATTTCAATATTTAACATGACCATCCCTCATATTTGGAGATGAGTTCATCACAACACATGCTGAAGAAAGAACTGAATACATTGATTTAAAACCTGTAGATGGAATACAGTGACGTGCTATAAAACTTGGCTTCCTGCTTGGCATAGCTCAACAAAGATGTCCATTTGGGGGAAGCATACAACCATTCTGTAACCAACATTTTCGACTCGAATGTCGAGTGATCATGCAAGAACCGGACTCAAACCAGCTGGAGTTGGAAACTGGCAGCATATTGCCGTGCCCACAAGTCATAATGTATGATTTCATCAAGCGAAGGCGAGGACACCAGCTCTGCCTGATGCTTATCACATGTTAGCTCCACGACCTTAAAAATGTCCAGGAAGCTGATCCTGAAAAAGAGGAAAATAATTCATTAGATGAAAAATCCATGAGAGGCATATTCCGTATAAGCACTCAAAACATCTTATGGAACCTCAAAGAATTTCTCTGAAAAGGTATTTAAAAGAATAGTCCCTGGGTGACTTGTTGGGAAGGTAGTTTTTGCACCCACAAGTGTTTCACCCCTTCTAACCAGCATACTCCAAGCCTCGTTGTTACCTTGGGCTCAACTAATGGCACATAGAAGGCAAAAAAGGAACAGAAACTGGAGAGTTTGATATATTTGAGACTTCGATATTTTATACATCTTTTAGATTCAACTTTCCATGACATCACCCATAACCCACCTTTAATCCATTAAACAATTTGGGTTCTTTTAGGTGATGTCAAAAAATCGGGTTTCAACCATCTCAGCATCTATATAATTAGCAGGATTTATATGTAAGTTCTTATGAAAAGAAAACACAACCACTCTCCAAACAGTGAACTCATTTGCAGAGAGTGAAGCTAAAGCTACCAAGAATATATTCCATTCACCATCAAAATAAAGTAGAAAAAGAACCAAGAATTAAATTTCAATACATACAGATGATAAGTAGAACAAAGTACGTACTTTTCATCGATAAATAGTTCAACAGCTTTCTCGTTAGCTGCACTAAGAACTCCTGTCATGGTGCCTCCAGCTCGCCCAGCAGCATAAGCCAAATCCATGGATGGATATTTCACATTGTCAGGAGCTTTAAATGTCAAAGACCCAAGCCTGTTTCATTTCATTGTAGTTTTAATCATATAAAACCAAACAAGAATCAACAATATAGTATAATGTTTTTCATGATTTTCATCTCACGTTTAGTTGCAATGCAAAGATGCACATCATGGGAAATGGTCATGGCCTGCGTCTCAGAAGAAGAAGCCTCCCTGCACACAAAGTAAGGAGGCAAATATCTAACCCTTTCAACACCTCATAGTGGAAGAAGCCTCGTACAATAGCCCGCTCTTTTTCATGTTATTTAACAACGAGGATTCACAAGGAACTAAAATGCAGACCTTGATAGACACATATGAGGCATATGAAATTTGCATCCTTTTGCATGAGCAGTTTATAATAGCAGTTCAGCTAGTTTTAGCCCCTTCCTCGTCTACAGTCACTTGTTGACAAGTAGATATTCAAAAAGTGACTTGCCAATTTGGTATTTTATAAGAAAGTAACTGTGTCAAAAAATTTCTTCTTTCTGTTGAACAAATAAGTGCTTTAGATGACCAATGAACATTGAAGTCACTGTGTACATTTGTCCTTGCAAAAGAATGTAGGCATATAGAAATAGTATCCTGATTCCTGACAACTGGATTAATTTTTTGCCGTTATCAAAAGTGAAGTTACTCGTGTGATAATGGAACTTCAACTTTCAAGTTTACCTTCATAAGCTGTCAACGAATGAAAGAATATAAGCCAATTTAAAACTGTAATAAGAAAGAGAAGTGTGCTATTTACTTGCACAGATCAAGGCGGGGCCAAGTAATCTCAGAGCAGTAAATTCTGTCTGGCCAGGATAATGTGTAGAGGATTGGCAAACGCATATCAGGTATTCCCAACTGTGCAAGGACAGATGAATCCTGCGAAGGAGGAACAAAAAAAAAACAAAATTCTAAGCAGTCAGATTCGAACTATAATGCACCTCACATGTCAAAAGTAAATAAGTTCATTGATAGATAAACAGGAAGCCTTAGACATAATTGAAGGCCATGACAGGTCAGGACAGGAGTTAAACCTGTATCTCAACCATTGAGTGTACGATAGACTGGGGGTGAATAACAATCTCAATATCATCATATGCAGACCCATAAAGATAGTGAGCTTCGATAACTTCTAGACCCTGTCAAGATGGAAAAGAACTCATTAATTATACAGTGTCAGGCAAGAAGGATCTGGCTGCTTACTACTCAGACATCAGCTCATAATTGGAGCTGTTCATTCAAAATATGACATGACTTTTTTTTTCTTTTGAGCGAAGGTGAAGAGAGAATGAGAAAATGGCACCTGAATGAAAATGGAGGCAACGGAGGGAAATTACCTTATTGAAAAGGGTAGCAGAGTCCACCGTAATCTTTTTCCCCATTTTCCAGTTAGGATGCTTCAAGGCATCAGCTACTTTAACTTCTTTCAGTTTATCAACCGGCCAATCCCTGTCATCAACTATACTATCAATGTCTAACTCGTTTTGAGAAAGGACCAGTGATGCAAAGTAAAAATCAGCACAAGCAAATTACTTTACATAATATGATATATCAAAAAAGTATATGAGACACAGCAAGGAAAAGCAAAGATCAAACCAAGAATTTATCAATGTATGAACAAGAGATTATCAATTTTGAATAACTAATATGTTACTTTATGATAAAATGATGAATAAAATTGAACTACGAAAAAGAAACCGTAAACACCACTTTAACTGAATGTCATTGCATCACTATGATATGCATAGAAACAAAACATAAACAGAGATGCATGAAAGACAAGATATAACATGAACTTTACCTCAATCAGACATTGCAAGTACAGATTACTGTATATATTAGTGAAAGGAAGCTGAGAACTAAGATGTTCAGAATTGCTTATTCATGATTTTCAATGTTGCAAAGATAGAATACATGCTACAGATAGATTTCCAAGTCCAAATCAAGAGTTTATATCTGAAATTATGACATCATACCTAAAAGCTCCGCCAGATGCAGTTAAAATAATGCGCCTAAGAGCACCCTCTGGCAAACCTTGAATACACTGAAGATTGAAAATTTCCTTTAGCTATTTTAATCAGCATGGAGTACATAAGTATGCAGGGCTATGCAACTTGCAGGAAAATGAATCCATGGTAATATGCTGACCTTCACAACAAAAGCAATTAAATTCTTTCTACACAAGTCTTCCAGCATGGACTTATCAATCGACAAAGATGTGTTTTGATACCTGGAATATAGCAGAATGTTCTGAATCGGCAGGAAGAATTTTCACTTTATGCTTGTTAGCAAGAGGAAGGACGAAAGGACCGCCAGCAATTAAGGTCTCTTTATTGGCCAAGGCTATGTCTTTCCCCGCTTCTATGGCAGCCACTGTAGGCTAACAAAGAAAAATAAGGTAGTAAGAATAAATTGAATCTAAACATTGAGAACGGCATTGATTCATTAATTGATTAGGGCACTTTTGGTTATAGAAGAATGCATCAAAACTTGTAGAGAAGCATAAAGCAGTTAAAGCAGCAGCTGAAGATCATCAACGGAAGGCAAGCAATTTAGTCAAATAGTTGCACAATCAAATGTTCTGTTAAAAGCTGCAAATCGTTTCTATTTGTGTGCATGTGGAAAGGTGTGTGCTAGTGTGTTGTTCTATCTTTACAAGTTATTACCTTCTAGTTAGGGACGTGGTAGGGTTCTGCAAGAAAAAGTAACCAGAGAACATGAAATACTACTAAGTTCTAATCAAAGGCAAATATTTTCTCTTCCAATTTTGTCTTTCTACACGAAGAAGTAAAGCTCCCAATCACCCATCCTCTCGTCCAAGAAAGAAAACTGATTTTTTATCAGAAACTAGCTAAAAGTTTATATAAAGATGTAGTGTGAATTTCAAACTCTGTCCATAGCTTGTTCAGCATAGTAGATTCTTCATGCCACAAAGATGCAAGACTATAAACATATTAATCATTGACATTATCAATCACTTCAAGCAATCATTGATGTGTACATAAGCAGAAGAAACTCTTGACAGTCCATGAGAGTCATTATCATGAATAAAGATGAACTTACATGCGCAAAACAGAGTATACAATGTATATATACATGTTTGTGCATGTACAAGGAAGTACAATGAAGGAGTTGAACAAAAATATCATTCCTCATTTTGTTTTATAATATATCATTATATTGATGTTTCAGGCAAAACTTAATGTGAATAATCGAACCAAAACATCTTGCCTATCATACTTATGGATGGAATGAGACATTCACAAAAAATATTACAAATTTACCTTTAATCCTGCGCAACCAACTATTCCTGTTACTACAGTGACGGCATCCGGGTGGCGGGCAACCTGAAATTAGATTTTTTAAGCAATGACCACCAAGAATGAGATCAATTTCGATCAGGGAAACAAAAGAGAGTGGAAAATTGATGGTAGCTAACCTCAATGACGCCCTGCTCTCCAGGAATAATTTCAGGTTTGTGTTCAGCATCTGCTAAAGCCTCTTTGAGTTCATCAACTAATGACTCATTTCTGACAGCAACTAATTGAGGTTTGAAGGTCTTGACCTGTATGACGAACATGTTGATGATACGATTCCAAAAATATATACAACTGCATGAGTATTTACTTTGCAGACATACTGAGAACAGAACTACACATGCTAATTATTATGAGCATGGGCAGATGGTTATTAACAGTAAGGCCACCCTTAAAAATATGAAAGCTGGTTTCAGTATCATATGTACCAATTAACAGATCCTTAAGATGCTGACTTAATGTACTAGTAAGGACAATTGTACTGGTGCTTGATGGATGTCGCAGTTGTGGTAGTTGAAGCAACAGCTGTGACAACTGACAAATGTATATATGGTGGTAACAGACTATCATAGTTGACATGGTATTGGTGATGACAATTCCGGTTGTTGCCATAGGGATGATTTGCTGATAGAAGTTGATAGTCCTTAGTTATTAATTACTTCACCTTAAGGATTTTAAAATAACATTATGTCAAGAGATTTTGTTTGGATCTGGGATTCAAAATTACTACGTCAAGGATCAAATTTTACACAAAGAATTGCCAAATACCTTTGTGCTCTCAAATCCGTCCCAAAAAATCTCAATGAAGGAAAACCTTTATGCATAGATGGAGTAATAAAAATCAACAGAATTTATGATATATATATATATATATTTCCCAGAAAATAAAGGGACCAAGGCAACAGATTGAAAGGATGCTAGCACTTTTGACATTTATTTCTGTGGTTTGTCAAGCAACGAAACTCAGGTTGCTGCAGAAAAATTAGGCCTATTCAGCATTGGAAATATAACTAAATGATCACCTGATCAGCAAGAAGAGTGACATTTGAACCAGCCGCAAGTGCCACAACTCTGAACTTGTCTGGATTCTCAGCAACTATGTCCAATGTCTGTATGATACCAACACATACTTGTGAGGAACTAGTTGGTGCACACGTGCGTTCCACGTGAATCATTATGAGCTATGATTTGGGTAGTTAACAAGTTTATGTTTATTTATTTTGACATCAAAATAGGACTAAATTCATTCAAAATCTGACAAAGAAATTAAAAAAAATTAAGACAAAAATAATGCTATAATACCAAGAAGGTTTTCTCAACAAATAGTATAACTACTCATCAATAGCTAGTGAGTAAATCAATCAGCAAGAAAATATTGATATTTTTATCTATCTTAGTTTTAATCTATTCTAGTTAACAAAAAAATTAATCCGTTCCGTCCACACTGCATGCTACCAATGGAGAAAATTTCTCATTCTTTTTCTAGCGAGATAAAAGTCAAAATTACGAAGAATGAAGAAATTGTGTTACTCATAATACAATGATGCATTAAAATGGAAGCTCAGAATAGCAACTCTCAGTCCATATCTCTAACCGATAAACTACCAATTACTGCTCATCCAATTTCTCTTGATCATTAACCAAACAAAAATTCAATATAAACTATTGAACAATAGTTGAATACAACTGCCAAAAATTTTGAAGGAAGATTGAGCAATAGTTGCGTAACATGTTTAATCAAACTTTTTATTTCATTCTTACTCATATCATTTCCGTTACATAATGACCCAATTGTACATGTTAGCTTAGTAACAACTCAATAGATAGCCTCCATTTCAAATGAAATCTATTAAAAAACTTCGAATGTATCAATTACTTCTGCATTATTTGTGGCAAGGGTTCATACCAAGGGCATTGTTTCCTCATAAAATGAAATAAACTCCCTAGGATTGTTTTATTCCTAATATGAGAACCATAATAAAAATTAATTCAAGTTTTCAGAAAAGGAAAACATCAATCCAAACAGAAATTATTTCAAACATCCAACAAAAAATTGAATTAATCTATCATGCTTTACATGACATTAATCTAATGTGGTGCACATTCTATCACAAAGAAGTCTTCATAATAGTCTTGCAGCGAATGGCATTTGTAATCATTCCTGTAAAACCTTTTCCTGAATTAGATAGCTTTTAGTCTGAACCTTCTCCTAAATTTAGTTTGAATCTAAAAAAGAAAGAGAAACAGGAAATGAAAGAACGTAATGGGAAGTTGTAGTAAAAAAGTCAATCTCGTCATCAAGTTTATTCTGTTTTGTTTTGTTTTTTTTTTTAAATTTTTCCAAAGAGCAAATTGTTGTTGGACACCATCTATTCATACTTATTAACCTGATCCCAAAGTCGTGAAAAAGAATATGGTTTTAGGTAGACAAATCAATGAAATACATATGATTAAACCACATAGAGATGGATTCTTAAATTTATAAGGCGCGATTTGAGTTTAGTTAAGTCATTGTGAGGGCATGAGGAAAATAGGTGAGGGCATGAGGAAATTAGATGAGGACATTTTTTTTTCCTAGGAAGAAAATAAGACCGATGCAGGAAAAAATAGAGATTTTAGCACTTTACTGAGGTGCTGAAGTAAGGGCTCCAGTAGTAACAGATGAGAAACAAAGAGTAGTTAATGTAGCAGGGATTTGAGATAGAAAATTAACGTTATAGGGTTGGTTTCAATGGTTTAAAATATGATTTTAAAGTAAGATATCAAGATAAACTTACAGCATGAGATATGGAAGAATAAGGATAATAACAGGATTAGCCATAACTAAAAGAGTAAAGGACTCGATGAAGCATAAGCGAAAGAGGAGAGAAAGAAAAGGAGGAGGCAAACGACATAACACTATTCATATTACTAAACAACACCATGTGAGAATAGAGAAAACAAATGCTTAATTCACAAAAAAGTACATCTATTGAACTAACCAATTCACAAGTAAATTATGAATTAATGATATTGGTAAACAAACATGGGACAGGTTTTCTTTTATGCACAAAAAACTTATTTTACAGTTTGAGATGGTTTAACATTTTTTATGGTTTTTTAGATATCAATGTCATAAAACAAGCAAATTTGTAGCTCAAAAATTAAAATTTATGATAAATATTCAAGATTATTTTGTCAATGTTAAGAGTTCCCTTGTCTCTCACTCCGTCAGGCATCTATTTGAACAAATTTCACTAAGAACTTAAAATTACACCCAAAAATATGTTTTTTACAAATTATATTATCACAAATCTGAGTATTCAATTCAATCACTTTTCTTTTAACTACTTAATGGCAGGTAACTTCAAAAACTACAAACTAAGCATAATATTCACTGAATGCATCATGTGGTAATTTCAATCTTAGTCAATATCTTTCATATTTACCAACAAATACCCATAAACACACAAAGAAACCACAAGCAGAGAAAAATCAGAAATATTTCTATAGGAAAAGTATCATATTTGTGAGTAACAGAGGAACATATACGATGAACATACACTCTTTCAAAACAAATTCAATTAACGTTGCATTTGAAGGAGAGAGAGATGATGAGAATATTATCATAATAGTGGATAATAAAAAAACTAATTAATATTAAGCGAGGAGAGAGAGAGAAAGACGAAGGGGTGGACATTAAAAATTTTGGAGGATAAGTATGGCATAATTGTAGTGTTAGAGGGTAAAAGTAGAAAATAAATGTTTTTCACTTATGCTGACTTTTTAAAGTAGTATAGATAAACGAAATTTATAAACACAAAGCACATGAAAATTGGGTTCAAGCCATGAAAATTTAGGTAAAAATAAGGCCTACTCCATCATTAGTTGGGTTCAAGCCATGAAAATTGACTCTTGTTATCAAAATAGGCACCAATGCAAGACCATCAAATATCAAGAGTTGTTGGTTTCTTTAGATAATGTTTAATCAATCCATAGCTTGTGGAAAAGATGCGAGGGAAGAAGAAAGTTAAAAAAAAATTCCAATCAATTTAACAGCACAAATTCTTCACCTGAGTTCCAACAGAGCCAGTGGATCCAATAATTGATATATGCTTTGGACCATCCCAAGTCTTACGATCAGGCTCAACAACAGCCCGCCCTGGCCAGGCTGGGGAAGGACCCTGTACTGAGTAATGTATTCTCTTCCCATATACCACTCCATTGGCCTTCCTCTTCAAAGCAAATCCACCTAAGAAAATAGAATAATCACAAATAAAAAAACTTGAACAAATTATTATCCACGGATATATACTTTATTAGTCAAACCAAACCAACTCTTATGTCTCAATCATTTGGAGTCAACTAATGATATATACTTTATTCCAATTCTAAATTGAAAGATTCTACCCTCACAACAACCATTTAAAGCCAAATAAGCTCCATGACAAAAGGAAGCCCTCCAAGTTTTAAATTTCAAGATAATAACAGATACCCTTTTATCCATAAACAGAGAGAGATAAAGACACCATTTACACTTGCAGAGCTATTACAATCAAATCTAGCAAATTGCAATAGAGGAACCAAAAAGAGGTATATAACAAAATGTACATGACTTATTTGAATACAGCTCAATCTAACACCAAAAGAATTAGTCTTTACCGACCAAAGTCTTGAAATTTTCAGCTACGTCAAACCCATTATTTATTCCAAATTTGTATACAAAGTCAATCACAACACGTTCAAATCAGTAGCTATGAACAACTCACTTTGAATAAGTCCCCAAAAAAAAAAAAAAAATTCAATGTTCCAAACCACGACAAAACATAAACATCCAATCACAGCAAGAAGTAGAAAAGTCTAACAGAATGTATTAATCAATCTGTAGCCCAATGTTCAGTGAGAAAGAGAGAGAGAGAGAGAGAAACTTTGAAGCTTGAGGAGGTTGAGGTTGTGGTTGAATTTAGAGGTCTCCAAGAAGGAGATAGCCTTGATTTCTGTCAGCGGATGCAGATTCAGAGCCATATCGCTATACGCACTTTCCAATGGATTCTGTTTATGAAATGGAGCAAGAGCAGAGACAACTTGGAAAAGTAAGTGACAACTGTGGGGATTATGATGTGGTTGTAGTAAAGAGGAGAGGTCTCTTATAGCCAGGAACACGAAAAAAATATTCATTACATCGGTTATATCACGTAGCAAGGTAATACGATATCACCAACTAATAATATTAAAACAAATAAGTATATAAGTCCCACAAAAATTAATAACTAATCTTTCATGTAAGTAGATAATTTCTCACCCTCCAGTCGTGTAAATACAAGTGATATTCACTTTTTTATTTAAAATTTTATTATTGATTGGTGATATTATGTCATCAATTATAACATGATTGCATTTAATATTTACTCCGAGAACAGAGGGAGGGAGAGAGAGTAGGTAAGACGAGGACCAATCGAGAACTTCTCGGGAATCAGCACTTGTCAGGAACTGCATGCATGCATGCACGTGGTTTTATTTATATTTTTATGCCTTCTATTTACCTCAACCGGTTTTATTCATCCATCTGCAAATTACTCTTTTACATTTTTTAAATATATTTACTAATATTAAAGGAAAACTTCAGCCACATCCCATCTAGTTTACCATATCTTCAATGACACCCCTTCTAGTTTATATTTAAACATCACTCACACCCCCTATCATTAAACTACCATTTCTAACCAAAAATATTAATCTAAAATACCAAAAATGCCCCTACATAAATCTCAAGTAATTTTTTTACATAAAATTTTATTAAAATTCGAACAGATTAAAATATATTTTTCTACATATTAAAATTTGAACCAATTAAAATTTGATTGAAGTTGAATAAATTTTATTTTTTTTAACCTAATTAAATTTCGAACCTATTAAAATATGTTTTTTACATATTAAAATTTGAGTCGATTAAAATTTATATTTTTATGTATTAAAATTTGGCTGTTTAAAATTCAATACGAGTTGATTAAAATTTGACTTTAGTCGATTAAAAATAATTTTTAATTGACTCAAATAGAATTTTAATTAGCCCAAATTTAATAAGTAAAAAAATATAATTTTTAATTGGCTCAAATTTTAATATGTAAAAAAATAAATTTTAATTAACTTGAATCGAATTTTAATTCATTCAAAATTTTAATACTTAAAAAAAAATAAAAAATATAGGGGGTCTCATTGAAGATATATATACTTAGAGGGGGTGTGGTTGAAGTCCATCCCTCAAATATATCATGGGCAATTTAGTAAATTTGCATTCTAGTTAAAAAAATTAATCTAATAAGGGGTGTCATTGAAGATTCAGAAACTAGAGGGGGTGTCTTTGAAGATATGATAAACTAGGGGGTGTGGTTGAAGTTTTTCCATAATTGCACCACAACTCTCGATCAAAATTGTATAATTTAAATAATTTTTTAATTAAAATTTAGGTAAAAACTTAGTTAATAGTTATTTAAATTATTTTTTTACTCATATTTAAGTATTATTTTCTACATGAGGGGGAACCACATATGAATATATTCAATATTTAGAGACTAAAATAATTTAATTAAAATATTATGGATCAAAATGAGGTAAATCTTATACTTTAGAGACTTTCAATATAATTAACGCTATTTATTATGATTAAAATATTTATTAGATCCAAATAAATTTTTTTAAAAAAATTAGATCTGAGTAACATTATTTATTATATCCTTCTGATCTGAGCGAAGATCTGTTTTAATCTTGTATGATTTTATTCTGCAGTACAATAACTTCAAGACGGACTGGACATGTGAGGTGCACAGGTCAATAACTTATATAACTAATAAATTAATCATAAAATAATTAATTAATTGGCTCTTTGTTTATGTCTCCTACGATATCTATTAAATTACAAAGAATGCTATTTAGACCCAAAAATTTAATATAATTTGTTGATCTAATGATATAATTTTATTAAAATTATTGTATTAATATCAAATTTCAATGTTTGATGGGATCAATAGTCAATCCAAAAATCATAATGAATTAGGTCGATAAATTAAGTATACACGTCTAATTTTTAAAATTATGTTCCGAATGTGATGTGTCGGTGTGACTTTACAAATATAAAATTTATTACAAATATGAGGTAACTAGTAATTGTTTGTATTTGAGTGCATTATATTACTTGTAAAAAAAATTGAAACATTTGCCCATGTATAAAGGCAATGTATAACTAATATTTTTAAAATTTTTGACAAAATCTCTTCTAAAAATAGGATATTTGAATAATATCAACTTGTATACAAAACATATACAATCAAATATTCTCATATCCTTCGTAACCATGTGATTAAAGAAAATTTGAGTGGCATTTTCTGTGGTATCAATCCAAATGTCTTTTTGTTAATCTACAAAATTGAAATTAAAAAACAACTCTTCACGACAAGCATTTTAATGGGAAAAAAAGGTTTAAAAAACAAACAATATCTAATTTCAACACCAACAAAAAGGAAGGACTTCATAGAATTGTTAATTTTATGACTATCCCTGTATATTTCTCTCCCATAAATAGTGTGTCAATGTACTCAACTAAATACAATTCAATACAATATATCTTCAGTTTCTTCAGGTTCCACCATGTTCTTGCTTTGGCCATCACGTGAAGCTTGATTAGAACACCTCTCTTATTTCCTATTTCTTTTTTTTATTGAAAAATGTTACATAACTCAAATGCGTATCATCACTTGGATAAGTGGGTTTCACTGAAAAAATTAATAGAACCCACCAATATGAGGGATGATATGTATTTAGATTGTAATTGTTTGGGTTTCGTTTGACTTTTATAGCATTATTCTTTCTTAATTCCTTCTGCTATCCCCCCCCCCAAAAAAAAGGGATAATGGGATGGGGGTACTTTTTTTAGAACTTATTTGACTTTAAGTTTCACCTCCAAACTTATCCTCTTTTAAGTCCTTTATTTCATGACTTATTTGTCAATAAGTACACATTTTAAAATATTTTAAAATTCTTTTTGAAATGTATTCCATATTTACCCCTATCATAAATAGTCCATACCTAATAGACAACTTTTATATTTCCAATATCTAAATATTAGAATGTTAGATTTCAAGATTTCTTTTGATATTTGTGTATCATTTGAATTTTGAAATTCCAAATCACATTCTTCCATTGTATCTTCTTCCCGGTTCAAGAAGCTCCTATTGCATTTCTTCTTCACCGGTTCAAGCATATCTCTCATTGTATTTTTTAATCACCTATTCAAGAATATTTTTTACCAAACGGGACTCCATTAATCTGTAAGTTGTTAACGATTTCCGGCATTATGGTGTTCAACATCTTCATGAAATTTTCAAAATTGTGGATCATTAAATTTTTTATTTTTTTATTTTATTCGGTTGGAATTTTTCAGAAACATGAAACATTAATTTTTGTTGGTCATTTAATATTTTAAATGTTTTATCTCTTTTTCCATTCTAAAAAGATAAATGATAAATGTTTAATCTCTTTCAATGTTTAATCATGAAATTTTCGAAATTGTGGATCATTAAATTTTATTTTGTGTTTATTTTATTCTGTTGGAATTTTTCAGAAACATGGAACATTAATTTTTGTTGGTCATTTAATATTTTCAATGTTTAATCTCTTTTTCCATTCCGAAAAGATAAATGAAACTCTCATGCTAAAATGATTTGAAGATTGGAACTAGTTTTTTTAAGCTTCTACCTCACTTTTTTCATGAGAAGTTTTGATTTTTCTGGAATCGAATATGATTTACTGTTTGGTGTCACTCTTTCATTTTTTTTTTTTTGTCATTGATGAAATCTGGAACATGCATTATCGTATATGATTTACTGTTTGTTGTCATTCTTTCGTTTTGGGAACCTGTTACTGATTTTCTGTTTATACACATATTTAAGGTCATGGAAGAAATGATCATGCTATTATGCAAATACCGTCTTGAGACGTTAGTTATGAGATGTTCAGTTCTATCAAATTTTGATTTCATTTTGCATAGAGTTTTGATTTCATTTTGCATAGAGTTCTATCAAGTTTTGATTTACTGTTTGATTTCTTTTTATAATTCCATAAGAATTTATGTCCAAAAATAATAAAATTTATGACAACAAAAAGTGTCAGCTAATAGTTACTTATACAATTAAAAGTAGACCAATACAATACGTACAAAATAGGTGATACCACATATTAAAGTATATATTGCCATCAAATAGTGAACACGAATATCAGACATACAAATAATGTCACTAAAAATTTACAAGAGATAGAGATAAAAATACACCAATCAGTGGCGGCATGTAATGCTCCATTGATAGTGCCAAAGTAGTGTCAATAAAGAGTGATAACAATAAATTGACCCTAAATAATGATAATAAATTTTTGTCCACTCAAAGAGTTGCACCTAAAGAGGGACTCGAAAAATTGTCATACAAATAGTGTCACCAAAGAGAGACAAGAAATAATGATAATGTGTGGCCAATCAATGACATCATGTAATGCCCCTTTGATAGTGCCCAAGTAGTGTCACTAAAGAGTGACACCAGTAGATTGAGCCTAAATGATGACAATGCATATTTGCCCACTCAAAGAGTTGCACCTAAAGAGAGACTCGAAAATTTGTCATGCAAACAGTGTCACCAAAGAGAGACAGAAAATAATGACAATGTGAAACCAATCAATTGCAACATGTAATGCCCCCTTGAAAGTGCCTAAGTAGTGTCACTAAAGAGTGACAACAATAGATTGACCCTAAATGATAACAACGCATATTTGCGCACTCAAAGAGTTACACCTAAAGAAAGACTCGAAAAATTGTCATGCAAACAGTGTCATCAAAGAGAGACAGTAAATAATGACAATGTGGGGCCGCCAATCAATGGCATCATGTAATGCCCCTTGATAGTGCCCAAGTAGTGTCACTAAAGAGTGACAACAATAGATTGATCCTAAATGATAACAATGCATATTTGTCCATTCAAAGAGTTGCACCTAAAGAGGGACTCAAAAAATTGTCATGCAAACAAACAGTGTCACCAAAGAGAGACAGTAAATAATGACAATGTGGGACCAATCAATGGCATTATGTAATGCCCCTTGATAGTGCCCAAGCAGTGTCACTAAAGAGTGACAACAATAAATTGACCATAAATGATGACAATACATATTTGTCCATTCAAAGAGTTGCACCTAAAGAGGGACTTGAAAAATTGTCATACAAACAATGTCACCAAAGAGAGACAGGAAATAGGGAAATTAAATTAATGCAACATAAGCTGGAATAATATAACATTAATAAAAGTGTAATTTAATCACAAAAATTGAAATCTTAATATTTGAACTGTAAATTACATTTCAAAAAATTGACCAGTCAAAGTATAGATATATGCAATAAACCCCCAACATTCAAATGTATCCAGTTAATCTTTGACTCTACATTTTGTCTTCCATGAAAATGAGGTCATTATCTTCAAGCCCTCTCTTCGTGCAATATGGCGGACTCTTCCCATTGCAGCAGCTGCAGCCAAGTGCTAGATAATGCGCTCTTCAAGCTCAACATCATTTACTCCAGCAGATAACTGCATTACAAAGAGAGTAATCACAGAGTATTAAACAACTAATGATCAAAAGGAGAAACAGGGATTTTTTTTTTTAGCAAGGAGAAACCGGAAATTCAAATGTTAGGTAACGTACATACTGTAATTCAAAGTCCCCAAGAGTGGGATGACGAAATATTGTGGAATTTCTTGTTGGCTTAAGCCTAAAGCTCCTATCTTGTTCAACAGCGTCGAGCAATTCTTGACTGCCATGACATGGAAAATAGATAGCACCACCGATTAAAGATAGCACCACATATAATTTTTGACTCCATATTTTGTCTTCCATGAAAATGAGGCCATTATCCGCGAGCCCTCTCTCCGTGCAATATGACAGACTTTTCCCATTGACAAAATATAGAGTCAAAGATTAAAGATTATTTGACAAAATATGGAGTCAAAGATTAAAGATTATATGGTTTATCTCAAAAAGAGATACACATTACAGTAACACCATAATGGCCTCATTTTCATGGAACTCTTATAATTCATGTAAAACAAATGTATTTACCATTAAGAAGCAAATTTAATATCATTCTCACTAAAATCAGAAATATGTATTTTATGTTTTTGTATTTTTCAGACAAGAAAAAAAAAACTACTTTAAAAAAAAAAAACCAAATGTACGTCGTATATCTTCGAATTCTCAAAAGAGATTCACCGTACAATAACACAATGCCTAAGAGTTTGTGAAACTATTAAAATTCATGGAAAACAACAGAATTTAACATTAATAAGCAAATTTAACACCAATAATCAATAAAAAATGTCAACTGACCGATTATCGACAAACCAAAATCAATGTCAAAAAGTATCAAATTATTAATAGAGATTAACCAAAGAGTAACATCATGCAAACATATAATGATTTGAATAACACTTTTATTAATGATAACATCATGCATACAGATAATGAATTATCAAAATAGATTCACCATACAGAAAGACCATACCTACAGAGGCTCTTATAATTCGTGAAAACTAAAATCAATGTCGAATAGTTTCGAATTCTTGAAAGAGATACACCATATAGTAACATCATGTTTATAGTTTTGAAATCAACATTTTCATGGAATTCTCAAAAGAGATACACCATACCGTAAGTAAAATCAACTTCAAACAATTTCAAAATCTCAAAATAGAGATACACATTACAGTAACAACATCTTTACCTTTTTTATGGAACTCTTATAATTCATGCACAACAAATGAATTTAACATTAACAAGCACATTTAATATCATTCTCACAAAAATCAGAGCTATGTATTTTATGTTTTTGTATTTTTCAAACAAGAAAAAAATTTAAAATAGCTACTTTTCAAAAAAATCTCAAATATACATCAAATATCTTTGAATTCTCAAAAGAGATTCACCATACAGTAACACAATGTCTAAGAGTTTCTGAAGCTGTTAAAATTCATGGAAAACAACTGAATTTAACATTAATAAGAAAATTTAACACTAATAATCAATAAAAAATGTCAATTGTCCGATAATCGACAAACCAAAATCAATGTTGAAAAATATCAAATTATTAATAGAGATTCATCAAAGAGTAACATCATGCATACAGATAATGACTCTTATAATTCATGTAAAACAAATGTATTTAACATTAACAAGAAATTTTATAAAAAAAATCACTAAAATTAGGATTGTGTATTTTATGTTTTGTGGATTTTTTAAGCAAGAAAAAATTTGATATATGTGATTTTGTTACCGTTTGAGAAGACCCATTGAATCCAAACTCAATATTCGCAAAAAATTTGGCAAAATAAAACAAAACTTATTTTTTCAGCCAAATTAGGGCTTATCTGTTTGTACTTTGGGGATTTTTTAAGCAAGAAAAAATTTGATATATTTGATTTTGTTACTGTTTGAGATGACCCATTGAATCCAAACTCAATATTCGCAAAAAATTCGGCAAAATAAAGTAAAACTTATTTTTTCAACCAAATTAAGGCTTATCTCTTTCTACTTTGGGGATTTTTCAAGTAATAAACAAAAAAAAAAGTAAATAGTAAAAATTCATACCGTTAGAATAGAGGAACTCAAATAATCCGACGAAGTCCCGCAAAGATTTCTAGCAAAGAACCGCAAAGATTTTCGGCTAAGAGCTTCAAAAAAACTAAAATCAATGTCGAAGACCTTCTACTTCATTCTCCATAATCACGATATTGACTGTAACCCAGAAATCCGGCGACAATAGTAATGAGGAATACCCAACTCCAACGACAATAGAGATTTACGCTTCCGACGACTGTGTTTGAAGATATGGAAGAAATATTTGTCTGACAAAGATTGAAGATTTGATGGTAACGAATGAAATGACAAAATCTCTGGAATTCAAAAAGTTTTAGGAAATGTTTAGTTTTGGATATTGCCATTAATGGCTCTTTGGTAACTGATGCCAATGAATGGGCTGTAAGGAGGCCGGTGGTCTATTCCCAAAATCGATACTCTGATTCCCAAGTTCAGTCTATTCGTCTTCCTTATATAAAAAATGGTTTTTATGTCTTTTTTTTAAGAGATGTCCTTCTATCCTAAATATTTTAAAAAGTGGACTTTTGTCCTAATAAATTTTGAGGGAGGTACCGGCCTCCCTAAGGCCCAAAAAAAAACCGTGAAGCCTCTTTACAATAATTAGGGCTTCAACAACAAGATTAACAGATCCAGTGAACACGTTGGGTTACCCCATTTATCCAAGGTATTTCTTTAATTTTTTTGACTGATTTCTCTATCTATTTCTCTTCTTGCCCAATTCGGTACTCCTTTCATCTTTCATTTGTTTATCTTCCATTATCTCTTCATATCATTTGTACATTGGACATATTTTTTGATTTGTAAAATAAATTAGGGTTTGATAAGCAAGCATTAATTCATTTTAATTAAAATTGATTAAAAGGACAAATTCTGAATCTTTTGAGTCAATAGGTCCGCAGAATTACACTCTCCAATAAATTATATAAAGAGTAATGCTATTTAAAACTTAAAATTTAATATAATTTATTGATCTAATAAAATAGTTGAATTGTAATTATTGTATCAAGAATAAATATCAATTAATGGGACTCACAATCAATTCAATGGTCATGGTGATTTTTTTTTACAGAATATTCAGCGGCTGGCTACCGTGGCTTGAATTGGGTTAGAGTATGTGTTTTTATGTACAAAAGTGACTCGTCCTTAGGGGGTGTGAGACGAGATTGAACCTGAAATTTTTGGATTACCAAATACTAGACCCAACCACTACACTTCTCTTAAGAATTGGTCATGATAAATTAAATTAATAAATTAATTTTAAATTTTAAATTTAAATAACATTAATATTATATAAAATAGTCGTGAAAGGAAAGGAATCGACAGTCGATTTTACAATAATTTCAAGACAGACTGGACATCCACTAAAAGTATCATTTGATTGGGAGGTGAGGTGAGGTGAGGTGGGCAAATCAATAACTTATAGAGCAATGCTACATATCTCAAATTTGTATCCCAAAAGTGCATCCCAAATCAATGGGAACCGTTAGATGAGTGGGTCCTACCAACTTTTTTCATTGGGACCCACTCATCCAA
>CM042185.1:46188157-46205871 GCA_023539305.1 Ilex asprella
CTCAAATTTGTATCCCAAAAGTGCATCCCAAATCAATGGGAACCGTTAGATGAGTGGGTCCTACCAACTTTTTTCATTGGGACCCACTCATCCAACGGTTCCCATTGATTTGGGATGCACTTTTGGGATACAAATTTGGGATATGTAGCATTACTCTAACTTATATAACTAATAATTAAAATCTTATTAAGCACAATCATAAATTAATTAATTAATTAATTAATTTTTTGAATTGTTTCTGGAGGAGTGTGCTAATAATGTTAACCCACATGATGTGTCGGCGTGACTTTACAAATATAAAATTTAATACAAATATGAAGTAATTAGTAATTGTTTGTATTTAAATGCATTATATTACCTGTAAAAAAAAATAGAAACATTTGCGAAGATCTGAGCTAAGATCTTGTATGATTTTATTCTTCAGTACAACTTCTTCAAGACAGACTTGGTATCTCATGTGAGGTGCACAGATCATTAACTTAAATAACTAATAAATTAATCATAAAATAATTAATTAATTGGCTGTTTGGTTTATGTCTCCAATGATTTTTATTAAAGTACGACAAGTATTATTTAGACTTAAAAAAATATTAAAAAATAAATAATATCTAATTTATTCAGAAGGGTGATAAAACATATCTGTTGGGCTTTTGTGGAGCCTAGTTTTTTGTGTTGATCCGGATGGTGACCCGACCCGGAAAAATGTTGAACGGTTTTTAATGGAAAATTTTCTGAGAATTAGTCCATGGAGCGAAGGCTTGGGCCGATGCAGAAGACATATAAAAACTCGTTGTTTTGGTGATTAGGGTTTGGTGATTGCATTGTAGCCGCTCTTTGTAACTCTCCCTTTCTATAGTGAAATCCCTGCAGCTTCGTGGATGTAGGCAAATTGCCGAACCACGTAAAAATCTTTGTGTCTTCTGCTTTCTTGTTTTCACATTATTTTATGTTCTTGATTTGTTCTTCGATTGTGGATGTTTGTCTGTGGGTTTAAAGCGATTTAAATCTCAACAATATCAAGAAAAAGAGAAAATTAACAATTATGAACTATATAATTCATATTTCAGGCAACACCAACAAAAAGAAAGGACTTCATAGAAGAAAAATAGAGGAAAGTCGTGTTTATTTAAGCATATGTTTAGACCTAAATATTTAAGTTCCGTTTGGTAACTTGTTATTTCTATTTTTATTTTAAAATTTTGCCCAAAAAAAAAACGTGTTTGTCATGGATCGTAAAGATAAGCTTAACGCCATATGATTTATTCGTCGTTTCTTTTTTAACAATTGGGCTAATTTAGCAATCAAATCCCACCAACCCCCCATTGGCACCACTCACCATACCCACCCCACACTCACACACGCTACCACGCCCTTCACCCACCAGCCTCACCTCCTGCAAACACCCAACCAGCACCACCTCCGCCAATGCACCACCGGCCAACCATCGCCCACCATCCCAACGAACCTATAGAGAGAAAACAAGATAGAATAGAGGGAGATTAATTTGTATTTCTGTCCATGCCTTTCTGTCCACATTTGAAACCCATAAAATAACTCACACAAAACACCACACATGCACACACCAACACTCACAAAGGCAACACAATACCATAGTTTAAGAAAGAGATGGTGAGCAGGTATAGCCCAACAAGATAAAAACAGAGGTGTGTAGGAATGCTTTTTCTCTCAAGCATTCATTCACTTTATTTAAATCTAAACCAATTTTAGCAATACCAGTTTCACATACCATCAAAGAACTCTCGGACGTTCGCCGTTGGAAAGTACGGTTGAAGGGATCGGAGTATAAAAATGGCGGGAGAGTAGAGTGAGAAAGTAATAGGAAAAAGAATTAATAACACTGTTGAACCTTAAAATATGTATTTTTTTATCAGTTTAGTCTTAAATGTATTAATTTTGTTAATTTAGTCTTTAAAATATTTAATTTGTTTCTTTTTTATCCCTACATAGATGGACCGTTTAATGCTAAAAAAAATGATATGTGACAATTTTTATCAAAAAAATTAACCGTTTGTCTACGTGGGAATTTAAATAATACGAATTAAATATTTTAATGACTAAACTAATAAAATTAATACATTGAGGATTAAACTAAAAAAATTATGTATACTTTAAAGACTAAAAGTGCTATTAACCAAAAAAAAAAACTAATGAATATAAAAAATGACAGAAATGATGGAAGTGCACCAGAGATATCTTGATCCCCACCATGATCCCCACTATGATCTCCACTGTGTCTCTCTCACACAAACACACATGCACTACTACAAATTAGGACCCAATCAGTCCCACCGCACCTCGTTGATTGTATAGAAATTACAAGAGGTTTAGTCCTATTATTGTTATTGATTGAGCTATATTTGTCACTGTATTAATTAAATATTCTGAAATTATTTTGTTTAGCTATATATTAATCCGGATTAGCAATAATGGGTGCATTACTTTCTGGCTTTGATCCCTACTCTCTGTCTCTCTCACACACACGCACATGCATAACTACAAATTAAGACCCAATCATTCCCACCGGACCTCGTTGAGTGTATAGAAATTACAAGAGGTTTAGTCCTATTATCGTCATTGATTGAGCTATAATTGTCACTGTACAAATTAAATGTTCTGAAATTATTTTTGTTTAGCTATATATTAATCCGGATTAGCAATAATGGGTGCATGTCTTTTTGGCTTTGATCCCCACTCTCTCTCTCTCACACACACACACAATAATTCCCAAGAGCAATAATGGTCTTAAACGGATCGAATAAAAACCTAACTTTAACTCACGAGATCCATCGCAATTATTCTTGATAGAGATATGTAGCGGAAATCTCCACGAGAAGAATACCAATAATACTGAATATAGTTACGAACTTCGATTCTTAATAGATTGCAGATAGATTTTTTTAGAGAGTGATAGATATTGTAAACGTGAATAAAAGATGAGGTCTCTCAGATAATTTATATCCCCCTCACTAGTAACCAACAACCTCACGTTAAAAATAATCAGTAATCATTCCCTCCCATCAAGGTAACTTCTAGAAACTGACTATTTATTAAACAAGTTTCCTTGTACCTAGGACTCTACTTTCACAAGGAAAGTACTCACTAACTTAACTAACATGTGTTAGGTAATTTAATTAGAATTTCCTTATCCCAAAACCCAAGTCTGTACCTTGTTAATTAAGGTTCACATGTAGGTCCCATTAAATAGGTTCCAACATTCTCCCACTTGGACCGAATTGACAAAGAAATTAAAAGAAAATAATACTAATAGTAATACTTATATTTTGAAAATAAGCAAATACTTGGGTTCGATAAAATTATGCGCGCTCTTTATCAAATTATCCCAATATAAGTGAGCTTAACTTTATTCTCGATTACTTGAGCCTAGTAATATGAACCATAGCAGATATACACCAATAAATAACATACATCCTTCCATGATCATAATATCACCAAACCCTCATAAACAAGACTTTAGGCTAATTTTCTTTATGAATGGATTTCCCATAAAATCCATTTGTTTTTCAAAATTTTTCTACTAAGAACATATTCGTACCACAAAAATATAATAAGCATAATAACATAATAATGTGATACAATAAACTGATAATGTCTCCAAACGTGCACATATAGTACATCAAGCAATAACATTGTTCACTAGACCCATATGATCTACATGATCTTTGTACAATCCGGGAGCTATAGCTTTGGTCATAGGGTCTGCCACCATGAGCACAGTGTTGTTGTACTTAACTGACACCTTATTTGCATCACATTTTTCCTTTATGACAAGGTATTTAATATCCATGTGTTGGTTACCATTCAATACCTGGTCATTATTTATTGAGGAAACGGCCCCTGCATTATCACAAAAACATCCTTATAGGCCTCGAAATAGAATCAACAACCTTAAGCCCAATGATAAAATTCCTCAACCAAATTGCTTGTGTAATCGCCTCATAGCATGCAACTAACTCAGCCTCCATAGTAAAAGTTGTTGTCAATTTCTGTTTAGTACTTCTCCAAGAGACTGCACCATTAGCAAGCAAAAATATATATCTTGATGTTGATTTAGTACTTCTCCAAGAGACTGCACCATTAGGAAGCAAAAATATATATCTTGATGTTGATCGCTTGCTATTTGTGCATCTTGCAAAATCAAAATCTTTATATCCGACAACCTCTAGAGAATCAGATATGCTCTATGTAAGCAGATAATCTTGTGTTCCTTGCAGATATCTAAGCACCTACTTTGCAGCTCTCCAGTAATCCAAACATGGGTCACTCAGGAATCTGCCCAATACACCAACTACAAATGCAATGTCGGGTCTAGTTCAAATTTGGACATACATTAAAGTCCCAATCAATGATGCATAAGGATATGCTTTCAGTTTCTCCCTTTCAAGCTCATTTCTTGGAAATTAAGACTTACTTAATCTGTCTCCTTTAGACATAGATGCAGGGCTTGGTTTGGAGTTTTCCATACCATACCTCTCCAACATTTTCTTAATGTAGGTCCTTTGAGATAGATAAAGTTTTCCTCTAGATATATCCATGTGAACCTCTATGCCTATGACATGCGAGGCCTCACCCATATCCTTCATTTCAAAATGACTGGAGAGAAAATTCTTAGTCTCAATAAACAATGTCAAATCACTACTAGTGAGCAAAATATCGTCTACATATAGGACTAGAACAATATATCGACTCTCACTGATCTTAAGGTATATACAACGATCAACTACATTTTCTACGAAATCAAATGAAGAAATCACATCATTGAACTTAAGATATCATTGACTAGAAGACTGCTTAAGTCCATATATAGACTTATTTAGCTTGCAAATCATATTATTATGTCCCTCTGAAACAAAACCCTCAGGTTGTTTCATGTACACCTCTTCTTCCAGATCTCCATTGAGAAAAACTGTTCTCACGTCCATCTGATGAAGCTTCAAGTCAAAATGAACCACCATTGTCATAATTATCCTCAAAGAGTCTTTCTAAGAAACAAATGAGAAAGTTTCATTGTAATTAATGCCTTCTTTTTTAGTGAACCCCTTGGCAATAAGGCTAGTTTTATGTCATTTTACCTTTCCTTTATAGTCTCTTTTGGTCTTATAGACCCATTTACAGCTGACTGATGTGGCACCAGGAGGTAGTTCAACTAAATTCCAAACATTATTTTTATTCATTGAGTTCAACTCTTCTTTCATGGCATCATACTAGTTGGATGAATTCAAACTATTCATAGCTTGTGAGAAAGTAGTTGGATCATCACACTTTCCAATATCAAAATCGGACTCTTGAAGGTACACAATATAATCTTATGGAATTACAGATTTCTTAACCCTTGATGACCTCCTTAAATTTTCTTCTTGTCTCGCTACACATGAAGGTGAAGCAAGATTCTCAGTGACAGTTGGTTCAGTTACAGATGGTACATTAATAGTTGACTGATCTTTCATCAAATTATTATGAATAATGGGATAATGAATCATTACTGTAAGGGGTAAGTTCTTACTCAGTCCCCCCCCCACAGAAAGATTCTGGCTGACCTGACCCTTGCGTTAGTAGCCTTTACCTCCCATCCCACATCGGATGGAAGTCGTCTCATCCGCCACCATTGGATGTGGGATGGAAGGTAAAGGCTACTGGCACAAGGGCCAGGTCAGCCAGAATCCATCCGTGGGGGGGCTAAGTAAGAACTTACCCCTTACAATTACCAACTCATTTGAACTTTGCATAGAAATTTGATGTTCCTAAAAAATAATATTTTGAGGTTGTATACTCCCACTGACTTGGTCATTTTCAAGAAATTTTGCATTTCGTGTCTCTACAATCCGTAGAGAATGATCAGGACAATAAAATATGTTTCCCTTGGATTTCTCTGGATAACTAATAAAATAGCCACTTATGGTTCTAGAGTCCAACTTTTTCTCTTGGGGGTTATACACCTGAGCCTCAACTTGACAACCCCAGATGTGCAGATGTGCCAAACTGGATTTTTTACATGTCCATAACTCAAAAAGTGTTTTAGGGACAACCTTAGTAGGAACCCTGTTTAGAATGTACACTGCGGTTTTCAAGGCATCACCCCAAAAAGAGATTAGGAGAGTGGAGTAACTAATCATACTCCTAACCACATTCAGTAGTGTTCGATTCTGCCTTTTTGCTACTCTATTTTGATCAGGAGTACCTAGCATGGTATATTTTGCCACTATACCTTGTTCTTGAAGGAATCGAGCAAATGGACCTAAGTGTTGTCCGGACTCAGTGAACCTACCATAATACTCACCACCCCTATCCTACGTCATGGTTTTGATCCTTTTGTCAAGCTGTAGCTCTACCTCTGTTTTGAAAATCTTGAAAGCATCTAAGGCTTGGTCTTTATAAAACAAGAGGTACATACAATTGTATCATGAGAAATCGTCTATAAAAATGATGAAATATTTATGGCCTGTAAAACATGGGGCGTGAATGGCCCACAAATATATGTATGTATGATATCCAACACATTCAAGCTTCTTATGTCACCTTTCTTGAACTTGTTAGTTTGTTTACCCTTAATACAGTCTACACAAGTGTCAAAATCTGTGAATTCAAGACTTGATAAAATTTCATCATTTATCAATCCCTTGATTCTCCTTATGGAGATGTGTCCTAATCTCCTATGCCATAAAGTAGAAGAATTTTCATTCAAAATGTCACGTTTTAATCCATAATGTTATTTATCATGCAAGGATAACAAAGATGTTAGAAAATATGTATCTAGAGATAATTTAAATAAACCATCCTCTAAAATACCATTACCAACCACAATATCATTCAAATAAAAACTAACAGACGAAGGTCCAAACATAACACAATAACCAAAAGAAATGAATCTAGATACTGATAAAAGGTTTCTAGAAAAGCTAAGAACATAGAAAGTGTCATGCATCTATATGATGTGGTCAGTCTTTAGAACAAGTCTGAACATCCCAACAGCTTCTACACGTGACCGCATCTTATTTCCCATAATGATGCATTGTTCACTTTTTGTTGGGCCCCTTTTGTTCAGCAATTCCTGCATGGTATTACATATGTGGACAGTTGCACTAGAGTCAATCCACCATGTATTATGAGGTACATTTATGAAATTTGATTCCTAGCACACTAGCGAAAGAAATGTACCTTTCTTCTCGAACCATTTCTTATACTTTATACAGTCTTTCTTTGCATGTCCCTTTTTTCTTGCAAAAAAAACATCTAAAGTCCTTTTTGCCTACCGATTTGGCTGACACCTTCATTTTCTTTTTCTTAAATGGAACATGGTAGCTGCTACTACCTGCTTCCACTTGTCCTTTCCCTTTATGAGAGATCAAATGGACACTTTCTTGTCTCTCGTGCTTCAGTCTCTGTTCTTCATCAACACACATGACCAAAAGCTGATTCATAGACCATTTATTCTTATGTGTGTTGTAAGATATCTTAAATGGAGCTTACTCCGAAGGCAGACTATGAAGGACAAAGTGGACAAGAAATGTCTCAGACATGTCAACTTCCATTGATTTGAGTTGGGCAGAGATGTTACGTAATTCCATAATGTGCTCACGTATGTCACTGTGACCATTATACTTCAAAGAAGCAAACTTTGAAATCAGGGTGCTAGCAAGTGCCTTTTCAGAGCCCACAAAATGCTCCTCAACTACAGTTATGAACTCTTTAACAGTTTTGGAGTTCGAAATGGAGCCTCTGATTTTCCTTGAGATATGACTTTGCATGAGTAGGAGACTGAGGTGGTTAGACCTATCCCACTTCTCATGCAACTTTTTCTCCTTAGGCATACTGAATTCCGTAGGGATAGGTGGCCTATCCTCACGAAGCGCTGTGTCAATCTCCATACACCCCAAAGTAAAGATAATTCTATCTTTCCATTCCGAGAAATTTGAACTATTAAGCAAAGTGATATGAGATGCAGATTGAGACATAAGGCTTAGAAGTAAAGCTGCAAAATAAAACATTGCATGCTTATAATTAAATGCATGCTAATAATCACGCTTAAACTTTATCCAAATTACTAACCCATATTAGCAATTTTAGTGGTAAATCACTTTATACAACATCATAATGATTTAACTAACGATGAAACTAACGACATAAAGAATCATAAAAAAGTAGAATTCAAAACCTTTGGGCAACAAAAATTCAAGTTAGCCACAATACTTCAAACCATTCTATCACCCCACCGATCACTTATGATATAATAGCTTCCCGTTGGAGTAAAACCATTATTTAATAAGGTGCAAGTGTTAAATGGTAAAATTAAAATAGGGTTAATTGCATTAGAGGTCCCCAAAAGTATGAGATTTGTCTCATTTTGGTCTCCAATATTTCAATTGCATCATTTTAGTCCCCAAAGTATTGAATATGTTTCTATATGGTCCTTCAAGCAGATAACGTCCATATTTTTAATAATTTTTTATCATAAACTTGTCATGTAATAACTAAATAGGACAAAAAATAATTTTAATAACTCTTAAACAAAATTTGGATAGCTCTTGACAAAAAAAATATGTAATATGGGTAGATTTTGACCAAAATTTGGATAGCTCATGATTAAAATTGTGTAATTTAGGTAGGTATTTAATCAAAAATTGATTAAAAATTTGGTCAAGAGATATCCAAATTATTTTATTGTCCACATTTAAGTATCATGTGACAAGTTTATGATAAAAAAATCATCAGCAATTTAGACACTGTCTGCTTAAGGGATCATATAGAAACATATTCAATATTTCAGAGACCAAAATGATGCAATTGAAATATTATGTACTAAAATGAGACAAATTTTATACTTAGGGGACCTCTAGTGCAATTAACCCATTAAAATAAATATAATTTTATCAAACATAAGTTTTCATACACAAGATGTTTTGGCTCGTCATAATGTATAGAATACTCCGAATCATGACATATGAACAAATAATTTTATCCATATGAATCCAATAATTAATATAATTAAGTTTGGCCTAAAACTGGATTCGAATAAATTTTTCATGGCCAAAATGTCATCAAAACAATGGCACAAGATCATCAAACAAGACAAATATACTATTAAAAAATTGATAGCCTTTACGCATGCATCATATCCATTAAATAGCAACAATGGTCTTCTAGTAGGAGATGCACAAAATATATATAAAACATAAAAGCATGTTTTGACTATTTAAAGTCTCAAATTTTTACGGCATTCAATGTGTTTGTACCATTAAGAATTTTACAATATAAAAATACAAGTAATCATATTTAATGCGTTTGTTCACTGATGCATTTGAAATCAAACCAAAAGAGACCGTAAAAAGCCAAACTTGATATCATATCAGAGGTGTACTGACGACAACAACAAAGACCAAAGCATGTGTAAACAAAAGTGTAGAATATATATATATATATATATATATATATATGGAATCACACAAATTCTAGAACAAAATTTTATTTCATAAAATTTTCTTCTCGCATATTTACTCATACGAATAAAATAAATTCTAAGAACCAAATCCCATGACATGCTCTGATACCAATTGATAGACTTAATGGTCTTAAACGGATCGAATAGAAAACTAACATTGACTCATGGGATCCATAATAATAATTCTTGATAGAGATATGCAGCGAAAATCTCCACGAGAAGAATACCAATAATACTGAATATAATCACGAACTTGATTATAGATAGATTTTTCCACAGAGAGAGATATATTGTAAGCGTGAATAAGAGATGGGGTCTCTCAGGTAATTTATATTCCCCTCACTGGCAATCAACTACCTCATGTTAAAAATAATCAGCAATCGTTCCCTCTCATTAAGGTAACTTTCAGAAACTGACTATTTATTAAACAAGTTTTCTTGTACTTAGGACTCCACTTTCACAAAGAAACTACCCACTTTAATTAGGATATCTTTATCCCAAAACCCAAGTATGTACCTTGTTAATTAAGTTCCACATGTGGGTCTCATTAAATAGGTTCCAACATTCCAGCCACAAGATAAGCATCCATCTCATTCAATTCCCTCATGCCGAGGTCGGTCTCCCTGTTGGCATCGAACCCTCATTTCACCGGACATGTCCCCCAAACTTTTCTATGTCGTTTCTATCATCCAACAATTGATCAAGCAGGTGATTTTCGACCAGAAACCTAACGGCATCGTCTCCGACATGTTCTTCCCGTGGACATTACAAATAGCCAAACAACTCGGTATTCTAAGATTTGTATTCCATGGCTCAAGCAACTTTGCCCAGTGTAGAGCATAGCGTCGAGCAGCATAAGCCTTACTTAAATGTGGAGTCGGACATGGAGATTTTCTTGCTACCAGGGTTGCCACATAAGATAGAGATGATGAAGCTTCAATTAATGGATTTCACGACATCCGGAGTCGAATTTTCAGAGTTCATTAACTTTATGAAAGAAACTAACAAAAAAGGCTATGGCACCATCACAAATAGATTCTACGAGGTCAAGCATGATTATGAGGAATACTACAAGAGAGTCATAGGCATGAAACCTTAGAGCATCGGACCCGTTTCGCGTGCTGTGAACAAAGATGCATCAGAGAAGGCATAGAGAGGAAACATGTCCGCCATTGGAGAACACAATTGCATAACATGACTAAATTCCAAAGAACATAATTCGGTGTTGTATATTAGTTTCGGGAGCTTGACGAAGCTCTCTGGTGCCCAACTTCTTGAAATAGCAGCAAGTTTGGAAGCATCAGGCCACCAATTCATGTGGGTCATTCGAAAGAAAGAGAATGAAAAAGATCCATGGCTGCCGGAGGGTTTTGAAGAGAGGATGAGAGAGAGCAAGAAGGGATTCATTATAAAGGGGTGGGCTCCTCAACTCTTAATCTTGGACCACCCTGCGATTGAAGGAATGGTTACACACTGTGGGTGGAACTGTCTTCATGAACTGTTGAACTTGGGCTTGCCTTTGATCACATGGCCGTTATTTGTAGAGCAGTTTTATAATGAAAAGTTGGTGACTAAGGTGCAAAGTGTAAGAATAAAATTTAAGTTTTTAAAACTTTTCATTGAATATCCATTTTAATTGAGCTTAAAAATTTTAGTAATTGCAGATTTTATTTCATAGGCTATACAACTTTAGTGGCAATTCAAATGACCCATTTAAGTCATAACGGTAATATCCTAAATGCCTTTTAAGTTGGCTAGTAAATTCCATTTAGACCTAGAATTTACTAATGGATTATTTTGGTACCTATATAAATCATTTTGATGGAGCCATTCTAAAGAGATATACCAAAAACTATTGTTAAGTTTCTTTAGTTTTCCCTATAAGCTTTCTAGCTTTGTCAGCCTATTCTCCAAGCATTGTTAAGCTTCCTAGCTTTCCAGATTTTGTCAAATCCATTTCAATATTCACATTCACCTACTTATTCAATTATCATATATTATTTTGTTTTGGACGACTCGATTCGAGTCAGATTCATCCTAACCTTTCAGTGGACGTGACCATTGAGGAGGTGTTGCTGCAAGCGTCTGGGTTGGATCTTGGAGTCGCTGGTGTCCGTCAGTACCCTCACGTGGGGAGGCTCAGCTGCTTTAGGACAGTGATCACACGCCTCTTGGACTCGCAGGCCAGCTCATTCCAAATTAATTTATTTAGTTTATATAGATTGAATGTTTATACATTTTTTATATTTATTTAAATTGCATGTTATATGATCTAACTGTTGTTTGCATGTTTTATTTCGAATTTTAGATTACAACACTTATAGTTATTTTGCTCACATCATAATTCTAATAATTGTTAATTTGGCAAAAGTTTTAATAGCAATTTTTCTTAATTCTAACTATAAATCTAAGCTTAAAATCTATAATTATTTTTACAATCTAAAGCAGCTGATTTTTTGTTGTTGAAAAAAAAAATTAAAAAATTTATTTCAAATTAAATCCATTTTCACTTCATTTTCACTTCAAAATTTTGAATCCATTTTCACTTCAAAATTTATTTCAATTTTAATTCATTTGGAAAAGCACAAGAACGGCTCAGATTAAATCCACTTTTAATTTAAAAGTTCAAATTTCATCTCAATTCTTCCAACTTAATCCAAAGACTCAAAATACATCCCACATAAATATCATCTCTCGCCCATTTTAACCACAAACACACGCTATCCCCAGTCCAGCACACAACCCCAGTTAGGCGTATTCTCTTTCTCTCTTACCTCTCGCTCAGTACCTCTCTCTCTCTCTCTCAGTACCTTTTGTGATACACTCTCTCTCTTACCTCTCGCTCAACCCCACCAAGAGAGGCAGACTCAGTAGAGCCGAAACCACCAGCTCCACCCACTGGAGTCACCAGCACCACCCAGCAGAGTCACCAGCGCCAGCCGAAACCACCAGCTCTCTCTTTCTCTTTCCGTTTCCCTCTCTCTCTCGGTTCTCTCTGCTACCACACAAACTCAACTCAGTTTCTCTCCTCCCTATCTCTTCTCTCTTATGCGTCTATTAACCCCTTTTTCTTCCCCAATCTCGATCTTATCTTTCTCTATCCACTGGCAGTCTATCGCAGAAGACTACACACACGTTGAAAACCTCTCCGCTTTCCCTTCCCCTGTCCTCTCTGCTCCCCCCACCCCCCCACTACACAGAGCACATATTTGGTGTTAAATTTTGGGGAAATAATTTTATTTGGTCTTATTTTTTTGCTATTACATACTCCACACCAAGTGTTTGTTGAAATGTTTGAGAGAAATTGTGTATCCTACCATTGATTTTTGGTTTGATTGATATGAATCCTTTTTTTTCTGGTTACAGTTTCTTGAATTTAAGGTGCAACAATGATTTTTGTTATTTTCTTTTCACTTTATTTTGGTCAGTAGTAGTCTAAACGGTTTTGTTCCTATTTTGAATGGAGCTTCAAGCATTGATCAACATTTCTATTCGGCACCATTTGAGAAAAACATACCCGTATGTCCAAATGGCATGATCATTTCTCGACTCTGTTATTTTGAATAACTTATTTTCCTGTTTATTGGCATTGCTTTGTTGAGCATATGAAATGTTTCGTTTCTTGGTATGGAGTGAGTGAGATGCTACATTTAATTTCCACCGTTTGACGATTTTCTGATAATATCTTCTTACTATACACCCCATAACCTTGAAGCTTCAAATTCTTGCAGGCCATTTTACCTTGCTCTCGAGCCCTGGGAAAGTTTGCCCCACATATTCAACAGGTTTGTTTAACATAGCTTTCTGCTTGAATATTATTTTGGAATCTTTATCATAATACCCTTAAGGCCTTCCAAATTTAACCCAATTTAGGTTAGCATGGAGAGTAATCGGAAAGGAGTATCGATTGACGGTCTGCCTCTTCCCTTTGAGGCTGGTGAGATTAATTTTGGTGAACCAAGAACAAATGGTCAGCATAGCTTTTACCAATTGATTCACTAGGTAACACATAAGTACATAGAATATGTTAATTTAGCCCGAATGTGAAACGCTTTCTTAATTTCCTTACGACTTTCTAAAATAATAAAGTCATAATATTATTACTTTTGTTGTTCTAGAATCGTATGAACATTACTTTTGTTTTCACCTATCCCTTTTTAAGTCTACTGTGAATTTTTTTCAATTGCTTTGATTTTGTTGAATTATAGTCTTTTTTTTTTTTATTTTTGATTTAGTGGTTGGTATGACAGAATTAACTAGATCAACCAAGAATTGAAAAACTGGTAACTTTATTGTTGAATCTATAATATAAAATTGGGTAGGTTTCACTAAATTGGGGTTTCCATGACATCTTCAAAATTGGGTTTATTCATAGGATTGTAGGGTTTTGATTGAATATTATATGTTATGGTTTTTAAATTGAATGTTTGGTTTATTTTGGATTGCAATTGGGTTTTAGTTTCATTTTTTGGATGTTTAGGTTTTGTTTATTAATTTGGAATGTTATGGTTTGGGTTTGTTATGGGTTTATACCATAGGGTTTTGGTGCTTAATATTTGTGAAATTGGAAGTTGGAGTATTAAAATTGAATGTTAGTGTATTTTGATTGAAATATGGTTTTTAGTTTTTTGATTGAATGAATTATTTTGATTGAGATTTGGTGTTACTTTCATTAAATAGCGTTAGAGTTTTGTTAATCATATGAAATGAGATGTTAATTAATTTAGTTTTTATGAAATTGTAATGTTTTGGTTTTTCTGGGTTTTTATGAAATTAAAATGTTATGGTTTTTATTTTTGTTTTTCCAATTGGGTGTTAATTTTATAACATAGGGTTTTGGTGATTAATGTTTGTGAACTTGGAAGTTGGGTTTGTGATTGAACTTTAGGGTTTAAAAATTGAATGTTAGGATTACTTTGATTGAAATTGAGTGTTACTTTTATTCTTTAATGAAATAGAGTTTTCTTACCTGCATGAAATAGAATGTTGTGTTGATGATTATTGAGGGTAAAATTGAATGTTATTGTTATTTTGATTGAAATTATAAGTTGGGTTTGCAATTGTTCCGTGTTTAGTAGGATTGAAATAGGATTGTTTTGTGTTTACGAAGTTGAACTAATCACATCTTTCTTTCTTGCTGTCAGTCCTCTACCGACGTCAACCAGTCCACCAACGACTCTCTACCACCCCAACAACACCGGCAATCTCTAGCATCCTCTAAGGTATTTCTCTCTCTCTATCTCTCTCTCTTTTCCCTTCACAAACCCTCTCCAATCTCTCAGCCCCAAACCCTTTGTTGTCACCCACCCACCCACACACACACTCACTCACCGACCAATCCATAATTGATGCAAAAACCCTCTCTGCTTTACTATCCAGTCACACAAAGTAGGGTGCCCTTTTCCTTTCTCTGCTTCTCTCCTTCACGCAAGCCATCCCTCTTTAATTGGGTCTGCCTTTTGTTGAATTTAGTATTTTCCCTTAATTTCATGTCCTTTGTTGGTATTTGGTAATTTTGAAGGTGATTTTTTTTTTCCGATTCCTATATTGTATGGTTACTGGGAAAACTTATGAAGTTTATTTTTTGATTTTGTTTTTTATCCATTTACTTATCTTCTTTTTGTGCTTTTATGCAGCACACTCTTAGGAGTACGAGTGGAGTGATGCACATGTTGTAAAGGTTGTTTCGGATTCTGCGCACCCAAGGTTTGAATTCTTCGAGACTTGGTCTCTTATTGCTCTTTTCTAATTGCACTTCAATAATGGTTGTATGCAATTTTTTTTTATTATGCTTCAATGAAAAGAAATTTCTTTTTGTTCGTGAATAAACTAAATCATCTTTTTTGTTGCCTTCGATTTAAATGTAGGGTTTAGCTTGCTGCCTCGCCACCAAAAATATTTAGGCTTCTAAGCTTCGTTCGATTTCCTTATCAATTAAGTGTTTGTCTTTGATTTTGTGGTTATTTTCTTTATTAACCTTGATCCTTACCTCATGAGCTTTTCAATTTTATTATTTTATTTAGAAGTGTTTAGTAGTGATCCACTAATTCCCATGTCCTCAGTCTCTACCCCTACTAATCCTTAAATTTTAATCCTTAATAAGGTTAAGGACTATGTATTGACCTTTTGTTGATGCATTGACCTTTTATAGCTACTCACACTGATACGTCTGAGATCGTGTTGTGTATTTTATGAGCTACTGTTTTTTAATCAAATGGTTCTTTAGTTCGCTGGAGGAATTGGTTTTCAGTGATGGCTACAAAAACTTGATTAAGAGAAATGTGTAGTGATGGTTTTACTTCTTTCCTTTCCATTTTCTTTTTAGATTGCTTCAGGAAGTCTTCATCTACACAAAAAAACTCACCTGTCAATCTTACCCAAAAATCACTCTTGGGGTAATTGGTTAAGTAGAATTATCTTTTTATTTTTGTTTGTTTAGATTTGTGAAATACTGTTGAATGTTGAATTATTAATAGTGTTATTAAATGCTGATGTGCTTTTTTCCATGTTGATTTTCGGTACTAATCAATGCATATGGCATTCTTATTGTTTTTGAGTTGGATTGGGTAGGTGTTTATGCCATTGTTTCCTTTGTGCCTTATTTTTGTAGTTCATTTATACATTGAGTTTACTTAAAGTATGTGGTTAGTAACAATAAATCACAGTTTTTGTGTCAATGAGAAAAAATTGCCTCTTTTTTTTAGAAGAGATAAAGTGGGTTTCTATTTCATAGAGAAGGATTTGATAAAGAGTATTTGTCAGTTTTTTCCTCCAAGTATTGGGAGGAAGCTTAGAGGCTTCATTGCCGAGTATTGTGTTTCTCTCATCCTCCCTCTCTCTTTGTATCTCTCCCCCTCTCTTTGCCTCACACACTCCCAAAGCAGTGACACCCCCCCACCCCACACACACAGAGCAACACATCACATAATCACACTTTTACACAAATCATAGCCATGTGTAGAAACACACGACCATATTTGTAGGGTTTTTTTAATTGTAGGATTATTTTGATGAAAAAATTTGAACGTTGGATTTTGTTCATGTTAGGGTTTTGTGTGTGTGGGGTCTAATTGAATGTTAGGATTTTGTTAATGGTATGAAATTGGGTGTTAATTTGATTTTGTTTGCCTTTTAGGAGTTTTTTGTTCTCAGTTACTTGCTCATTACAAGAAGCAAATTTCTCTTTTTATCTTTTTTTTCCTGTTTATCTAATGTGTTGATTAATTTTCACTTTCAACAAACGTTATGCATGTAATTTGTTTCTCTTTTTATCTTTTTATCTTTTTTTTTGTTTATGTTTTCCTGTTATATTTGTAGAGATCTTACACGATGCCTTGATTCATCTGTCATATTCTAATGTGTTTGGTGTTTTGAAGGCCTGAGATGATTCTGGCTTCTTTGGTGCGAGGAATGAAGTTTCTCGAGATTGATGTAAGAAAGGGTGGCGAAATCAAATGGTTGCTAACATTGAGAAAGACTCTGACTTCTTTGCTTCTTTGTTTTCTTTTAACTAATATTGTTTGAGATGATTTAATTTTTTCATGATTTTGTTTTTGGTTTGAACCTTTTAACGAGATTATAAGAGTTCCTTAGTTTTAATAATTTCTTTGAGAAGTTCAATATTTATATTGAGTACATTTCTTTCTATGTACAGTGGTTGATTTTGGTAGTTTTCTAATTTTATCTGGTCTTCTCTAGCCATTGTGACTGGAAAAAATATTGCTTAACATGATCATTGTGAAATAATGAAATTAATTGCCATATTAATGCCAACCATGTGTATGGAGAACTTAACACTATTTTGACTGTGGTTTTTTGTTTATAAAAATTGTACAAAACTGCATTACTTCAATATATCATAAGATAATGCAAGAACCATTGATTAATGATCTCTTTGCTAAAAGACACTGAGTACTGAATTTTAGATCTTTGTGAATATTATGGGGGCAGCAACTTCGTCAATTGGACCTGTACAGATGGGGTTGGATTTTCACTTCAAAAACCAATGAAAGCTCATATCTTGAAAGTGACACAACTATCGTTGAATAGTTGTTTCTATTTGATTATGATTATGTAAAACCGTTATTTATTTTTATTCTAATTTCACGCAGTATTTTTAGTCTATAATGAAGCTATGTCATGTATAATTCATATATAAAATATTTTTTTCTTAGTGGTTAGTTTATTGTTCTTATTTTTTTAAGGAAAGATTAAAGTGTTTGTTCCGAGTTTTGAAATT
>CM042185.1:46215871-46253415 GCA_023539305.1 Ilex asprella
ATATTATATCTTTGATTGGAGTATTTTTATTTTAAGTATAATATTTTAAACTTAATAAATTTAATTATTATATATTTATAAAATTTAGGAATTTAAGTATAATTTATTAACAAATATATTTAATACAGGAGTTTATTGAGATATGTATATAATATTTTAAATATTATGGTCGACAAACTTTAGGGGAAGTAGGTGTAATTCTCCTATATATATTTTTCCAAGAAACTCTATGTGGTGCTAAGTTTGCAGGTAGAGGAACGTTTGCGTTGCCCTAGCTTGAGGAGCCGAGCGGCGCGAGGAAGAGAGAGAGGGATAGTAGAGAGGGAGAAAGAGAACGAGAGGGATCTGCGAGTTAGGGTTTTTGATAATCCAAATCGGTAAACGGTCAGTGAGCGTGGTAATCTCTAAATCATTTTCATTTATCTATTAATCGTTCCAGGTTTATTTTTTCTCGTTTGAAAAATCGGAGGAAATCATGAGCTTTTTTCGGTATTTGATGACGATGATGTTTGTGTGTGAGAAAGAGGCGTGTTCGTTGTGTGCAGGAAGGAGAGAGATTTATAGAAAGAGAGAGCGAGAGAGAGAGGTGAGATCGCGAGAGGTGGAAAAGAGGGAATTGGGTGTGTCTTTATCGATTTTCTCAATCTACTACTCTATTTCGTGAATCTTCCGTACACTGCAATATGTCGGAGAGAAAGCTAGTGGTATTTCTCTACTTCTAAACTTAACGGCCTTTATCCGCTATATGTATTTTGATGGATTTGATACTACTTGCCTGTGTGTTTGCTCATGTAATTGTATGTGTTTTAGGTTTTGGGTATCCCATGGGACGTGGATACGGATGGTTTGAAGGATTACATGAGCAAATTTGGGGAATTGGAGGACTGCATTGTAATGAAGGTAAGTGATCCTTTATTATGTTGATTGTCAGTAAGATAAAGAGAGCTTACATTTGGATACAAATCAAGTGATTTTTGGGAGCTCCATGATACTTAATGGACCCTTCACCTTTTGAGATTTAAAAAATAATAAAAGAAAAATTGAATTGGGGATAAAAAAACCTGCGTCGAGGGACATGAGAACCTCCGAACCATTGTGGAACTGGAACCTCCAAAACTTTCACAAGAAAATTCAACACAAAATTCGATTAATTAGCTGTGACTCCACTATCTAATTAACCACCTAGAAAACTACCCCCTAATACCAAATCACTAACCCAGTATTACAAAACCTCCGATTAATTATTAATTAACTCTAATATTACATAGAACACATATATAGAAATATGACCATAACTTTTAACACACCTCCTATGTTTTGTGGGCAACCAGATTGGTACTGAAGTTTTTTCTTTTCTTGCATTCCTGAATTGGAAGACGGAATAAGGGCCCTTTTTTTTTCTAGTTTGCATACTATCTTGGTAATGTTGGAATTCATCTTGTGGGTATCGAGACTTGCCACACGTTCACCCTCACATTTTAAGATTCCTTTTTCACTGTGTTCCATCTGTTTTCTGATATAAAGTGTTTTTCTTCTGTTAGAGAGAGATAAGCAAGGGAGGAATGGAGAGAGGTTTGTAGAGTATAGGGTAGCGCCGAGAAGTTTTGAAAATAGGTAGAGATGTGTTTGAGAAAGTGTTGATAAAATTAGCTTCCTGCTTCCTATTGTTTTACATAAAACTGTTCCTTTAGTCAATGGAATGGAATTATTTATGATATTAAAAGGAGCGGAGTGGAGTTAAAGCTAGAGATGGAAAGGGGTCTCCTAATGATGCTATTGGTTAGCAATAGTTGTTTCAGATTTGGATTTTACACTTGTTTACATCAAGCTGATACTTTTCGTGTGAATTGATTTTGAGTTGGAGATGAACTTTCAGGACAGATTGCTTTCACATAGCTAATGCTAGTCATTTGTTGTAAAAAATTAACATGGTTTCCTTTTTATATGTGTAGCAGTGGTGGCGTGTAGACTAGAAGTAATTTGAGATATTACTTTTGTTGTTGGGGGGGGGGTGCTTATGGGGGAAAGGGTCAAAATTTGAATGATAAAGCTTCTTTACTTTTCACTAGAACTATTTTTCCTTGGCCCATATTGCCACGAGGTTTGGAGAAACATGTCAACAGTGGAGTATCTGATCATTCCTTTGCTTATACTCCTGTGGATGGTCTACATCTAACTTTAAAATATACTTGTTTCTTTTTGTGTATGATGGTCCTTACAAGGAGTTATTTTTATTTTTTTTTCTCTTGATTTTAGGAGCGGTCCACTGGTCGTTCTCGTGGTTTTGGATATGTAACATTTGCAACAGTTGAGGATGCTAAGGTGACTTTAAGCTGTTGTGTTTTTTTCAATTTGTTTGTTGTTGGTACAGCCATTAAATTTTGTCATCGTGCACTGAGTTTTCTATTTGTTCGAGAGCCTTTGTCTTTTTTGTTGTTGTTGGGTTGGTGTTATCTTTCCGTTGCTGTGAAGAATCTAATCATAGATTTCAATTGATAATGTCTAACTCCCTGTGGCATGTGTGTTGGCTACAGAATGCATTATCAAGTGAACACTTTCTGGGCAACCGAATGCTTGAAGTTAAAATAGCTACTCCAAAGGTTGTGTTCTTCAATTGTGGATCACTTAGTGCAATTTGCAGTCTAATTTTTAAAATTTGACGTTCCAATTTGTTTTGTGCCCACATAGCTTTCATATCTCTGTGCTGCCAACAAACTTTGTGATACTTTAGCTTGAATTTATCATTTAATTTTTGTATTTGTTTGATAGGAGGAGATGAGAGCACCATCAAAGAAAGTCACTAGAATATTTGTGGCTAGGATTCCACCAGCTGTTACTGAAGCTACATTCAGAAGGTCATTATGCATTCTATTTGGCTACTTATCAGAAAGACACAGACACATAAATATGTAATTAAAAAGAAAGTGAAAAAATTGTCTTGATGGTTAAGTTAATATTGAAGCTTTGAATTGTTCAACGATTGTAGTTTGTAAACAGTGTTTTTGGAATGTAATGAGGTCTGACCATGTTTTGATATGTATTCTTGCAGCCATTTTGAGAAATATGGGGAGATAACAGATTTGTACATGCCAAAGGTTAGTTGTTCCATCTCTCTCTCTCTCTCTCTCCATATGTGGATATATATATATATATATATATATATATATATGCTTAATTATTTTTTCATGTCTATGTGTACCTGGGATTCTATATTTAGTTACAGCTGTTTCTGTACATTTGCAGGATCCAAGTACTAAAGGGCATCGTGGAATTGGGTTTATTACTTTTGAAAATGCTGGTAAGTGCATTTTAAGTTTCCTTAGGCTTCTTATTAAGGATCAAAATTTCAAAACAAAACGTCCGAAACGTTTCTATTTCCAAGAAGTCTGAAATGTTTCCGTTTTCAAGGAAAGTGACAATCAAAATTCTAATACTTAGAGGTGTTCTATAATGTTTTGAGTTTTTTTTAATATTTTAATGCATTTACACAATTGTTTCGGAATGTTTTAAAATATTTCAAGATACTTTGGTATATTTCGACAAATATTTTGGAAATATAATTTTTAATTTTTTTCATTTTGTTTCCGAAATCGGTTGAAACGTTTTTGAAACACATCGAAATGTTTTCATTTCCTAGATGACCGAAACAATGCACTGAAAGAAACTTAATTTTTTATACTTTCTTCTTATATTTAATTTTTACCTATTGCATTCAACTTGAATTACATCTCCCTACTTCCCCACAAAAGAAACTTAATGAATTCTCTTTCTATACTATAAGTGTAGCATGATTGCATGAAGCTTTGGCAGTATAATTTTTTGTAAATTATTTGTTTGAAGGAAAATTTAGCATGATTGCATGAAGCTTTAGCAGTATAATTTTGTTATAAATTATTTGTTTGAAGGAAAACTTAAGGTTGTTATAGGTGATTAATTTGACTAGTTGTAATTGGTTTAGGGGAGGATGGGTAGATTTTCTCCTTTGCTGAGGGTCATTTGAATAATCGGCATTCTTGTGCATATGTTATGTAATGGCTACTGTTTTTTGTTACTGTCAGAAAAGAAAATCTGCCGAGTCCTCGATCTTTGTTGTGCACATTCTGTTAGAAATAGCTTGAATTATTGAAACTGGAACAAGTAGGCCCCGTTTGGTAAAGTTTTTGAAAAACGAAAAACGGAAACCAAAAACGACTTTTTTTGGTTTTTGAAAATTGCCTCTCGTTTATTAAACGATGACAGAAACGAAAAACATAAACGGTTACCAAACGAGTTTTTTTTTCTTGTTTTCTGTAAATATCAAAATAAAAACGAAAAACAAAAAACGAAAAATTTAAACGTTACCAAACGGGGCCGTAGTTATTTGTTTGAAAATGATTATTTAATTGTTTTCTTGCAGAATCTGTGGATGATCTGATGAGTGAAACTCATGAATTGGGAGGTTCCACTATTGTTGTTGACCGAGCAACACCCAAGGCTAGTACACTGCTCTCCCTTTATTTTTCCATTAATGATGATAATTTTTTTTTGGTTTTCAGTGAAAACTTGTTTGATTTAGGTCTTGAATTTGGTTCATGCTAAACCCAGAATTTAAGTATTTTACATGTTTCAGATTTTTGGTATTTGTGTGATATATCTTAGCTATATAGTTGCATTGAGATTCTATTGTTTTTGGAGTAATCAGCTGTTGATCAAAGTATTTAACTGCATCATACCATACCTTCCAGGAGGAGGACTTCAGACCAATAAGCCGAGTGCCACAGGGTGGATATGGTGCATACAATGCTTATATTTCTGCTGCAACTAGATATGCAGCACTAGGTGCTCCTACCTTGTATGATCACCCGGGCTCTCTTTATGGAAGTGAGTTCATATTGGAGTACGAACTAACACAATTTCTCGTAATATTATCCATGCTAGCGTTCTTATTGGTTATTCTGGTGAATCAGGAGGGCAATCCAGCCGTGGAATGGGCAAAAAGATCTTTGTTGGTAGGCTTCCTCAGGAAGCAGGCGCCGACGATCTTCGCCAGTATTTTGGTCGATTTGGTCATATTTTAGATGTTTATGTTCCGAAGGTACAATTGCAAATGCTTTAATACTAAAAGTAGATGGAATTTTTTTACTCCATGGATCATTGTGCAAATGCTTGTTTGATGTAGGATCCCAAGAGGACCGGCCACAGGGGTTTTGGTTTTGTGACCTTTGCAGAAGATGGTGTTGCAGATCGTGTGTCACGAAGGTCCCATGAGATCTGTGGACAGCAGGTATCGAATGAGACTTGTTTGTAAGATGATAGAAATAGTAGTTGAGGGGTTTGTTGAAAAAGTTTGCCCTCGCTTTTTTTTTTCTTCATCAAAGTAATAACTGTCTCTAAAAATATTTCCGGATTTTTTATTGCCAAAGCAAGTGATGCAGTGAGCTTGTATGTTTCCACAGTTGCACTGTTTTGGCAAAAGCCAAAATTTCCTTGGGATCTGTGCCACCTTATCTTGAAGAGTACTATAATGTGTGATGCATATGTAGGATTTAGTTGAATTTCATTGCTTGTACGGATGATGTTCTATTCAGATACTGTCTGTCAAGTTTGGTTATGGTCTAATGAAGTTTTCCCCCCTCCCTCTCTCTCTTTTTTTGGGTTGTATTTTTTTTTTTTGGGGGTGGGGGGGGTGGGTTTGCTTCTTTTGGATCCTTACTAATTAGATTAGGCTCATTTAAATGAAACTAGCATGGTGGATGGAGAAGGGTGCCATTGTCTAATTGTGAAGCTCAGCCTTCAGCAAAAATAGCACCCATTCCTTCTCAGGCGATTGGGTGATTTAGGACATCCACTGTTGTGTTAGGTTGATAGGGGTGTTGGGCCTCTGACCTCTTATTGTTCTGTTTCTATTTCCTCTGGATTAAGATTGATTAGTTTATCAGTGAAGCACTCCATCCGTGTCCCTTTTATGTCTGTTTCTTCTCTTTAAGGAAGTCTCTTTGTATCAGCATTAAAGAAAGAGTATTAATAAAGGGGAGGAAGAAAGCAAAATATGAACATGCCGTAGTGGAGGATATCCCAGTTTCACGGTACATATACCCTTGTGTACACCGTGTGGCGTAACATTGTAATGGAGGGTAATCTATGTTGAAAGCGTAGCTGAACTTAGTTACCATAGTGTGCCTTAGGGTGCTTTCCCTGGATCTCATTGGAAACCTCAATTCATAATTATTTTAAAATTTCTTTTGCTTAAGACATTGCATTTCATAGATCACATGTAGTTTGGTGTAATGTACCCTCAAAACTTTAGTCAAGGCAGATGAATCATTTGTCGCCTTGTCCATACTTTAACTGTGGCTAAGGTGAACCATTCAATTCACTTTATTCAATCAGGTATTATATAGGCTTGCTCCTTTATGTTAGAATCTGATTGTTTTTAGATTCTGATATATATGGGTATGTTTATTGTAAATCTCAACAGTATGCTGAAGTATTCCAGTACATGCTAGTGACTATTACACCAATGTGGCAACCTACATATATGCTTAATTGAGTGGATGATTTACTTGATCACATCATAGTTACAGCATTGCCACTTTTTTCTCTTTTCCAAATGTTAGAGCTTGTCTCACATGGGTATGATATTGCCTTCCAAACAAGTATATACTCTTATAAGCATCTCTATGCAGTACCGATTGATTTTGAGTTTGATCTTTTAACATGGCTTGAAAGTTCGGTTTTGGGTCAAACACCCTGTTTTGAAGTCATAAATATATTTATTTGGTTCCCCTATGTTTGTGTCGTAAGTGCATCATGTTATTTCTCTAGTTAAATTTTACGATTCTTTTTTCCTTTGTCTCCACATGTAAGTCACACAGGGGTGTTAGAGAATGTCAGAAATCATATCACTGCCAAAACTAGCGTATCAGTTGTGGGTGTCTCCACTCATTTCAGACTGGTTTTGAATCAGATGTTTTGCTTTAGATAATGACGCATCAGCATGTAATGTGGCTTTTAGGGATGGGGACCGGGGGAAAACGGTATTCGTCCAAACCCGACTGTTTGGACCGGGAATGGATTATACGTATTAGACGGTGGACATATATGAGAATACTCGAATAAATCCGGGCGGGAATGGACTTACTTTTACCCCCGTCCCCGTTAAGCATAGCACCTTATTACTTATTGTTGCTTTCTTACTGTGCCTTATAGATGTCTACTGGGCACTCTTTTCTGGTTTCAACTTTCCTAACTTACACATGTGGTAATGTAATGAGAAAAGTTAAGTTCATTTTAAATCCAAATAACTGTATAAGGCTGGGTAATGCAATAATCAAGCAAATACAGAAATCCAAAACAATAATCATACCAACAATAGATATGGTACAGAAAATAGCAATGTGAGGTAGCCTTTGTGTTAGACAGCAAATGGAAGCCACCTAGCACGACTAATATTTATAATTATACTGTGATGAATGCAAAAACTTTCAAATTTTGATTAGATACAAAATCACTAGATAATGGGAGTGAGAAACAAATACAAACATACCAATCAAGCATTAGGTAGTGGTTGAAACCAAAAGTTCATTTGTTTAGTCTCACCCTGAGTCTTTGTGATGTACATTTAAAAAAGAGAGAAAACATATTCCATAACCCCGAAGAGATATTTCCAGCTGCTCTATTTTTTTAGCTAGATCATGCTTCCCACAATTCTTTAATCCGTCAGTAACCATGTCAAAGTTTCGCGACATGGGTGACAAATTCAACTCCGTCATCTCAACCAAATAATTAGCAGCCTCAACAAATCTACCACCACGTCCACACATCTTTATTAACATGGTGTTTTAAATGTTAGATTATTTAGAATGTTGTTGAATTATTTAAAATGTTGAATTTATTTAGAAGTTTGGATTATGTTGGCTTGAACTTGGGCTTTGACTTAGGCTTGGGCTTGTGTGGGTACGGGGAAAGCGGGACGGGAGTGGGGATTAGAAATTTACCCGCGGACGGGTATGGGGATGAAAATTATCCCCATTAACGGGGGTGGACCGGGGATGGATGAAGTTTTTTTAAGCGGGTACGGGGATGAAGACTATACCCTCCGCCCCCGCTTCGGTTCACTGACATGCCTAGTGGCTATACTGCACCATGCAAAACTGCTGTTCCTTTTATGCTAGTTTCAGACATTGGTGTGGAGTTTTTATATTCTATGTCTTAACTGCTTTCCAGGTCGCAATAGATTCAGCTACACCTCTTGATGATGCTGGTAACAGTGGAAACTTCATGATGGATAATGCTGCTGAACCATTTGGCGGTTATGGTGGTCCTATGCGTACCTATGGCAGGATGTATGGAAGCATGGATTTTGATGATGTGAGTACGAAGATTTATGATCCCTTACGGCAAAATGTTACAAATTGAGTGCACATTTTTTTGCTGACTATTGCTACTGCCATTTCCATTGCTGCACTTCCTACCACTACTGCTTCTGCCAATGCTTCTTGTTTTACCATTACTACTAGTATTGTCTGCAGTTTTTTATTAGAGCAGTTATACTATTATTCTTGGTCGGCCACAATTAACATTGGACCACCCTGTTTCCCCATTTAAGGCACCGTCTGTTAACCTTTTAAAAGAAGTGCTCTCAACAAGTGAACGAGTAAGTTTTTCTGTTTTTCTTTTTGCTAAAAATCAATAGTAAAAAAGGAAAGCACAATTTATAACTATTTTTTATGAATAATATATGTGAATTTGGGCACATAAGAGTTTTGCTGTCTGTTTCTGAAATGTGTTTATGCTCAACAGTTATTGGTGGTGGCATAATAGATCATATATGTAGTTTCTTGTGACCTTTGAAATGGGCTAGGCTATGATTATGGATTTTCTTGTTTTGCAGTGGGGTTATGGCATGGGTGGGGGAAGACCTTCACGAGCAGATTTGAGGTACAGGCCTTACTAAGAGTTCAAGTCATGCTCCAAGAGACTTAAATTGGTACTGAATCTGGCGTTCTTGTGAAGTTACCGACTCGCTGCATATGTGTGTTCTCGCTTAAATTGTTTGCACAATGATTCCATCACCAGAAGTTGACATTATTTGTTAGTCTGTTTTATGTGGCAACTAACTCTCCGGAATTACCTAAAAGTTGATGTTATGATGATTGTGTGTATGCTACCATTTATATTATGTGCTAGTTACATGTCCACTTATTAGGACTAATAATTCACAATCCTTGTGGGGAAATTGTATCTTTGATTTATAGAATACTTTTCTTCTTTGACCTGTTTATGCTAATAACCTCAAAGCAATCCATACATTTTTTTTCAGAGTAGTTGATTACTAGTTTATTGGGGGAGCTTATACCCCGAATACTAAGCTCCCCCAGTTAGTCTCGTGTGTTACCATATCCATAGGCTTGACCGTCTTGAGTTGTTGAGTAGACCTAAACGAGTAAATAGTCGAGGTGAAGGTGATATTACGTCATTATTAACATATTGGAATCACAATTCTATTGCATAAATTACCACCTGGGCTAGTGTATCCAATGTGTGTTTGCTTGTATGTGTGGATTCACCAGTCCAGGTGTTAATTTGTGATTGAATTGCGAATGGTTATGTAACTGTTGTGACCAGTGTTTCCTTGCCTAACTTTCCCTTCTAGAAAAAAGATTAGTCTTGTTTTCACTTCTTTTTTTTCCCTGCTCTAATGTTCTTCGCAAGAAAGCTGGCATAGTCCACATTTTGGCTCCAGATGTGTCTTTGGGTTCATGAATCCCATGGACTATTTTAGTAATGTAAGGGGGTGTTTGGATCACTGGATTTGGAGGGATTAGAGGTGGGATTGGGTTAAAATTGTGTAAGGTTTCACATGTCCCTCCTTATACCTGCTTTGGATATGTCAAAAGGAATGGGATTTTTGTTGGACTTTAAAAACTCGGCCGTAGTTTTTAAAGCCAATAATCCACTCTGAGGCAGATAACTGGATCCCATGTGAAGTGTGGGATTCAAAAGTTAGTTTGTAGGATTAGTTGTAAAATTACTAAAATATCTTCTACAATAATTTTTTTAGGGTTTTTATTTACTTTCACTTTCACCCACTTCTCTTCGGTGAATAGCTATTGGTACCAGCTATACAATGTATACTTTTCTCTCTTTTCGTATGTTGGTGTAGCTGGGAATACTAGAAACAAACATCTCATTATCGGTTATCTCTCTCTCCTATCGATCTGCTCTCTCTGTCTCTATTTCTTCTCCCTTTTCTTCCTCTGTTGTTGTCTGTGTGGTATGGACCTCGGCGGCAAGAAGATCTCTCGCTCCCTCTATCTACTTTTGTTCCTACTTGCCTTGAAACTAGAGAATGGGAAGTTTGTATAAGCTTAAGAATTCTAGACATGTTGACAAAAAAAATGGTTGAATTTAAATGAATAAATTCATTGAACAAAAAGCATAAATTTTGCAAGATAAATTCGTTGATGTTTAAAATTGTTGTCCGTTCATATTTTTTGTGATAAATTTTGTATTGCACAAAAGTTTTAAATTTTTTTTTAAAAAATATTGTGTGGAAGGTTGTGTTGTTAAAAAAAGGATTAAACATTACCACATAAAAATACAAAATAAAAACAGATTATAGTGTTGCAATAGGCAATTTGTACGTTGTGTATGGACGACTGTAAAATAGGGATTTTTTGTTTATCGTTATCTTTTTTTTTTTATTTTTTATGTACAAGCATTATATTCGGACTACAAGTATGCGTTTGTGTTGTACATTATTTTTTATTTTTACATGATGCATATGATTTTTTGATTAATTGTGTATTGTACAAATTAAATTAAATAAATTATAAACATATTTTTATTTAAAATATGTTGTAAAAAAACGTAATTTATTGATTTATATTTTTTTTCGTAAATAAGACAATACTAATGGATTTGATTTTTTTTCATTTCATTTCAAATATGGTATAGGATTGACTAACTTTTTTTTTACACAAAGGTGACATGGTCATTTTAGTATGTTTTATCTTCACATGTAAATGGGACCCACAAATCAAATGAGACCTATCCAAACATGGAATAAGATTTAAATTCGATCTTTATAATCCGTTAATTCGGACGACTTTACATTGAGTAAGATTAGATTAAGATTCAAATCCAATCTAATTCAATTCTCCCAAGATGATTCAAACACCACCTAAGTGTTAAAAGCTGTTATTGGAATGTAATCTGCTCCCTTCTTAACCCCAGAAGACTTCACATTTGATGGAACTCCCGCTCTCCCAATAACAAGAGAAAGCAATCTGACACGGAAACTGCATGGTTCCTATGGTAAATGCCATTTATCTTTCATTGGTATTATATAGGCTCATTTGATAGATGTATTATTAGGAGATTTAATATTAAATTATATTATTTTTTATTTAATCGAATTTAATATTTTATTTAATTAACAAATTTAATATTGTATTAATTTTAAAAACATACGCAAATTGTATACTTATGATATATTTTTTGTACAATAGGTCTATATTATGAAAGTATTTTAATACCACCAAAAGAATTAGTATTATAATTCAATTTATATGTATTATTTTACACATTTATCTTTAAAACCCCCTAACTGATAAAATCAAGTTGTCATGAATGTAATAAACATTGATTAATCATATTTTTATTAATTCAATATTAATACGATGAAACAATTTCCTAACCAAACAATTGATTGGATTAAATAACTATTATCCAACGTTTATGTTGTGTACTGTCAAACACTAAATAAAATTACTTATTATCTTAATACCTTATTTCATCTTATTTTTTGTCTTTGCGTATTATATTAGATTGAATTAATCTATAATAATAATAATAATTTGGTATTACACCATTATTACAAGTTTTGTTGTTTTTACAAAGTTTGAGTATTATTTATAACGTTTGAGGGTTATTTATAAATTTTGAAGATCATTTACAACCTTCGTAAGTTATTTATAATTTTCTAGGGTCATTTACAACTTTTGATCAATCCATATGATAATCACCAGACATCATAAAAGTCCAATAGTTTTTAAGATATACAAAGCTAGTATGCACTTTACATGAATTTTGAGATTATCTTGAAAACGGATCTAAGAGGATACTCCAAGCATTTTACAAAAAAAACAAGTCCAAGTTTACGACTATTTGACATATTAAGGATAAAAGAAAGCCAACATACCAAGACTGGCAAACGAGCAATGCTATGCACACTAAAAGTGTGCACCAAATCGTCTGCAACTGTTGGATCAGTGGTCTTTTGGTGCACTCTTTCGGTGCACATAGTTTCATCCATGGCAAACAGGTGTCAAGGATGCACCAGAAGAAAAATATGTGAGGAATTAAAATGGACGACGGGTGAAACAACTACTGACAATGCCATCCATCTTGATGAACTTACGAAAGAATAAAATTTTGGGGGAAGTCCTCCGAACATGATTGGCATGACTTTCAGACATTAAGCTTCTCATGTCTTGAGCTTTTGTCTGAGCAGCTCTCAGCTTGTACAAGATCTTATCCATAGATGCCGATCTCCTCTTTTCCAATTTCACCTGAACCAAACTTGTCGTTAGCAGAGAAGAACACAGCCTCCATGCTCCGTCCACCTCTTTGAACTCGAAAAAAATATTAAGAATAGCTCGCAAACACAGAACAGAATCGACGAGAAGAGAAGTATTGGGAAGTAAAACCTCAATCACTGGTTGATAATAAAGCATGAACATGCAAATTAACATTTTAATGTATAGTAGAAATCATGCCAATTTCAGACAAACCTCAAGTTTTCGAATTGCTGTCTCAGCTTTTGCCTTCTGTAAGTTCTCCCACGCAGTGATCTTGGCTTCCTCTCTTCGGAGCCTGCAAAGAAGACAAAAGCTAATATATGATGATATCTCCGGGATACAACATGAACTCAGATAAATAAGGCCGTACAAATCAAGACCTATTACTCCCTCTAATGTTGAGTTGTTAAAAAACAACAACTCTGGAGGTAGTAAAAAATTACAAAAGACTGCACAAAAGTTATTTATTCAAATACATATGAATGAGGGGATATGATCCAACTGATCTTTATCTACTAATTTTTTTGAAAGAGTGCAAACTATGAGATCAAAAAAAAATGAGCCTTCTCTGCATGTGCGGGAAGGGGGTTGGCATGGAGCGAAAGGTATAATTCGGATTCTCCACATAAATGCACTCTTGTATTGGTAGCAATTATCAAGGGCTATAGACCTTTGGAGAGGCAAGAAGACTTGGTGTGGATCAATTTTTGGAGTTGCTTGTCCATGAACAGCAGAAGATAAGGCCTAGGTAAAAGGTCATCTTTCCAAACAGGAGAGCTGTCAACATGGCCATTTACACTTGAAGAAAGCTTCAGAAGTAGGTGGTGAAGTCAGTAACCATGTCAGAGAATAGTACAGAAACAGATGGGATTCAAAGGGGGGTGATGTACAGAAATGGCCCACGAGAATGCTCCAGTACATTTCTGGGGAAATCCTTCTATTGTATTTCAATAACGGCGGTGCAATGTGCTAAAAAGCTTGGTCTACAAATGTAAGAATGCATGTTTGAGTATGAGGACAGCCACTTTCCATGTATAAAGCTTTAGGTTACATCCACATCTGACCAATCCCTCCAGCACCTTCAATTGCTGGGACCTACTCGGCTATGATTTCTGCAGATTAGAAGTGCTTTGAATTTGTCGAGAATATATTGGGTAATTTATGTCTAAGCAGGAGGTGGTGGATGGATGGAGTTGAAAGGATCCACCTGATATGGGATCCAAAGTTTAGAGCTTTTTATTATTGTGGCCCCTATTTCTCTCACTGCCATAGTTCATGCAGAATGGTTAAAATGACAAGAATATAAAATGTCAGAAGTAAAACAGTATAGTACGTTAAAATAGCAAGAAAATTTTACATGTTGCCTTTTGGGTGCTCAAGCATGCCACAATTCAAATGGCATTTTGCGTCATTTATGTCTATAGCTTGGTAGAATTGTAATGCATGTGTAGCCTCTCTCATCATGCATATGGTCATCATGCTGATTGATTCAGGATTAATATTTTATGTAACAGGTGCAACAGGTAATACATTGATCAGCCTATGCGAATTATTTGTACAGAATAGAGCAATTCAATCATTTCCATGCCCAATGTACAGCCTGTAGAGATTTTCGAACTTCAATGGCTTATGTTGTCCCTATGGTCTTCCCTGCAAGGCTCACGTTGGCCAAGTTCTCTCAGGATTTACTAATTCTAATTGTGAAGGCAGTATGGCAGTACTAATAAATTAGAAGACAGCCAGAAAAATAGAAACATACTTTGATGTGTTCTCTGCTGCCTCTGCAATATCCCAAGATGAAGTCAGGTCCGTAACATTTGGTGATCGTATTTTTGTCATTCTCAGCCCATGTTTTTTAGACTGACACGTTACAGTGGCTCCTTTGTCCACCTGCACATCTCTAACTTCCACTTTATCAGAATGGTTTCCATGAGGCTTCACTGCAGGAGAGATTAGGGGAGAAGAGGTAGAGAACAAGGACTTCACTTCAGGAGATGAGTGGGTGCTGCCCTCTGGGCTCATCTGGGTGGCCACATCACATTGTGAAACAGCAGTGGAGACCATAGTTTTCGGATCCCTGGTGCAATCAAGCTTCTCACCTGTACATTTGACACAACAGTGATAAGCTAACATCAGAAAATGTATTTGTTATGGATATTCCCATTATTATCAGTATGATTTCTGTGGCAAAATAAGCGAAATCCGCCAAAGGAGCCCACAGGGTGCAATATAGTCTATGTAGACATAACGAACACAAGGAAGCTAAAGGCCTACAATCATCAAGAAACAAACTTAAGCAATTTACAACATAATCAGCCAAATAGATAACACTACCCATCAAAAAGAGGGTGCCTAAAATAACATGCTTTGCTCTGAACAAAGGAATCTCTTGTCCCTCATATGTTCTCCTATCACACACTGTCCTTACACACCAAAAGCAACTCAAAGGAGCTGCTCTCCATTCTTTCCACTACTGATAACAACTGTTCTGCACTCCTAAACTGATCATAGGGATTTTGACAGCCATAGACATCAAAATGGAGTCCATGGTATTTGTCTATGGCATTTCCATTAGCTATTTCTTTTCTCAATACATCCCCCAAAATGGTAATTTTACCCGAAAATGATAGAATAGATTATTCATTTTTTAATAAGAGCCACATGCGGGATCTGTTTGATATAAACAATTTAATACACAAGATATTTACACATCGCCTTAGTATTCCATATGAACAATTTAATTTCAATTAGTATAATAACTTTGAATATTTGCTCTACGCTGTTCAAAAAGCACACATATCTACAGTTTTTATGTCCACAGGCACGGAAAAAACATCCACCCATACTTTAAAAGATAGGAACTTGGAACATTGTAGTTTAAGTCTGCCATTAGGGAATGTATTCTTCTGTGTCAATCTACACTTATTTGGCTATCCGCCATCATAATTTGACATTTTGAAAGGAGCCATATCTGTTACTTCAGAATTTTTAGAGGTTACAAAATTATCTCAGTTGAGAAAAGAACAGACAACATATTCAGCTTGCCAATGATTTCCACCACAACTATTTCCTTTTCTATTTTCTTTTGCTTTCAGAAGTACCACAGCAGTTCCGCTACACGACAGAGATTCAACGAAAAATGATGCCACTCATATAACAGGATTGTCACTTCACTTCTCCACAAGAACTATCTCATAAAAACTTTTGCAGTGCAAATCTAACAATGGTATCACTTTGAGGTACTGTAAGGATTCTCCAGTGATCTTGAAATCATCTGAACTTAAATGTTGGATCCTCTGTTTTAGGGCTAACAAGAATTGCAAAATACATCTAAACCCAACTTTCAGTGAGACTGGAATGACACTGATGCTTAATTATCCAGAATTCAAGCTTTCAAATTGCCATCTCCAAATGCTCCAATCAACAAGAACTCTAAACAAGAAGTAACTTTTCTATTACAGGTGGATTTTGTTTCTTTTTTATGAGTCCTAATTTGTCAATGCAAAGTATGTTTTCCGAAATTTGTAATAAGCTTGTCGATCCTTTGTCGTAAGCTCCTCTGCAATCGGGAAAAAACATACTTATTTTCATCCTAACCCGTCGATTCAAGGTTCCCAGCGCATCCTAATCTAGTCTAGCTTTTATAAATAAGTTAAAGGTTATCCATTTGCAAATTTGATTCACACGAACAGGTAGCCAAAACAGAAGTTCTTTTTAGGTAATGTAACCTATTATGAAGCCATTCAAAACACTAAAGGGGTACCCACAGAACTGTATGAACCTGATATTTGTCTATTCAGGTAATATGAAGACGAATACATCCAAATATGAAGAAGCAAGGTATCATACAGACTAAATGAGTCCTAAAAGCTAAGGAAGGAACAGTATACCTTGGGAGCTGGGTAATGAAGCTTCACTTAACAAATCCGACCATCCAGGTATGTTACTAATTCGGGTCATACTATTCTCAGCTTCTACAGATTTAGATTGGAGATAAATGCCCCCACGATAGTGAACAGGCAGATTATCAGCAGCCAGCACACCAGTTGTCAATGGCGAACCCACCATAAAATTGCTCCCACTTCCTCGTTCAAGCACTGGTACAGCAGGTGAACTATTCGAGAAATATACAGCCTCCGGAGTTCCCAATGGGCCACTCTTCGACTTAGGTTGCCTCTGAGGTTGCACAGGTGAAGTCTTGCAGACCCCATATCCTGAGACTGGGCTGGTTATCCACCTCTCTGCATCATCCCATTTCGAAGGCAAAGCCCTTCCACTATTGAAGGGCATCAACGCAGCAACACTAATATGCCTTCGGCTACTGTTTGCCTGCAAAGGTACTCGTTCTGACTGCCAACCCTTTTGAATCCCTCCCATATGGTTATCCCCATATTCAGGGGTTCCAGGGCTTGTATATGTACCTGAATTGCGCAATGAAGTGGAATTTTTCTTCATGACTCAATTTTGGTGAAAAAACCGTCGCATTGCTTCCAGGATTTCTTCAAATCTATTAAAGAGTAAAGCCAAGTCCCTGAGTTAGATTTTTGAAGAAAAATAAACTCAAATTCTTCAAAGAAATGCAATTTCACATACACCCAATTGTAAGGAAATTGTCTTCCATCTTTACTATTTCATCTTCTTGTTCATGATTTTTATCCCCCGAAAATAAATCAAATCATGCTCCTAAGCGAAAAACCATAATGCTGATTTAGTTTCACTCTTACTCATTATATATGACCCGTTTGTATGCATCCATGGATCTTTGCGTTTTCTTAGTGGTGAGTGGGTTTCTGTAATCTAGAATTTTTGGGTCCGAGTTCCGGACCACTGGAAGTGAATGAAGGTCAGGCACTGCCAAGAACCAAATCAAATCAAACATTCACTTGCAAGGAAATCGTCGATTTTTCACGGTGAATCGATTAGAAACATCAAAGGCTTCATCACCCACTTCAATGCCACACTAACAACCAACCAACCCATCTTCGTCAAACTCACAAATACATTGTTCCCATCCCAAATTCAAAAAAAAAAACTCAACACTTGAAAACAAAACAGAAGCAAAAGACTACTGATAGATATACATTCACATACATACCTTGGGAAGGGTCAGAAAACCAGAGCTCTGTTCCGAATCAACGCTACCAGTCGATTTGAACAGAAATGCAAGTAGATGATGACAGACACTGTTAGTCAAAAATGAAGTTAAATTGAGTGGACCAATGGTGGGTCTGATTTCTTTCAGGAAGCGGCTTATGTGTGCCAGTTCAATAATAGCCAGCGGTCTTGTTTTGTAATGCTTGCAGGACGTTTGACGAAAGGAAATGCCCTAAAGAGGTCGATGTCTCTGAGATTTTGTCAGATTCTGCTCAGAATGACGAAGGTCGACTCGAGGTGGCATTCTACGGTCTGAAAACTATAGGGCGATCCCATGTGACATGCCTTCTAATTAGGAGATATGGGCATGGCGTTTTTGGCTTTTCTGTACATTATAGGGTAAATTCACTAACACCCCCTAAAAATATCCTAATTTCAGGGACACCCCATATATTTTCTGAAATATCACTGTCATCACTAGTCAAATTTTGTCTTTCATGGAATAGACAGAAATTCTATTTTTACATAATTACCCTTAACAAAAAAATACTCCTTTTACTCATTTACCCTGAATAGAACATTAAATTTCATTAATTTAAAATTTAATTTTATTAAAATCAATTTTCAATTTCATCAATTTCAATTTCATTAGTTAATTTTTTCAATTAACATTTACTTTTATTAATTCAAATATTAATTTCATCACACTACCACTAATTTTATTAATTTAATACCAAATTAATATATAGTTTTATCAAATTCATATTCAATTTTGATGATGCACAAAATAGTATGGTGCGAGATCAACAGTCACAAGGGTGATTTAATGAGCAATCAATGGCAATTAGTGGCAAAACGGTAAATAAGAGTCAACACAGGAAATTTATAGTGGTTCGGTCCGGGTGACCTACGTTCACTCTTCGAACGACGACGGTGGCCTGGGATGTTTTATTGATCAACGGTGATACTCCGGAGAGTTTACAATGAGTCTAGAGAGAGAGAGAGAGCTTGCAGAGAATAACTAATCTAGTGTGTCTCCAAAGTGATTCTTGTGCCCTTTATACAGTGAGGGCTTACATTATATAGGCTCACCAAGGCGGTGAGGCGGTGACGTGAGGGAGAAGTCTCCCGTTAATTTGGTAAGTAGAGTTATGGTAGGAGTGAGCCTCTTTGGTAAGTAGAGTTATGGTAGGAGATCTTCGTATCCCGGGTCTTCCTCCATGTGCTCCTATTTACTCGGACGTCATCCGGGTGTGGAGTGTGCTCATGCTTAGCCTTTAACTTGAGTCTTGAGCTCGGACTTGCTTCGAAGTGGATTTGGACTTGTGCTGTGTTCGATGTTGCATCAAGGCATGAAGAGGAGAGGAGACAAGGCCAATGGAGCAAAGGGGGGGGCGACGCCCACTTCGGAGGGGGGCTGGGCGGCGCCCATGGTGCCTTGGGCTGCCTTGTCCCCTCTTTTGGTGTTTGAACTTGAGTTGGTGCGACTTGGTGCTCGTCTCGGTCTCGAGGTCGGACGTCGAGCTAGGCTTGGTGCTTGTCCTGGTCTCGAGGTCGGACGTCGAGCTAGGCTTGGTGCTCGTCTTGGTCTTGAGGTCGGACGTCGAGCCCGTATTTGAATTAGACTTGGATTTGCACCGGAGTCGAACGACGAAGGAGGAGAGGTCGTAGGAGAGGACGAAGGAGAGGCCGAGTGCAGAGCTGGGCGTCCTGGGGGGCCTGGGCGGCGCCCTTGGTCCTCTGGGCGGCGCCCCAAGGGCTTCGGGCGACGCCTCTCGCTGCCTCCTGCGGTCTTGGTCCTTCCTCCGTTTTCCTTGACGATTGTCACTCGGTTGGCCCAACTTCATGGGTCTTTTGGGCTCTGCTATGGGCTTCTTCGACTCCGTTTGGATTGGGCCTTAGCTTAGTAAAATTCGGACTCATCAAATTTGATCATTAATATTTTAAAATATAATTTCATAGAATTTAGTTTAATCAAATTGACATTTAATTTCATTAATTCAAATATTAATTTCATCACATAACACTAATTTCATCAATATAACACCAAATTAATATTTAATTTCATTAAATTCATATTCAATTTCATCAAATTAACATTTTAAAATTTAAATGTTGATTTGAGAAAATTTTAATATTTATTTGATGTCAAATTTGTGTTAATTTGATGAAATTAAATATAATTTGGTATTAATTGGATAAAATTGAAAGGCAATTGGGTGGACGTAATGTTAATTTTAGAAATTTGATGGTCATTATTGATTAAATATAATATTAATTTAGTGTTAATTTGATTAAATTGGACATGCGACTTGTTTGGGCCTAAGATTAAATATTATTCAAAAAGAGTATAAAGGATGTTTAGGTATAGGGATAATATTTTATGTTTTACATTTAAAGGGCAAACTTATCATTTAAGAGATAAGATTAGCTGGCATCATCACTTTTTGGCTTTGTCAATAACATCATTGACGATAAGGGTAATAATTGAAACAGACATATGAATTATAGGGGTAACAATGATATTTTAGAAATTATAGGGGATGTCCCTGTAATTAAGCTATTTTATGGGTTGATTTTAAGATTGTATGTTCTAACCTGGTTGTCCTCTTTTTGTAATAGTGCTTGATTAAAAAGAAAAATTGTTGGGAATATTTTTACGCATAAATTACAATAATAATACTTTAAATCTAGATTTTGTGTTATTTTTTCTATTCTTTTGATTATGTCAATTTAATTTTTTAAATTTCTATCTAAAAAAGAGTCATGTTATTATAATTTAAATTGACAGGGTTAAATTAACTAACTAAAGTAGTCATGTGTATTTCAATCATACTCAAAAGTGATAATTTCAATTTACCAAATGTCTTGAAATTAATCCAATTTCATCCCTTTATTTTTTATTTTTTTCATCCCTAGTCTTTCATATTTTCTAATTTTTATTATTTGATCTAATCAAAATGAGAATTTGAATTAACTAACTCGAACGCCCTGGTTTCCCAGATGTGTTAATTAATAGATTAACCAGAATATACCATAAATATATCTTCAAATATAGGGTCAAAATTCTAATTACTTTGAAAATAAATATAAATAATCTCTAAAACATATAAACAAATCTCCTCCAACTATATAGTACAACATAACAAAAGTTGAAATCTCCAATTCTTTGAAATTTCAACTCTGATAATTTCTTTCTAAATTATCCTGAAAAAAAATATTAAAAGTGGAGAAGTACATAATACAACTAAAAATAATATATTCAACAATAAAAATACGAATGATCAAACACAAATAACTCAGTAATAAGAGTCATGAATAGTGAAATCAACAATGAAATTAGATATGTCACATAGCTCAACTACGATCAAACATCACCTCTTACTTGGTTCATCCGACTGATATGATAAATGACACTCAGACATATAAATTCGTATTCATATCAAACAATTATATCCTATAAGGCCATAATCAAACTGAACAATCTGGCCACAATCATTTACATTCTTATATGTATCATCCTGCTTTCTAGCAGCAATATCAAAAGAAATTGTTGTTGTTCATATACAAATACAACTCCATTGCTTGATCAACCAGATCAAAAAAGCCATCCAAGCTTTATACATTTCAATTGTGGAGGACCAGTAAGAATTTAGCCCGTATTGAAGGGCTGGCCTGGTGGATAGGGCCTGGGCTAACTTTTTCAGAGCCTGGTACATTTCGACCGAAAAAAAAAAAACTAGCATCTTATTAAATATATTTCAAGTTGGATTTCTTGAACAAGGATGAGAAAGTTGACTAGATTTAGTTAACAATCTCGGACATAAAACCTTAAGTTGTTTACAACCCTAATATCCGCCACCAAAGTATTGAGACTCCCACAAAATGGGATAATAAGCTATCGAATGTTAGATTAATTGGTGAGAGATTGTTTTAGCTTAACCAAGGTCTCGAGTTCGAGTTTTGGGAACGTAACTGGGTTCGGTAGGGAGAACTTTACCGTCTTTGTGATCCTACCCTACTCAAATCCGAATTAGTTAGAGTCTAAAGTGACTTTCGAATACCGAATGGTCTGACCAAAAAACAAAATGGGATAATAATAACAACAATAAAACGTCATAATATTTTTGAACAATTAGCTTCACATTCATAAGCTTAGAAACGATAATGCTGTTTTTTTAATGTAGAAAATCAATTACAAACCACTAGTTAAACATGTTGGTTAATACATTTGCATGGTTCTATCTAATCATGACGTACGTGCAAGTTTACGTTTCGCCTTTAATTCAATCACTGAATTAATAGTCCCATGTTTAGCATTAGGTTTAGCTATGATTTCGGGATATGTTGATATATCGATCCCAAACAACCTCAAATTTTGAACTCGGACACCTGGTTCACATAAGTTTGGTTTTGCTCTATCTTCTGACTTGACTTGTTGCTTCCAATCTATGTAAAGTTGCTTGTGATCAGGAGTGTTTGAGCTAAGAAAGCTAACCACATCTCCTGCACTCACACCCTTCTCCTTCACGAATCGACTCCACTGGCTGGTGAGTACGTACCCCTGACTGCTTTTCCATAATGTATACCTGAACCTCCATTGTTTTCCTTCACTATCCTTCATGAACAAGACTACACCTTCTGAGAAACTTGTAGAATGAAACTGAAAATGCTTCTTAGCTTCGTGCTTTGGTATGGCTAAGCGGCGTTGTTTAATGTCGCTTTTTGTAATCACCTTAGCAAAGAGCTTTATCAGTCCAGGAAATGGACATAGATATAAAGTTTCTTCCTTTTCTTCTCTTTCGTCGTCGTGGTCGTGGTTGTGGTTGTGGTTGTGGTTGTGGTCGTCTTCTTTTGCTACTGCCTTGTCAGAGAGGTTCATGGAAGGCTGCAATGGCCTTGGATGTAAAGCTTCCTCTACCTTCTTCTTATCGCTGTCATGGCTGCGGTACTTTTGCCGGCAACGGTGAAGTAGTTGATGGTGACTGGAAGTCTGCCGGTGCATGTTGATGATATATATAGTTCACGTAGGCTGCTCAAATACATATATCCTAAAACAAAATGCTATTTGTACATAAAGTTAGAAACTTAATTAATTATATATAACTGTTAAATTAAAAGTTAATTTTCCTATTTTTAAAATGTATAACTAAATTAATGAGGACAATGTTCTACCTTCAAAGGAAGCTAAAAGAAAACTCCCCTTGTATTGGAGCAATGGAGGTTTTGGCCAATGCAAGGGTAGGACTCTTCACGTGTTTTTTTTTTTTGAGAGAGAGAGAGAGGCTTCGAGTGGTAGGAATGGTATGGGAGCCACATGGACAATTATCAGCCTCAATGGAGCTCATTTTATAGAAAAGAGAATGGGACACTTGGAATAGTAGGGACAGAATGGAAGCCACGTGGTCAATTATCAACCACAATTTAAGAAATATGTAATTTAAATTGAATTTGACCACCTATGAAAGAAAATATTGAATGGAATCATGTCAATACATCATTATTATCAGGTAGTGTTATTAACTAATAATAAACTAACATATAAGTAGGTCTCATTTAATTTAGTTTTATATCGATTTAGAAAAATAACTACTGTGTGTAAAAAAGTGACGTTCAATTTGTCCATTAATAAGTTTATTGTTAGATGGGACACTGAGTGACAATGGTAATATGGTGTCACCGTTATACCCAATACTTTTCCCTAACATGTGACCTAATTTTTTTTTTATTCAAAGCCACCCAGTGTGGGTGGGGGGTTTGGCATGCCCCCTACTTTTATATAATTAAAAAGAAAAGAGTACAAGGGAGGAGGATATAGAACCAAACCTCTAAAAGTACAAATTAGGAAGAAGGTCAAAGTAAAAGCAAGGTGGTGACTCACCACAAAAAACATGAAAAAATAACTGAAAACACAAAAATAAAATTCATCGACGAACGTGAGGATTCTGTCGAGCATCCAATACGAGAATGCCAACAATCCCAAAAAGAAGGGATGACGAATCAAGAAATTGATGATTGAGCTGTTGAGAGTAAGCCTAATTAGCATGAAATTTGCAGCTTGAATCGCCTCCTACAAGACATGGCAAACGCAAGTCGAGAGAGAAGCACACAAACGTTGAATCCGAGCAAACAGGTAAGCATATACCTAACACCCAGTACTCTGAGAAGCAACCCAAAAAATCACTGTACTTGAATTTGACTCCACTACTAATTCTAAAGTTCCCAAATCTGTGACCAACTCCAACTCAGCACAAACAGTCTGCAGCTCCACATATAGAATAAACTGATGCCCCCAAAACAAGTCAAAAATCCTGAGAACCCAATTCTGGTAGGCCCGAATAACACCCTTTATCGCAGATAACCCCAAATTGCCTTTAGAACATTCATTAACACTGATCTTTATGCAACTCGCTACAGGACGAGTCCAAGAAACCAAACAAAGAGGCCAAGACTGAAGAACTAAGACCTTAAAAGAACCCACAAACTCAACCGACTCATCTCGACGCAACTGACTCGGAGCAAACCCAACCAACTGCATATCAGCCATAACCTTCTGAATCATAACAGGCAGGCTCATCTATAAGCATTACGCGCCTTCCATAAATGCCACAGAAACACGGTAATAGAACCCGCACGTGACCTACAGAAAGAGTACAACACCGTCAATGAAACATCAAAACATAAGGAGACTGAAACGACCAACATCTGATCCTAAACATTCGATAAAAGTGACCCTACACTTGAATTGCAAGCAAACAATCCAGAAAAGATGTCTAAAAGTCTTTACAGCCCCACCATAGACGCATTGGGATACTACATGAAAACCCCGTCTCTCTAAGCCATCATCTGTGGCTAGTAAATCATGAAACAACTGCCATATAAAGATTAACATTGATTCAATTTTTATTTATTTTAATTTAATGATTCAAAATTCAACTCAGGTTTTTTTAATGTAACTAAAGAAAAGAAAAAGAAAAGTAAGTTATTATTTAAAATATAAAAATTGTACAATTAATATTTAATTTTTAGTACTGTAGAATATCTTCAACCAATTAACTAGATTTAATTAGATCAGAATTCGATGGATCCACATTTGATTTTAATTTAAAAATTTTGATATGAATTAATCCAAACCCGATTACATGATAGATTATTTCTCATAATTCTTGTTGACTCATAAAAAAATAGAAATTTGTTTTTGAAAACGTGATTCAAATAACTCAATTAAATTAATTTTTAATTAAATAATTACTCTATCAAGTAATTATTTGATGAAAGTTTGATAAAATTGATTCTTATTTGTATTTGAATGACCTATAAAAAGTATCACTTTCATATACTACTTGGCAGAATTAAAAAAGAATCATTTTCAAACTCTGAGGAGTAATTTAGTCGTTAAGTCTGACATCAAGTAACTTAAAAATTTCAGGTTCAACACTTTTTCTATCTTTTAAAAGCTAGTCACTTTGGTTTTTTTAAGAGCGGTGACTAATGTCCAACTTCAAAGGAATAGCCGACCAAAAACTGAACAACTTGTAAAAAAAGAGAAAGGTAGGATCATTTTCAAATCAAATGTCACCGGTCTTATTCATGCAATGAAATATGCTTCTTTAGGACACTTGAGCCCTGTGTGGTTTACAATGGTTTTTTTTTTTTTAGAAACAATTTTTGAGAGAAAAATTGTTAGATCAACCTTTTTGTTTTTGTTTTTCGAAACTGAGAATAAAAAGTGGGTAGATTTATAAAATAAATTTGAATTATTTTGTGCATTTTTTAAAACAGTCTTTTTAGAATTTAGAACACACCACCACCACACTCCCCCCACTACCACCACGACGTCCACTTTCATCACCATCACATTTTTATTTTTATTATTTTTTAAGTTACTATTTTTTATTCCATAAAACTATTTTTAGAATCATATAAGTAAACAGATTCTACAACATAAAAAAAACCAAGCACACTTTTTTCTAAAACTCTTTTAAAAAATAATATTTAATAGGTAAATCAAACAATGCCTTATTTTCTCCCTCTCTCTCTCTCTCCATGGAAAATATACCTCAACTGTTGTCAGAATCCAACCTCCCACATTTTGCTTTTAATGAAGAATATATTATTCATCATGGTGTAGTGGATCTCACGGCAAAAAAAAACCTCCTTTCTATAACCATGATTGTCGTTGAACTTACCCATTGTAAAGGACCACAGAATAATCTATATATGGGGTCGTAAATACATCAAGTGTCACATGAACTGAGTCACACATTTCGTAACGGGTGGATTCGATAATTCCGAATCATTTCAATTTTTTATCCCAAATTATAACTCAAAAAAATAAATACATTAGAAACGTAAGCCCAATGATAGTTACAAAGCGAAGCACGACATAACATAGTGTATTAATTAAGTTTACCCATCGAACCGTGCATTTAAAAAAGTTTAGTATCGGATATATGCACATATTTCACTTACAAATTCAACCAACGATCCAATAATGATGGAAATAATCATCCGTTGTTATATTTTTTTGTGTGTGTGAAACCATCATCCGTGTAAGATGTTAAGTATCCCGTATGATTATACTACATAACAATGTTAATGTGATATAACCATAGAAATAAATATTAATTTACATGATTGTGGGGTTGTGTGTTCTTTTGGCTGGTGTGGTGAGAACTTTTCAAAGCATCGGTTAAATACACACATATAGCACTTTCGATTTCATTATCGTTGCATGTTCCTTACGAACCACTTGTTTCACTTGCGTCGCGGTCAACCCGAAAACATTATGACAAATTTAGCCAAGCAGCAACACACATTATTTCACTATTTTTTTTTGTTCGTAATATTTCACTACTGCTTTAAATCATCGCTTTATAGTATGTATCTCTCATCATCTTTAATATTTATTTTATTTATATTTTGTATTTATCGTCCCATTCCATTTTACGTCGATGCAATTACTGTGCCGGTCTGTTATCCTTCACTTGTTCAGTGTTTTTTTTTTTCAGTTGTCCTTTATCTGGTCCAGTCAAAGATAGATCATTCACTATAAACTAGGATATTCACGAGTAATAAATTTTTTATGACCTGACTCTAAAAATTTGTTAAGATTTAAACTCAGAATATTTGAATTTACAAGTCGTCCTTCTTACCACTTGAGCTATCGTTGAATTACTTCTTCAGTGTTTTTCATGGTCAGCTCGTATTCAGTTTGATTGAGAATCTGCCTTTATTGGTCTTACCCCAAGTTGGGCATCGGAAAAATTGTGCAGTGGTGCGTGGGGGGTGATCAAGATTTTCTTTGGATAGGTTCTTTTTCTACTTTGTTTGAATACCAGTAGTTTCTTAGGTGGTCCAAACCATTATGATGTCAGCTGTCGTGGCTGAAGAGTTATCACCCTATGTTTAAAGTTGGTGGGGCCTTCAAAAAATTGATGGATACCTCACTATATGAAATGGGTAAAAATTATATAATCGATTCTAAATAGTTGAAATTAAGATTAAGATTATGCGGATTTAAACTCCCATTCAAATAAACGTAACTTTTATATTAACAATACATTCGTCTCAAAGTAGTAGATACTCCATACAAGTTTATATATATATCCCACAAACTGTTCAGACAAGATTTTATTGAGTTAAGTCGTAAAAATGACGTGTCATTTTGCAAGAATAAGTTACTTTTCATTTTGGAACTACAAGGAGGCTGGCTAGAGAGAGGCACCTATATCACACGCACTAGTATGTGATAACATTTTTTGAGCACCAAAAAAAAGATAAAGGGCTTTGTGTAAAACAGTTTTGAAAAAGAAAAAAACTGCAAGATTCAAAAAAAAAAAAAGTCTGCTCATATCAGTGATAAAGAAGAATCCTGGCATTGTCACGGGACTTGAAGTGGCGAGAAAAAGTGAGGAAGAATGGAATCCAGATGCTTTAGATAGGTTTATTTCAACATAACTTTTGGCAGCTGTTCAATATTTCATGAACTTATTCCAAATATTCCTTCTCACTTACATGCATTTTATTATCATTTTAAATAATCATCTATTTTAAAAACTTAGGTTATTAGAGAATATAACTTAAGTATTTATATTTCAATATGACTCCTCACGTTTGGGTGCATACTAGATTTTGGGTTGGGTTTAATATGTGAAAATCTTTTAATCATTATAGTGCGATAAAATTTGACTTAAGCTATTAGATAGGATATAACTTAAAGATTTTTATACTTTTACATATCAATTTTTCAAATTGAAGCCATTGAATGAGGACAAAGTATAACTATGATGTGATACTAGAGTTTCACCAAAGGAATATCTTTGGGACACTTAATTTTCAAAACTAAGTCAATTTTAAACTTATTTTTCAAATTAAGTCATTTTCATAAAACGCCATTGATTATCCTTTTTTGGGTCATCTCAATCGAATTATCGCTTGACATGAATTGATTTGAGTGGAGTTTGTGCAAGTGTTCTTCACATCATTACCAAGGGGAGTTCAGAAAGTTCTCATAAGCAACTAACTTATTCTTGCCGACTTAGATATCTATTGATTTGAAAATGCCCAACAACCATGTTCTTGAAGATGCAACCACTAGAAGATGCAATTACCAACGCTTCTTGAACAAAAAATAGGACTTCGGGGTTTCTTTTGTAAAGCTGCTAGTAGAGGTGTTCATGGGCCTGGTCGTGCTAGTCCCGCGAATTTTTTTTAAGTCGGACCTGAATAATGTAGGCTCAAATCTTTACTTAAGTGAGTTATCGGTCGGGTCAAGTCGAGTTTCGAGGTAGAGATAAGCTACCCGCAACCCAAGTCGCGAGCCCATTGGACAGGCTTACTCCCAAGCTTTTTATATACAACTTTATTTAAAAATAATGAACATTTTTATAACTTAATATTTGTATAAATTATATTTTTGAATAAAAAATAGAGTTAAAATGGATAAAAATAAACACCTACTTACTTATCTATCATTTGTATTACTCTATGATTTAAAACTTGTATGTTTAATACATGGAAAAAAATATATATATTAGTTATAGTATCTAAATTTTTAAAACTTCAAATTTCGACATTGAGAGACTTATTTTAAAATTTCAAGTTTAATGATTTAAAAGTATAACTTTTTTTCAAAAGAATGGTGGCGCGGGCAGGCTTGACAGACGGGTTCTTGGACCTAGTTTTAATAGGTTTTTTGGGTGGGCTATTAGGCTGAACTTCGGGTCAAGTATTGGGTTTGAGGGTAAACTCAAACTCTTTTTTTTAGGATATTGGGATCGGACTTTGATAGACCAATTATCGGGCCCATTTTTTTCGAACCCGGGGCCCGTGGGTAACCCAGCCCATGGACACCCCTAACTTCTAAAATGGATAACTATTGATTTGTGAGACTCCAACATTATTTGGCTGTGAGATGATTCTAAATTTTGTGTCTTTTAAGTATGTAATTTTGTTATAGCTATTATTTTTGGCAACTTCATGCTCAATCTCTCAACGAATTTGATATTAAATCATCAGTGGCAGTCATAGAGATTGTTTTGCACCGTAATGGTTAATGAATGACCATGATATTCTTCAATTTATATGTTATGTGCAAATGGTGTTCAATGAAATGCATGAGTTAAGGTTTTATTATTTTTTGTGCAAAAAATTTTTAGATCTCCACTTTTACTTTGTTGTTTTGATATATTGATCTTGAATTTTTTCTGATATGAATGAAAAAATTAAGTGTTCTTTTGTTTAAACTTATGAACTGTTCTATTAGTAGTTGTGGTTGTTATTCTGATCATGTGATTGTTTAGTTCACTTTATTGTCTAGTTTCGTACAGTGATTGCGATTGTTACTGTGATCGTTTGGCTATCTAGTTCATGTTATTGTCTAGTTTCGTAAAATTTTGACAACAGATGTGATTGTTACTTTTATTATGTCGTTGTTACCGTGCTCGTGCTGCTGTCTAGTCCACCACCACTCTATACTCTAGCCATGCTATCTCTCATAGCAACTCCATTATACCCCACTCACGTAAGCATTTTTGTTACTATGATCATGTTACTATGACAGTGAATATTATTGTTACTGTTTTGTTGTTACTGTTATTGTCTATTTTGTAATATAACTATTTATGTTATTAAGAGTAAATTAATCTTTATACTTTTAATTTTTCTTTAAGCCCCAAAGAAAACGTGTCTATCCTTTTTGTCCCAAAAGTGCACAACTGTACACCCGCCTCTAAAAAATCTAATATTCAAGTTGAATTGTAAATCTTCATATTATTTTTATTCAATTTAAATTTGTTGAGATAGTAAAATTTGAATAATGACAATGAAATTCACTATATGTGTTACTGTCATTGTCACCATGGCTGTTACTTTGATCGTGTGATGGTTTAGTTCACGTTACTGTCTGATTTCGTAGAATTTTGGCAATAACTGTTGTTGTTACTGTAATTGTGTTACTGTCTTGTTCACAATCACTTTATGCTCCAGCCTTATTATCTTTTATAATACCTCCATTCCCAACCATCATCCTTTACACCCCACTCTTACGGACATTATTGTTAATGTGATCGTGTTGCTGTGAAAGTGATTTTTATTATTATTGTCTCGTTATTATTGTTACTGTATCGTTATTATTGTAATTTTGTCGTTGTTATTGTTACTATGCCATTATTATTATTATTGTCTTATTATTATTGTCTATTTTGTAATATAATTATTATTTTATTAAGAATAAATTAGTCTTTATACTTTCAGTTGTTTTAAATCCCAAAAAGAACGCACCAGTCGTTTTTCTTCCAAAAATCCTTAAGTGTGGCCTGGCTTCCAAAAAGCTTAAAAAAATAAAACAAAAGAGGAGTATTACAAGTCAAGCCCCCATCAAGTTTGATGCAGAGTTGCTTTCTCGGGCCAGTTGGTTAATCAGCAAGTCCATCAGCAAGAACTTTGGGCTGGGCAAATTTCAGAAAGTTAGCCTTCTTGCCTTTAGTAGTTAAGGTTGCCCAATACAGTTTTTATTGTTGGAGGGCCCAATAGAAAATTGAGGCATATTAGAAACATTTTTTTTTTGGGGGTAAGTAAAATATATTAAAGCTTGAAGCGTCAAAAATGTCACCTAATTTCGAAGGGTGACAAGTTTGATTTGGGCAAATTGAAGACATCGGAAAAGGTCGATTGGATATATATCTAAATTTGTCTGTCGAAAATGATTTTCCACTGTATTTTAGTATACAATATCATAGTTACTAAGCCAATGTCTTCTCTCTAATAAAAGATTAACTCGTATCCCGTTGTCTAGGGATTTTGGGGGCATGAGTTAAGCATATAGTTGATTACTTTTTCTATTTTTAGATTGAACATAGGTACTTTTAGGGTCTATCTCTCGAGGTGTGCAACGTTGCATTTCTCAAATACACCTCAATGGTCATGACTATTTGGAAAAGTAGACTAGAAAATGAATCATGCTCTGTGAACTTGGGTCTGGGCCGTGACCCTTTTGGTTCTGAAGGCTGACTCTACTTCGACTTGTATGATCACAAAAGCTAAGCTTATGTACATTTAAAACTTTTTACTAAGCTTAAGTTTTTATATTGGTTTTAGTTTCAGAACCGAGAGCGGTTTAAGAATATATGAGACTTAAAACGATAAGTGTTAATGATGTTTTTTTTTAAATTCAGGTGATAAAATTTTAATTTTAATTTTTTGAGATTCATAATTACTAATTAATCTTTTTTTTATCCAATTTATGACAACATATTATTTGAATCAATGGTATAACATTTGAGCAAAAATATTTTGATAGAATTATAACCTATTCCATCAATAATATTTTTGTTTTTTTATTTGTTTTGTATATGTTTCATTGAAATTGTGTTATTACATGATTGGCTATTATTAGAAATAACATTTATTTTTATCTTTTTTTTTTGAGTTATTTTTTTTTATTTTTTTTTCATTTTTTTAAGATCTTGTTTTTTCATGTTCTATATCTTTTATCAATTCACATATAACAATCATTGACTATTATTAGAAATACATTTATTTTTATTTTTTGTTGAATTATTCCACTATTTTTTTTATTAGGATCTTTTACTTGTTTATGTTTGCAACTTTCAACTAAAATTTTGTTATATTTTATTTGTTACAATTAACAACTTTATCAAAAAAAGAAAAAATTGAAATCTAATCAGTTTTTATTTTATATCTTTTATGCGAATGAATAGTTTGGTTGATGTTTTGTGCTAAAATAATAACAAAATCGAGTTTGAGGGTAGAGAATGTGTTGGGTTTAATTTTTTTTTCCGTACAAGAGAGAGAAAGATTGATCCTTATTGTATTGTTTTTCATAATAGAAAGTCAAAAAAAAAAAATTGATGATGTGAGACTTTCAAGAAATTTGATTGCTTGAAATGAGTTGGACTTTGGATCTAAATTTTAAAATTACTTTTTGTTCGTTTATTCTTTCAAATATTTTTTTTGTTAGAATAAATCGTAAGGTTCAAACCCATGACTATTAGGTCTAACGACGAGATTGTCACCAGCATATCAACCACCAAATCCTCAAATACCTAGTATATATGTACTATTTTTACAAGCTTATGACCATCTTTAGCTATATATGTCCTATTTTTACAAGCTTATGACTATAATTAGTAAGGAGATTAAGTTATGCATATAACCTAACCACAAGTATGTACTCTTTTTTTGTCCAGTTACATTTCAATGAGTTCAAGTAAGACCAAAGAAAAAAGAAGGATCGATATTAAAACGTTAAGATCGATTTTAAAAAATTAATTTCTATCTTAAAATGTGAGAATCCCGTATAGCTACTTTTAACGTCACTCTGACCAAAAAATTATCTAATCCGCAGTGTCATAGTATTGCTCTTATTACCCGAAGTACCATTGATTATTCAAAGTTTAGTAGACTGTCACAGTCACATTTACACAATACTCCAAGACAAGCTTCAGTTAATGTCAACGAGTGGTCACCATTCAGGCCCTCAATGCAATGTACCCACATTCATCACTGAAATTCAAAGCCCAGGTGGTGGTGGTGTCTGATATGTCTCCCTTGGCATGACAATAACAAACACTCCATGGTCATCCTTCCTACCCTTCACAAGACAGGTGAGACCACCGCCCACCACCACCTCCACAGACAAAAGACAAAGAGCTTTCATTGACCACCCTTCCACTCCCATACTCTACCATAACTATTTGACTTAGTGTTAGAAAACCCACACTACTACACCACTTTTCTACTTGATCACTAAATGTTCCAACCTCATATCCCTTGTTGGAATGCCATGTAATTCCATTGAAGTATGAATTTAACCTTGGTGAAATCTTATCATAACTGAGTTGACTGATTAATTCCGTTTTATAAATGAATAGATAAAGTCCGAATATATATGACACAAAGGACTAAAACTGATAAGCCCAACATCAATTAGACTAGGCTCAATAAATCAAGAAGGGCTAAGTCAACTAAAAAGTGATCCAGACCCACTTTGCCAGTTCGACTAGGTACAAGATCCAGAAAGCCCGGAGAGATAGAAGCAACTGGTAGAGAATATCGGGATATGTATTCATGAAGATCCAATCCTACCATAATTGTACTTACCTAAAGAGTAAATCTTCTCTCTTACGTCGCAGCCTCTCTAAACCTATATAATGTAAGCTTTCTCCATATAGAAGGGTAAGACCATCACCTTGAGACGCCAAAATGCCTCTATATCTCACACATCTCTCTACACTTTAAGTTTCTCTCTCTCAAAACATTATAATTCTTCTGGAATGTAATCTCTTAGTAACTTTTATTCATCAATCAAGATCTCCGGCCAGTGCTGTTGTTTCCGAGAGTAGAGTAAGTCATCCATACCGAACCACTATAAATCTGCATATTTACTTTTATTTACTGTTTTGTCATTGATCTACCATTACTGTTTATTAATTACATTCATTTATATATTTGATTGTTGATCTTGCACGAAGATCAATTTGTGCATCATAAAAAACTGTAATTTTTTACACCATAGCGACTAAAATGTTTTTCGCTTTGGAGGAAACCAAAACAGATCCAAACTCAAATATACTCGGGTCACATATAATAATAAAAAATTTAACACTACGATTTGGATCCCTCATATAATAGCAAAATTTCCATCTTATAAGCTCCATACTTGAAAAAGATCTAGGAGGGGGCCAGCCAACAGCTATGACAATGAGCCACGTCTGTTTGTTCACAAGCCTCTGCAATTTTTAGTTGGGAAAAAGTATCTTTTAGGGGTGGGGGTGGGGGGGTGTTTAGAGGAAGCTTAACTGTTTCTTGCATGTGAAGAAGAGTAAGTGGCGGTGAAAACACGTGACAGAGCAACGGTCGTAGTACTGGTAAGTCATGTGGCAAGTGACCGTTGAGGGCATTAATTCGTACTTGTGGGAACACCTTCCCTTTTTCTATTCCCTTCGCACTAGGCATAGATTTTCTTTGATTCCCATTTCTAATTTGACTGGTTTTTGTTTTTGTCTGCCCTAGTTATTGCTTCTCGAGGTTCCATTCCATGGCAATCACTCCCGATTGGGTCAATAAATTCAGTAATGCAATGCTGATCAAATTTTGGGACTAAATTTTGAGCTCAAATAACATGACAACATATTATTTAAAATTTTTATTGAGACACAAATGATATTACACCAAATAAATAAGTCCAACTCAGTTGCCATGTTATTTGAGCTCTAAATTTGTTCTCAAAATTTGGTCAGTGTAGTATTACTCAAATAAATTTTAACACTGCATATTGGTTCGATAAAAAATTAACGAAATGAGTGCATTTTTAAGCGATTTGGATCATGTATTTGTGGGTTCGTAAGACCTATTTAATAAATGAGTCATTCAAATAAGATCAAACATGATTCAGATTGCAAACCCTATTAAACATGATTTATATATATGAGGATTTTCACAGGAGACAAACCGTTTAACTATTAATTGATCAGGTATAAAATTAAATAAATTTTAGCATGACAAAACTTAAAAATAAGATAGGACGTGACCATGGCAAGTCTCCTTACTAATTTCGCCCGAGCCTGAGTGAAAGTGAAGTAATGGTGGGCATATCCATCCCAACTAAGGGTATGTTTGGATTCGCCAAGAACAACACCTTATGATATCATTTACATGTTTTTTTTTTTTGCCTTGTATCAATAATAGTCGTATGGATAAAAATGCCCCTACAAGCATAAATCTCACCTAAAAGTGTGGTTTTTGATCATTAAGCTAGTGGTGATTCCAAAAAAGAATTAAAGCTGTCAAAAAAAGAACTTGGAAAACAGTTGCAAAGGGTTTTGGGGGGAATTCCAGCATAGAATATGAAGAATTCCAAGACAATTATGAAATGGGCTTTGAACAAATGATTATAAGGAGCGTCCATATATGGTATTTTACTTTAAGCAAATTAGGCTGCTAAATTCATGGTAAAACTCACTGAAAAGAAGAGAAAAAGAAAAGAAAAGAAAAGAAAAAGATTCATTGAATGGCGCTGTAAAATATCATTTTCCAAGCACAAAAAAAAAAAGGTGCCTAGGAGTCCAAATGATCATGCCAAATATGATAGAGAAAAAAAGCCAAAAAAAAGTAGTGAGACTTGTCCATGATTTGGGTTTTTACAGCTATCTAACCACCGACTCAATGGTCACTAAAAAGCCATAACGTTATGATCTTAAGTGTTGGGCAAGTACTCGAGGGCTCTTGCACTTGGATGCTTCTTAGTGGCCCCAAGTTCTAACCGCTCTCTTTGTGGCCGTTCCTCGGATCTTGTTCAACAAAAAACATGGAGAGACCCTGAATGGTAAGAACTTTCTAACCTCATACAAATTAATAGTTCTTTCTTTCCTCCCCCACAACTTTTAAGTAGTGGGTGGCTAAAAGGAAAGCAGAGAATGTAATTTCCACAATGTTTTGATCGTGGAAATGACAACCCCCCCTTCTCCCGAAAAACGACTATCTAATTAGAATTAATAATTGACCGAATTATGCTGGATTTGTATCGATGGTGTCTCAGTCAGGTTGTATTGCAACTTGTTCAACTCATATTCAACCTATTCATAATAATGAAATCCTCCCATTCTGACTACCTCGATGGCTTGTCAATTTTTCATTTCATTTTTATAATGTAAAATGAAACAGAAACTGACATTTTTTATAATAATCAAGAAGTGAAATGGTTCACCGAGTTAAAGAGCTTGATTAATACACTTTAATGAAATCATTTGCTTGAAGTAACTATATTACTCGGAGAAGATAGTGGTTATAGATATTTGAGTGTGAAAATTGCTCGTCCTTTTACAAGATTGGGATTTGCCTATTTATATTCTAGGATAAAGTGGTTCTCAAATAATGATGGGGCGGTCCCGTAGTTTATTAAGATTTTTGAAAAGGAATATTTGACCGTTAGAGATTATATTCCCTTATGTGTAACATGATATTCTAGTAGTTGGTGATGTGATATTGATGACTTACCCCAGATAAAGTCTAATGTTATAATTTTCTTTTTGCATTTTCTCTTGTTATTGACTCAGCTACTTTAGATAAGTAGACCTTGTCCAGGAATGATTGAGCTAGTTCTAATCCTTGTCGACATGGTTTATGGTTTGACCTGACCTAAGCTCTCGTCAGCAGGTCGGTCACTCTGTCCTTTAAATCAGTGATTATCTTATTTGTGCTATCGACTTGTTTTCCATGCTGATTTTAGTCTTAATATCATCATTAACTATCACATTTTCACAGTGCACTTCAAATTTAATTCTTCAACTATAGCTAAGAGAAGTTAAAACCCACGCAAATAATAGAATAAATAGTTCAAAAATGTTTTAGTTTGGAGGTTACTATATTCTTATAATTTTGCACACAAACGGATACATTTGAATTGTGAAACAAAACGAAACCTTGTACGACCATATTTGGGATTCCAAACGTACTAAGTTCTCCCCAAGAAACTGGACCCCACATCACGTGGACCTCCCACTCAACCATTTTTTTTTCCGCAACAAAAATCCCATTTCACCCTTTCCCGAAATATCACCAACATCATAATGAATTTCTACTTCTATAAAACTACAATTCCCAAAATATCACAACCCAATTTTCACGGGATATATAATGTGTCTCCTTATTTGGAGGTTAAAATTGCGCTAGCTCACTTCATTTGATAAAGGTCTTATGGACGGTTCGGTAGTTTAGTCTGTTCTTTAGCAATTATTCTTGTCTTTAAAAGTACATAATACATGTTTTAATTTAATTTAAGTTACGATGATCAATCGTTGAATCGAAAAAAATAATAGACATAAGTCTAAACATCAAAATGGATAGATAATTCAAGGGTGAGATATTGAATTGGAGACAAATCATGAGTTTTGGATGTATTGAGTTCGATTATTGTTAATGATTATGAAATTTAATTAATATTCATAATTAACGAGTAATGATAAGTGTTTAAAATATATTTTAGAGTGACTGAGTCTATTTAAACTTACATTAGAGAAGTTCTATAGTCACAAAAACACAAATAATAATAATAAAATGAAAAACAAAATTCGTCCAACCTAAACTTAAAACAGAGCACCTCGTAGTTCTGTCACTCAAAAGCGAAACGGCGAGAGATTTCTGTGTCAGATTCCATCTGGCTGCACCCCCAACATCTTCCTTTTTTTCTCCCCCAAATTCCAAGGGAAATAAACATCCCTATCTCCATCTCATTGTCTGAATTAGTTTCTCAAAAGAATAGACATTTCAAAGTTTTCTCTTCACTTACAATCCCCGTGTCATCAAAATCACGAGATTTCCCCCCCCGAAAACCCCATCAACCCGAGAAACGTCAAGAAAAACACA
>CM042185.1:46258415-46275766 GCA_023539305.1 Ilex asprella
CTTATACAAATTCAAAATGTTATACTATACAAATGATATTAATGATAAATTTGACCAATTTAATTATTATGTCAGAAAAAATCTTGTGTTTCAAGATCAGTCATAATCGTTGACCTATTAGAAGAGAAAATATTAAGGAAAAAAATTATAATTTCTTAATCATTGGATAAATGAATTTGAAACTGTAAGATGTGTTCCAAGATAAGTCATAATCGTTAATTTTTTAAGAAAAAATATTAAGGACAAAAATTATAAATTTTTGACCGATGAATGAATGAATTTGAGACCGGATAATTGATTTATTGAAGCCCCCTTATTTTATATTACAAACTGACTTAAAAACATATTAATTTATAGACATGTAATTAAAATCGAGTTAAATATGATAGAAACTAAAAATTTAATTTATCAAAGAGCATATCGCCAAAATATTTTATATCAAAAAATTATTTACAAATATCATTTATAAAATATTTTTATTTTTAATTTAGAAAATTGTTAATTAATAAGAATATATTAGCGTTGAGTTTTTTTAAGAGTTAAAAAAAATTAATCTTGAACTTTTGATTCAAGATATGTGTAAGATATGTTAGTTTGATATAATTAATTAAATAAATACAATTAAAATTAATTATATTCAATATAAATGTATTAAGTAGCGCTCTTATTTTTTTTTTATCTTAAATTGATGAATTTTTTTTAATCTCATTGTGCCTTATACAAATTCAAAATGTTAGACCATATAAATAATATTAATGAAAAATTTGATCAATTTAATTATTATATTAGAGAAAATCATGTATTTCAAGATCAACAGTAATTGTTGACCTGTTGGGAGGAAAAAAATTATAATTTCTTAAACGTTTTATAATTTCTTAACCGTTGGATGAATGAATTTGAAACTGTAGGATGTATTTTAAGATCAATTGTAATCGTTAACTTTTTGGAAAGAGAAATATTAAGGAAAAAAATTATAATTTCTTGGTCGTTGGATGAATGAATTTGAGACCATATGATGTGATAGAAGTTCAGCCGCAATTGTTGACTTTTTTTAAGGGAAAATATTAAAAAAAAATTATAAATGCTTGACCGTTGGATGAATGAATTTGAGACAGTAGGATCGGCTTGTTGAAGCCTTTGATGAATGAAAGTCGTTGGATGTTGAAGCCTAAATTGACTTGAGACCGTTGGATGTTGAAGCCTTAATTGATTTGTAACCGTTGGATGTTAAAGTCTTGGGATTTGAGGCGCTCTGTTTTATATTATAGATGTTGTTAGATTATTTAAAATATTATATTTAATTAGCTTGGGCTTGGACGGGTACGGGGGAAGCGGGGACGGGGACGGGAATTAAAAATTTACCCGTGGACGGGGATGGGGATAAAAATTATACCCGCTAACGGGGGTAGACCGGGGATGGACGAAATTTTTTTAAGCGGGTATGGGGATAGAGACTACACCCCCCGCCCCCGCTTCGGTCCATTGACATCCCTATTTGTAACCTAGGTGGTCATGAGTCCCCATTTTTTTCTAAGATCACGTTGTTTAGTCATTATTTGAGCAGTAACTTATCTCTCACTCCATTGGTTCGCACCGCACCGGAATTTTGACCTTGGTTTTATACATCGTAATGAGTAAAGTTGTTTAAACCCACAAATTTAATATAATTTATTGACTTATTCATGCAGTAGTGACGTGGTTCATTAACATTATTACAATTGCAATTGTTATGAAAACTATAAACGGCCAACAGAGATTACCGACTATAGGTAACCAGTACATTTTGTAGTGTGCCCCAGAAACAAGGCATTAAAACGTAAATTTGAAGAAGTCCACAGTAGATTACAGATGGTTTCCAGTAGGGTGCTTATGCATGCATTCGTGTGAGAATGCTGTCAATGGCCGGCAGTGAAATTTCAACGTCTTTTTAACATTAGAGAATCCATCTAAGTAGAGTAAAATTCTAGCAACTTGAACAGGTTAAAAAGGTCAATTCGGATTGAACCCAAGTTGTAAAAATTTCAAATCGAGTTCAACTCAAACATAAATTTGAATCAAACTCAGATTATTGAACTTGTTATTTTTCGCCTAAGCCGATCCAAGAAACTAAATATTAGCCTAAGTAGTAAATATTTTGAGTTATGCTCAGATCGAAAAGACCATCTTTCGGCACTTCCATGCCAGCACGGGTGTCTTATGACAACTAGTAATTAATGGACCACCGTCCACGATTGATCCGGCACCAGTGACTATGAAAAAAATGACACACGAAGAGTGACACCAGTTGACTAGAACACAGCTTGATGATACCAAAAAATAATTTCAACGGTGAGCTCAGATCTATAGAACAGGTCAGGAGGTCAGATAGAAAAGATGAAGATCTCGGAGGACTAGAGCTCAGTCTCACTCAGAATGTAAACCGACTGGAATGACATAGGGACAGCTGGATAGACAACAAGCACCCCCCAAATAAAGAGAATGTGAACGAAAAGCTAGAGTCAAGGCGCAAAACTCTCAACCAAACAAGATCTTCTTACGAAAATCAAGGAAAATCCCACGGATGCAAAACAGAGATCTCGGTGCAGATCCCTTAGAACTAGAAATTAACCTATATATGCCGAACGGTGCCCCCATAGGTGGGGGGGCAGAAAGAGAACATCATTTTCCTGTAATTGAAGTTATCAATAAAGAAAAGGGAGCAAGAGCCTTCATTAGAGAGTGGACTAACCAAGCTCTGTAGCTGGTGAACCACTATATTTTTACGGTGTTATTACCTCTATATCAAAAAAATCCAGCCCACACCATCACAAAAAATTTCATGAGCCATGCAGCTCTCATGCAGCTCTGATATCACCTCAATATCACGTTCATTGACTTTGCTCATTCGCCTGAATTGCATCATCAGTTTGGCGTCGTCTGTGAGAACCGACTGTTCTCTTTTTACAAATACGCTGATTTTTTAGTGACTGATGGTCTCAACCCGCAATACAAGCCGAGGTCAAACTAATCCGTCGCACATACAGGATCAACAGGAAGCCACCAATGGCAGACAAGCTGAAAATAATCCAGAAACTAATCCCCTCACAGGGGACTCCCCAAAGAATAACGAGTTGGATGCCCTCCGTCTTGTCAATCAGCGTCTACTACAACAAAACGAGGAGCTACTAAAACTCTTGAAATACCCACAGGAGGCACGACCAGCCCAAGAAGGCCCAAGTAATCTTCCTCGCAGGAAACAGTGCCACCTCGACCCCCTCAGAGAGGTCAACAAAGGAGGAGAGAATAGCCAGACCATGGGAAAAGATCCACAACTGCCTCCCGAGAATGGCCACAACAAAGAGGTACAAAGCCGAAATGATGGAGGGGGAAGGAGTGATTTCATCCCCTACCAGCAAGAAAGAAGAGAACAGTATTGGGAACAACGCTTCGAGGATATCAAGCAAGAGCTCAGCCACATGAAGGAGACTATAAGAAGCACGGCTTCTGTCACAACGGATGCCCTGATGTAGCAGACAGAGTCACCATTCACCACGGGGGTGCTACACTTTCCTCTCCCCAGAAAATTCAGGTTGCCTCAAATTGAGGCCTTCGACGAGACCAAAGACCTATGGATCACCTCAACACGTACAAAAATCAAATGAAGCTGCACGGGTATTAGGAACCCGTGCGGTGCAGGGCCTTTGCCATCACTCTTAAAGGATCAGCCCTAGCATGGTTTAACAGACTCCCCCCAGCTTCAATCTTTTCCTTTAAAGAACTCTCAATCTCCTTAGTATCCCACTTCATAGGAGCTCGGATATACAGGAAGCCGAGCTATCATCTCTTGAATGTAAAGCAAGGAGCAGACGAGAACCTCATATCATACGTTCAGAGGTTCAATTCAGAATCTTTGAAGGTAGATGTCCCTGACAAAAAGTTCGCCACAACCGCCTTCATTGCGGGGCTTGGGGTACAATCGAAAGATCTGATATTTTCCATATCAAAGAACCCTCAAATAAGTATGGCTGAGGTGTTGGCTAAAGCAGAGAAGTATATCAATGGTGAAGAAGCACTCCTCTCAAAGATGGAAAGTTCTTCATCACAAAAGAGAAGGGGAAAGGAAGAAAAGAAGAGGGAGAGAAGTCCCAGGAAACAAAATGAGCGAGGCAGATCTCCAAGGAGAGATAGAGATCGTTCTCCAAAGAGGAGAGGCAATGTGAGAGATCATCTGGGGCCCCCACAGCCGAAGCTGCAGTCGAGGTACCCACCTCGACAGCTAACCCCCCTTACCGCCTCCATATCGCAAGTCTTGTATGAGGTGCAGAACGAGAAGTTCCTGAGATGGCCTCCTCGGATGAAGGTGGATTCAGAAAAAAGGGATCCCACCAAGTACTGTGATTATCATAGAGATCATGGCCATCACACAGATGATTGCATTTAGCTTAAGAAGGAAATCGAGTTTTTAATTCAGCGAGGATAATTGCGTCGCTTTGTGGCCCAGGAATACCCAAATCGAGCTCTTCCACCTCCATCATCCCAGCAACAGGCTCCTGCGCAACACCAGCAACCCATGGGAGAGATCAGAGTGATATCAGGAGGATTTGCAGGAGGAGGAGAATCCAACGCAGCCAGGAAGGCCCATCTGCGCAGAATCCGAGGTGATGAGATGTTAGAGTTGTGTACTACAACCAAAGTACCACAGCTAGACTCCACCATAACCTTTTCAGACTCAGATTTGGAGGGCTGTCACCATCCCCATGATGATCCGTTGGTAGTAAGAGCCGTCGTGGATAACAGGACAGTGCATCGGGTCTTGATAGACAATAGAAGCTCGATAGACATCATTTTTGCGTCTACTTTTGACAAAATGGACATAGGAAGAGAAAAACTAGAGCCAGTAAATACCCATCTATTGGGATTTTCAGGGGGAAGGGTGTTGTCCCTGGGATCAATTCAGCTCATACTCACCATAGGGGACTCTCCCTGCCAGACCACCATAACTGTAAAGTTCCTAGTGGTTGACGTTCCCTTAGCGTACAACATGTTATTAGGGAGAACTTCCTTAAATGCAATGAGGGTCATCCCTTCGGCATATCACCTCGTCATAAAGTTTCTGACAGAGAATAGAATCGGAATGGTCAGAGGAGATCAGCGTGTAGTTAGAGAATGTTACATGGCCTCTATGAAGTAGAATGAGGTGGAAAGCATCCAATTGGAGGAGCTTGACATGAGGGATGAGCTAGAAACTAGACCAACGCCATCGGAAGAGCTGGAGCCTGTTCAGCTTGATGGAGAACCAAAACACCTTGTCTATATTGGGTCCAAGCTAAGCAAGGAGATTAAAGACCTTTTCATCCAATTCCTGAAGAAAAACGCTGAAATATTCGCTTGAAAGCAAGAAGACATAGAGGGTATTGACCCCTCGGTCATCACTCACAAGCTAAGCATAAACCCTGCCTGCAAGCCCGTCAAGCAAAAACGAAGAAGCTTCGCCCCGGAATGTCAGAAAGTCATTTATCAGGAGGTCGGCAAGCTTTTCCAAGCCAAAGCCATCAGGGAAGTAGATTACCCTGTTTGGCTGGCCAATGTGGTCCTTGTTAAGAAAACCAATGGCAAGTGACGATTATGCATAGACTTCACTGATCTCAATCGAGCTTGTCTCAAGGATAGTTTTTCTCTACCTAGGATCGACTTGATAGTGGATGCTACCGCTGGGCATGAGCTCCTCAGCTTCATGGACGCTTTCTCAGGGTATAACCAAATCAGAATGGACCCCAATGACCAAGAGAAGACCTCATTCGTGACGAAACAAGGAACATGTTGCTACCAGGTCATGCTTTTTGGTTTAAAGAATACAGGAGTCACGTACCAACGCCTGATAAATAGAATGTTCCAGAGACAAATTGGAGTAACAATGGAAGTCTATATTGATGATATGCTGGTAAAGTCATTAAAGGCTGAGCTCCATATCCAACATCTGGTAGAATCCTTCGGGGTTCTCAAGGAGTACAAGATGAAGCTCAACCCTGTCAAATGTGCCTTCGGGGTTTTGGCAGAGAAGTTTCTAGGCTTCATAGTAAATAGCAGGGGGATAGAAGCCAATCCTGCCAAGGTAAAGGCAGTATTAGACATATAACCACCCTCAAACACGAGAGAGATTCAGCGACTGACAAGGAGAATAACTGCCCTGAGCCATTTCGTGTCTCGATCAAATGATAAATGCCATCCTTTCTTTTAAGTACTGAAGAAAGCTTTTGAATGGGATGCCCAGTGTGAAGAGGCATTTAGGTCCTTAAAGGTTTATCTGAGTTCCTCCGCAATTCTGGTCAGCCCCATAGAAGGAAAGGTGCTCACCCTATACTTGGCTGTCTCAGATTTTTCTACCAGCGCAACACTCGTTAGAGAAAAAGACATAGCTCAACAACCAGTGTATCACTGCAGCAGAGCTCTCAAGGGTGCAGAAGAGAGGTACCCGAAAATGGAGAAACTTATCTTAGCCTTAGTTATCATAGCCAGAAGACTCAGACCATACTTTTAGGCCCATACCATAGAAGTCCCGATAGACCAACCAATGAAACAGGTGTTATATAAGCCTGATTCCTCTAGGAGATTGGTAAAGTGGGTCATTGAGTTCAGCGAATTCGACATCAGGTATAAACCAAGAACTATTGTCAAAGGTCAGATCCTAGCAGATTTCATCGCAAAATTTATAACAGGAACACCTACGGAGACCACGTAGCTAGTACCTGATCTCCTAATGTGGAAACTCTCGGTAAATGGTGCAGCCAATGCCCAAGGAAGCGGAGCGGGCCTAATTTTGACCTCACTAGACAGAGTGGATGTCGAATACGCCTTGAGGTTTGGGTTTAGAGCCTCAAACAACGAGGCTGAACATGAAGTTGTTATTATAGGGCTCAATCTGGCTCACTCGATGGAGGCAGAACAGTTAGAAATCTGCAGTGATTCACAGCTTGTGGTAAGACAAATAGAGGAGTCTTATGAAGCTAAAGGAGAGAAGATGATCCTTTATTTCAGAAAGGTACAGGAATTGATCAAGAAATTTATACAAGTTAAAATCAAGCACGTTCTCAGATCTGAGAACTCAAGAGCAGACTCTTTGGCAAGGCTTGCAACCGCCTCACAGGAAAATTTGGAGAGGTTAATTCCAGTTGAGCATCTAGCAAAACCCTCCGTTGACCTTGAAAATGAAGGAATATTCCCTATGCATGCCTCACTGAGCTGGATGGACCCTATTCTGGGATACATTCGAAATGGAATCTTGCCAGAGGACCCCAAGGAAGCAGTAAAGCTAAGAACCAGGTCAGCTAAATTTTCTATCTTACAGGAAAACCTTTACAAGCGAGGATTTTTAACACCTCTCCTTAAATGTGTGGAGAGTGAAGACGTCAATTACATACTCAGAGAAATTCATGAGAGAGTGTGCGACAATCACATCGGAGCACGGACATTGACAGGAAAAGAATTAAGGCAGGGATATTATTGGCCCACAATGCTCAAGGATGCCCTAGAGTTTGTCAAGAAGTGTGCAGTCTGCCAAATAAACGCCAATCTCCTTCATTGCCCACCAGAGCTCCTGACCTCGGTGGTTAGTCCTTGGCCCTTTCAGCAGTAGGGCCTGGACATACTCGGGCCCCTTCCGATTGGTATGGAACAGTGCAAATTCGCCATTGTTGGGGTGGACTACTTCACTAAATGGGCAGAGGTGGAACCTTTGGCTACGATCACGGAGCAGAAAGTCCAGAACTTCACATGGAAGTCCATAATCTGTAGATTTGGAATCCCCAGGGCTATAGTCTCTGACAATGGGAAGCAATTTGACAACCTTAAGTTCACAAGATTTTGCGCTGAGCTGGGAATAAAAAATTACTTTTCAGCCCCAGCTCATCCACAGTCCTATGGACAAGTAGAGGTAACCATCAGGACCATCAAAACTGCGTTGAAAACCAAACTTGAAGGCCTGAAAGGGAAATGGGTGGAGCATATTCCAGAGGTATTATGGGCTTATAGAACGACTGTAAGGTCAGCAACCCAGGAAACACCATTCGCTTTGGCTTATGGAACAGAAGCAGTATCCCTCGTAGAAATTGGGATCCCATCCCCAAGGGCCGAGGTCTCTGATCCGAAGCGCAATGATGAGTCACTCTTACTGAACCTCGACCTCTTGGATGAAAAAAGAGACAGAGCTCTGCAGCGCATCCAGGATTATAAGAGAAAAATCGCAAGATACTACAACAGAAGAGTCAAACACAGAAGCTTTATGGTGGGAGATTTGGTGCTTAAGAAACTTCTACCGCCAGAAAGGACCCCTCTCATGGAAAGTTAGGATCAAATTGGGAGGGTCCCTTCATCGTCTCAAGGGTGATAAGACCTGAAAATTACAAGCTGCAGACCGAAAAGGGGGAAGTCCTACCTCATTCCTGGAACGCGGAGCACCTCAAAAAAAAATTTCAGTAAGTACTTCCTGTAATAGAATCGTTTCTAATAAAGTGACAAATTTTTTATTCAGCCAAATATGAGACAAGTATGATTCTCTGAAATAGCTTAAAAGCCAAAAGAAGAGCTCCATAGCTCAGAAAAAGCCTAGTAGCTCATGATAAACTCTCATTTATAAATAAAAGAAGAGTTTTATAGCTCAAAAAGAGCCTAGTAACTCATGATAAACTCTCGTTTATAAATAAAAGAAGAGCCCCATAGCTCATAAAGAGCCTAATAGCTCATGATAAACTCTCGTTTATAAATAAAAGAAGAGCCTTATAGCTCAAAAAGAGTCTAGTAACTCATGATAAACTCTCGTTTGTAAATAAAAGAAGAGCTCCATAGCTCAGAAAGAGCCCAGTAGCTCATGATAAACTCTCGTTTATAAATAAAAGAAAAGCTTCATAGCTCAAAAAGAGCCCAGAAGCTCACGATAAACTCTCCAGTTTATAAATTAGAAGTAGAGCCAAGTGGCCCACGATAAACTCTCTAGTTTATAAAAATAGCGAAGAGCTCTATGAACTATTCACGATGAAATACAGAGAAAAATTCGGTAGTTACCCATGAACTATGCAACTCAGAGAAAGAGCTCAGCCACTCAAAGCGGACCATAGAAAGAAGGTAGATAATGTCATGCAATATCCAACGGTCCAGCAACAAAGAAGGAAAACTTATTCAGATTATATCAAAGAAAAAAATAACTATAAAAAACAAAGTTGCTCAAAGAAGGCGTTTGAAGCTCCCAAAACAGAACTGCTAGTTCTCCCCCCAAGCGTTTTTTCAATTCAACCACTTCCTCCTTCAAACGGGCATTCACTTCCCTCAATTCCTTCCTCTTCTTCTTCGCCTTTGAGAGTGCATTAAGAAGCTTGGCTCCAGCGAAAGAAAGAAAAACCGCGCTAAGAGAAGAATCAGGGGATGAAGGAGACTCGTACAGCTTGCACCTTTTGGAAGACGGTCCCACCTCCTCGACCTCCTCAGACTCTGAGGGAGAAAGGTCTGGCGAGCTGCAGTCGAAGTGAAAATCAATAGAAGCTACCACTGCACTGAATAGGAAAAGGTTACCAGACGTCATCAATTATGAGAAGGACATGGGTGCAGACTGCTTCACTTGCTCAATCCTTATGGCTGCACAACAAAGCAAAGGTCAGAAAAGAATGCTGGAAAAATGGGATGGTCAAGAAAACTGTCAAGCCCCTTACTTATGTGATCAAACTTCCTCCAAGAACGAGGGACCCTGTTCCCTCGTCGACGGTCTTCAACAGACCTCCAAGAATCCCCAGAGGCAAAGAAAAAAAGATTGAGCCACCCTTGGGATGGAGAAGGAATATTAAGCACCAGCTGACGTTCAGAGAAGTACCTCCATCTAAAATAACTAAAACAGGGAACATCGTCTTCGTCAAGAGAATGGAAGTACAGGAACTCAGCAGTCGTTGAAAATTAGTCATTGTTCTGGAGACGTCAGAGCAAAAAGAAGCTGACGAGCACAGCCCACCCTTGAGGAGATAAACGGGAGGGGGACAGACCATAATACGCCAAGATACACCCAACAGAGGGATGGATGGGAAGACGAAGGCCCATATCGAAGGCATCCTCAAAGAAATAGACCTCACCCCGAGAAAGATAGTTAGGAGACTCGTTTGGAGTGAAAACTCGGAGAGTCAATTCCAGTTCTTGAAAGAATCGTTTCTTGATCCCCTCCAAATCCGAGGAGGTCAGAAAAGAAGGAACCAAGAAACAAGACTGGAATTTTCAGTCTATTCTGAAAGAAGAGCGGTCTTCAAAGAGAGACAGAGCAGGATCATCCATTAGAAGCCCCAGGCAAGTAACCAAAGGAAGGAGAAAGATTCAAGAAAGTCTCCGGAGTGATAGGCAGGAAAGAGAAAGTACGAAACTTAAAGCCTTGGCCAGATTTGGAAGGACCTAAAACCACGCCAAATTTAAAGCCTTGGCCATTCTTTAAAGTTCCCAAGTTTAAAAGGACAAGTATGAATTAGGAAAGCAAGGGAGTGATAAAAGTTGTTTCGTCAAAAGCACGTGGGGAACCTCATAAAAATTAAGATTCACGACGACTGAGGAAACGGTCTAGAACAAAGGGGAGGACAAGCAGCAGTGTTCACTCGTCGTCATCTTCCTCAACTACATTCTCGTGATTAGCAAGAGAATCTAGAGCACCTCGACCTCGAGTCATACCCCTGAGAAGACTCTTCCGCGAGAAGTAGAGCTAAGGTCATCCCAGTGATCCCTCGAGAACACCAAAAACACGACTGCCAGCACCAAAGAGCTGGGACAGACCTCTAGCTTTCAAACGAAACACGAAGAAAGGAAAGTCCAGTACAATTAGTTGCAGCTCCTATTCGAGGTGTAAACCAAAATTCCATGACAAGGTGGCTCAGAGGGCATATGAAGCTGCAAGGATCACCAGCAATGCTGGCAGATGTGATTTGTGCAATTACATCCTTGTTAGGTCACACACACGACAAGCTGATGTGGGGGCATGTGGTGTTTGTTCTTGTCATGATTAATCAAGCAAATCCGAGAATAAACCTCCAACTTTGAGCCTTGATAAAGGTCATAGATGCAACAGCATGAACCTCTCTTTGAGTAATCTCCAGACCCCTGATCTCCAATGAAGCTCATGCGATTGGGGAGAACAGGTCGGACCTCTCAAAGTCAAGGTCACTTCAGACCTTTCAACATGGCCCCTACAGAGAAGTCCTAAGCTAAAAGTTCTCAAAACTCTTCAAACTCAGTGAGATTGTTTCTAAGAAACTTATAGATCTCCTCCAAGATGAGGGAAAGAGCTAAGCACATACAAAGCTCGAAGAAATAAGCTCGGCAAATAAGGCTGTCAAGGTCACAGGAAAAAATTACGTAGAATTTATACGTTGTAGTCACCTGGAGCATACAGGGGGGGAAATTGGCGTTAAGGGTCAGGAGAAAAAGATACATCAAGGTCATGATAAATATCTTCGAGAATATTCAAGTATGTCCAAACAGCAAAGTAGGTTCAACAATTGTCTGGAAAACAAACTATGTCCTATAAGTTTTGCTTCAAAGAGTGCTCAGCACCCCCCAAAGCAAGGAGCAAGGGGAATATAAAAAGATATAAAGTAGTCAAGAGGAGTATATCAAACAGAACAAGAAAATGCACAAGTCTAGATTCAAAGGAAGCATATATATATTGACATCAGCATCATGGCTTCACCAAATAGCTCAAAAGTTTGAGAGAGATAAATTTTATTTCAAGAATAAAAATTACAACTGATTTTAACAGAAATTATAAACGAAAATCCTAAATTTCTGGAAGAAGAGTAGACAGAAGATCCTGCGATAAAGCAGATACAGCCTCAGTAGAAGGACCAGAGCCTGATAGCTTAGAAGGCAAGGACCCAGAGGCTGGGAAAGCTGGATTCTCGGGGATGCTGATCCCAGGAGCTGGATTCTCAGGGATGCTAGCTCTAGGACCTCTACCCTATCTGTTAAAGGGTCTCCGTCAAGAGCCTTGCTCACGAGGTCAGCATAAAAGGAAGCAACTCGAGGTATAGCTGGAGGGATAGACATTTCTTGGTCTGATGCTTTGATAGGAAGAGTTGAGGTGTCCTCCTTGCCATCAGAGTCGAATTCCTCCAACTCCTCCTCAGTTGGGACAGAAAAATTGAAGTCCAGATCCTTGAAGGTCTTGGAGGCTTTGCGCTGAAAAGCGAGCCACCAGAAGTCCATTGAGTGGTGACGTCGTCCTCCAACTCGGCAATTAGGTCATTCTTCTCCTTGAGCTCCTCATAAAGGGCACCGTTCGCCTCGCAGATGGCCACATGCTCTTGCTTCAAGGTATCAAGAGAGCAGCGGGCATCAAAAGCATCCTGGTTAGCCTTGGACCAGAGCTCAGTCTTGTGTTTCAGCTTATCCCCTAAAATCCTTAGCTCGTCTCGAGTCCTCTTCTCTCTCTCTCTTCAGCCTCGAACTTAGCTTTTTTGAAGCCATGAAGATCATAGGCTAGCTTCTCTACCTCGCCCTGAAGACCTTGCACTTGGGCTCTGAGATCCTCATTCTCAAAAAAGAGCTCGGCAACTTTGATCTCGTAAGCCTTCAGAGCCTTGAAAGAATCCTCAGTAGAGCGGATCCTACCCAGCAAACCCTTTACATGAAGAGCTAGCTAAGGAAGCAGAATAAGAACAAAAAAGATCAGCATTAAGGACTAGCAAAGCCAAATAGGAACATTACAACACAAAGACTTATGGTAGTAGCTCCTTGAAGAGTTGAGGCGATTGCTTCTTCAAGAGGCATGGAGCAAGCCCTCTTAATATCAGAATCAAGGAGAATAGATGCCATAGCCCCTACAGCCAGCTCAGCATTCTCAAAAAAGGAGTCCTTTTGCCCCTCCGCCTTGGCACCTTTTCCCTTGTCAGCCCCAAGCCTCACCTGGGATGGTTTAATGATTTTGCCAAAGGGGCTGAACAAAATCGTCTCAGATTGAACTTGAGAAATGAACCCCCAGGCCCTCTCAACTTCAGACGAGGTGTGAGAAGCTTCGCCTGGCTCATCAGGCTTAAGAGGGGTAAGCAGAGGCTGTTGGGAAGAGGAAACCCTTGCACTCGGTGGGATGTTCGAGGGAGGGACCAGGCTGTCAACAGCCAAAGCTGGAGAGGAGGAAGACCCTCCTAGCTTTTGAGCCTTAGCTCTGGTGGAAGGACTGCCACCAGACCCTGTTTCGGCCTTTCTTTTACTGCCCTTCCCACCTCTCTGCAGCTTGGCAATCTTGGCTTCAAGCTTCTACAAAGACAGCTTCATTGTGAAAGATCCTAGAAGGTCTGAACCACGACAATCAGTCGGATCAGATAAAGAAGAAGGGAAAATACTAAAAATCCTAAGAGCGAGAAGATACCTAGTACATCGTCAGGTTTGACAACCGAGATTGGAGACGGGGCTTCTATCGTGACCTCGGGAAGACTAAGTCCCCTTGCAACTAGGACCTGAAATTAGATGAGCTCAGAATATCTTCTCGGAGTAAACTCCAATAGTCTCAGTTTTGCCTCCTCGTTCTCTTTGCTGAGCTCTAGTCTGGTACCTGAAAGTAACAAAAAACAAAGCAAATTCAGAAACCTGTAATTCTCAGAACAAAACCCGATTGATTCAGGCAATGACTCACCCAAGTTCTCTGGGTAGGACCAAGCCCTAGGGATATCAAGGGTATCCGTCCTATCAGCAGGGTCATACTCCCAGTTTGTGCCCCCAATGAAAAAGAAGTACTATTTCCAGTGCTTATGAGAGGTAGGAATATTATAGATAAGTTGCTTGGCGTTGGCTCGCTTGGAAGCATACAAGAAGCCCTCCGATGAGGTCAACTTGACATTGAAAAAGTTCAAAAATAAGGGGAGAGAAGGAACCCCGAGTTTTAAGTCCTTAAAGAGGACCAAAAAGCCCACTAAGACGTCCTAGAAGTTAGGAGAAAGCTGGAAGGGACATACATTAAAGTACTGTAGAACGACTTTCAGAAAAGGATGCAGAGGAAAGCGAATACCATTCTCAATGTCAGCCTTAAAGAAGCAGACATTTTTGTGAACTTCAGCGACGTAAGGGGTAAAAGTATCAGGGCACGAGGGCTGGACATCAGAAGGAAAACTGTAGCTGTTACTGAAAATCCTAAGGAGTGAGGGGTCAACCTTATTGGATCCTACGAGCTCAGCTTGCTTAAGAGCGGCTCTTAGATACAATGAGCCGTTAGAGAGCCCAGCCCCACTGACCTTTCCCTTGCCTTTGCTAGGCTTGGGAGGCATAGAGGCAGATGATGAGGGGAGCTCTTCGACTTCAGCTTCAAGGTTAAGGGCATCAACACCGGAGAAGTTGTCAATCTCCTCACCCACTTCCCCTAATTCGACATCCTCCTCGGCAGACCTACCATCTGGAGGAGGGACAAAGGATCAACAACTCTGAAAGAGGTAGACATGAGAAGACAAGAAAAAGGGAGATTGTAGAGGCGATATGGGAGGGGGATACTAGTCAGACACTCCCTAATAACCGTAGGATTAGCACAGTAACTACCTACATTGAGGACTCTAACAATAGAACTCCAATCCACGAAATGGGGAAGGGGAGATAGAGAAAGGTCACGGTTCCAGAAGTAAAAGAACCGATAAGCCCAGAAACGCAGCAACCACCTCGAATTTGAGGGATCCAGAACGAAAAAAGACGAAAAGGGACAAGAAGGCGTACCTAGCTGGGAGAAAACAGCGAACGAAAGCCCAGAGCCAAGCAAAGGAAGAAAGCACTGTGAACTCTCGGACCTAACACGGAAGATATAACTTCAGGAGGAGAATTAGAAGACTACATCGTCGCAAGGGAATTTGAAATCACAAAGAAGAAAAATCGCAGAACAAAGGAAGAAGATGAACAGAAAGAAGACGGTTCTGATAGCCGTTAGAGCATTTAAGGCTTAAGGGACAGAAGTTGAAACATGCGCCGGAATCGAAGAAGTAATGATTGCTTGGAACCGTCAGAAGACGTGGTACACGTGCAAGCCAAGATCAACCGCGTGCTTGTTTACCTCGGATAAAGTTAGCTCAGCCCTTACCAAAGCCAACTTAGACCAAGGGCTAGGGGGCAACTGATGATACCAAAAAATAATTCCAACGGTGAGCTCAAATCTATAGAACAGATCGGGAGGTCAGATAGAAAAGATGAAGAGCTAGGAGGACCAGAGCTCAGCCTCACTCAGAATGTAAACCGACTGGAATGACATAGGGACAGCTAGATAGACAACAAGCACCCCCAAAATAAAGGAAATGTGAACGGAAAGTTAGAGTCAAGGCACAAAACTCTCAACCAACCAAGATATTCTCACGAAAATCAAGAAAAATCTCACGGATGCAAGGCAAAGATCTTGGTGCAGATCCCTTAGAACTAGGAATTAACCTATATATGCCGAACGGTGCCCCCATAGGTGGGGGAGCAAAAAGAGAACATCATTTTCCTGTAATTCAAGTTATCAATAAAGAAAAGGGAGCAAGAGTTTCCATTAGAGAGTGGACTAACCAAGATCTGTAGTTGATGAACCACTATATTTTTACGGTGTTATTATCTCTATATCAAAAAAATTCAGTCCACACCTTCACAAACGATTTCATGAACCATACAACTCTGATCTCACCCCCATATCACGTTGATTGACTTTCCTCATTCGCCCGAATTTGCATCATCACAGCTAATGTTTATTCATCGGCACAGAAATAAAAAATTCATTGCTGTGGTACACATCAAAAGGAGTTGATGTTGAGCACGGACAGTTTATTTTTTATTTTTTATTGAGATAAAGTGAGGTAAAAATGACAAGGACTAACGGTCATTTATTCAAACTAATCACGTGATCAACCACTTGCAAACTCTAAAATACTATAATTTATGTTTAATTCTATACATGTGGAAGATTCTCTGCAATGGAAGCTTGATTGATTGACTTTGATCAAAAGGGGCTGCTGCGATTCATGTGGATGTGACCTAGAAATTCGGACAGTTATTAAGAAAAAGAACAAAAAAAAAAAATTCATACTTAGTTAATTACAATATATTGTCAAAATCATTAGGTCGGTAAGATGTTATATGGGTCAACGATTTGATTGTTTGGTAATTTTTTATAAACCCTTTGATATTATTTTATGATCCTAATGTACTATATATTACTTGCAAATTCTATTTCCTTAAGTAAATAACAATTTGCACCATTTACACGTTGCATTGAATATTTACCTGTTTCTTTGGAAAAGGGTATGAGAGAGAGAGAGAGAGAGAGAATCCGACTTGTTGGACTTCTAACATTGAGTAATGCTACACTGACTAAATTTTGGGATCAAATTTAGAGTCCAAATGACATGGCAGCGGAGTTGGGCTCATTTATTTAGTGTCATGTCATTTGGGTCCCAATAAAAACTTCAAATCATGTGCTGCCATGTCATTCAGACTCTAAATTTGGTCCTAAAATTTGGTCAGTGTAACATTATTCTCTAACATTTGTATGGATAACATTGACAACGAAATTTACCTAGCAAATAACCATGCAAATGAATTTTCAACAACTATTTTAGAAATGATATATACAGCAACAGAGGGAGAAAGTATTAGAATAAAACTGTGTTTGAATGGGTCCGGGTAGCTTGGAAGAAAGTGTTTCATTCAATGATTATTTTTCTCCACTTATCAATCTCAAATATTGTAAAAGACAACTTGATGATTGACTTGACATGTATATATTCTGGGTAATTGTTTATATCTAGAATTTACATAATAACCACAAACATAAAAAGTAGATAGTTTCTTTAGATCTTTTTTATGTGTAGATGGAGAAGAAATGAATGTGCTTTCATATTTATTTAATTTTTAATTTAGTGAACTACATAAATTATATGAACTTTGTGTGCATGGGTGTGTGATAGGGAGAGAGTGAGCCCGACATGTTGGACTTCTTAGGTTTGTATGTACCACATGGGTCAGAAACTTGCTCGCAAATACCCAAATTTTCAACATCTTAGAAAGAATCTGCACACACATACACTGTCACATACACACACAAGATTTGTTAAGACTTTTTTGGAATGCATGGGCCAAGTTGTACGGTAACTAACTCACATTAGTAGGCCATCAAAGGTTTACAAAACTTCAACAATGATGTTGCTACTGTGGCAACTTCCATAGAAAGGAGTGGTTCCAATCTCCTGCCCCTGGAATTATTGGGGAAAACACCAGATCCGAGAGAGAGAGAGAGAGAGATGTGAGATTAGATTTGTAGGAACTATGAGTACTGAATCCACCCACCAGCTTGCATGCATGGTTGCTAACCAACACAGAGAGCCACAAAAAGTCCATGAAAAGGGTCACCAATGGTC
>CM042185.1:46289028-46305001 GCA_023539305.1 Ilex asprella
CATGAGACACATGAGTAGGTACAGAGATAGGCAATACAGGCACAACATGATTTGTAGTAACAGGAGCATTATTATCATTTGCATCCATTTCTAATCAACAAAGATTACAAACTATTCAAAATAGGAAAACAGTAACACTTTTCAAAGCAAGTTATAAAAACAGATTCGGTGTCACTGTTTTGTAATTACTGTTTTAACATTTTTGTATGGTGTCACTGTTTGGTATAACTGTTTAAAACATATACAGAAACAAAGGTCACTGTTTGGTGTAACTGTAACAGTTTGGTGTCACTGTTTAAACAAAGCCACTGTTTAAAATTAATCACATAAACAAAACATGAAAATTTTTGTAACAAAAATTTTCAAGCCTTTTCTAACTACTACAGATTGAAAAAACAAGTTTTAACAATTTGTAATATTTTAGAACACTAAAACATGTATCAGAAACACAATAAGCAATTAAACTAATAGAATAGAAAAATTTGTCTTAAGATTGTTGGAAGTGGTGTTCCAAAATAGTAAAATCACTTGTAGATATTTCTGATATTATGTAAGTTAACATAGAATAAAACAGTAATTACTTGGTGTGAACAGTTGCACAGAAACAATCTTATACGAAAGAGTTACAGTAAAGAGATACAGTGACAATCTTATACAAAAGAATAACAACAAACAGTTACATGTAACTATTTTATCTAAACACAATAAATACTAACCCGATTGCAGAACAGGAACTGTTATTGAACTTTAATTAGAAAAAGGCTAGTGTTTGGCACTATGCCCTTAAGACAAATTTCGCCCCCACTCACGATGCTTATGGAATACCGAGCGCCTGCCTCCCAAGATACAATGATCTTCCACAAATAGAAGTAGAACTCCAATCTATTCGTACAACGAACCAAAATGTGTTATGTACTCTCCAAATGCTGACTGACTTAATGTCGAATGTAATGCACCGAATTTTTTTTTTTTTTGCATGGGTAGTTATAAACTCTTGGTAACTTTCTGGACAGTCACCATACTAAAGGACACAACCCAGAATATAATTGCAACAACCAATAGACACCTTGAATAATTGTTCATCCATGAACAGACTCAACCTTTCGGACTGGAAGGAAGCAAAAATCGAACCAGTGCATAACTAATGGTTTCAACGGGTATAGAATATTAATTTCGGGTTATGAAATTCTTGCCCATTAATTAAATGAATTTTCTTCAAAAAATTAGGGCTTGGTTTAACCCGTACCTGTATCCTACCAGAGCCCGGCAACGCGCATGTGGTTGAACCAACGACATGTAGGCGCTCGTTCCGCTCACAAAATTGTGGTATCCCTTGGGGCCCAACCCATAAAGCAAAATTGTCCTATATATGCTCATGTTGAATCTCTTCCTTAATCAATGTGGGATTGGTGTCACATCCCACATTGTACTTATTTTATTTTCACCTTTTCAAGAGGGTCACTTTGGAGCCTATTTTCTTATTCATTTCTTACTCGATTTAAACAAGTGAAAATACTACATTATACTCCTCACGGAGTAGAATATGAACCCACGAAAATTTATTCAAAATAAAAATTGGGTTCCACTTTAATTTAGGCTCAAATTCGACCAAAATCTCAGTTTTTACACTTACAAAATGTTTTGGTTCCAACAAAATTTAACCCAAAGTGATTAGTCTAAGTCCAACCCTCATGTCAAGAGTTTTAATTTGAATAAGATTCTATATATTATGGATAAATTAAATTCAATCGCAGGGATAACATCGAATAAGCACATAAAGATAAAGATCAATCCTTATTTTTTTAATTGATTAGATCTTAAATTATTATCTCTACAAAATTCAAACTATCGTACTCTTATAAATAGAGGTCTATTGATGCTTCAGGTATGGTACTCTTAACTTCTAAACGTAGTTCACAACTTTGAGGTACTTATTGACCTGGATATCGAAGAATCGACCCCTAGAGCTCACCTATGATCTCCGATATCTATTTTAGGTGATAAAAAACCCAATAAACCGATGTAGAGGTTGTCCAAATTTTGACATCAACAGTACTAATTATAATTTTTTAAGAAAAAAATATTTTTTTATTTTTTATTTTATTTTAGTAAATGATATAATAGAACATAAATTTTATTTGTAAAATTTAAAATATTTGATATTGTATCTTTAATTGAAATATTTTTTGTCAAAGTATAATATTTAAAACTTGAAAGGTTTAAGTATTTACACGATTCAAATTTTAGGGATTTAGATGTAATTTACGAACGGATATAATCATGGATATTAATGGTAGACATATATGTTACGCGCGTACAAATTTCAACGCGCGTACAAATTTCAAAAAGTTTATTTGTAATATTTTATCTGTTTAATAATTTAAGTGATTAAGTGACCAATCTTAAGAGATGTGAATGTAATTTTTCGAACAAGTGACATCTTCAACAAAATTCAATATAATGCCTCAAATACCCTTTTGTCATGCCCTACTCTGTCAAACAAATAATTAAATATTAAAGAGGTAAGTATACCTACATTAGAATGAAGTCAATCTTAATAAATTTTTTATACAAATTAATAATTTTTTTAAAATTTAATCCAAACCCCTTGCATCGGTTTTAATGATAGATTAAATTTACTATACAATTTAGTTAGTTTTGTATAACAACAGATGCTAGATTTAATTTACTACTCGATTTAGTTAATTGCTTATAACGATAGATCTATTTTCAAGTTAAATCCTCTAATGATAGTTAATTATGTTTAAGAAATTGAATCAATAAATCTACCAACACTGTCTTCATCTCCTTAGTCGGACTAAATCTTACCCCCGAATCCATCATTAACACCATTACAATCCTCCATCCATTGCCGCCACCACCAATTGCCACCTTCACACACACAACACCATCACCGCCAACGACCCCCTCTTCCTCTCTCCTCCTTTGAACACCAACGAATAACCACCAGTTGAAATCAAATAGTACACACCTCTTCAAAAATCACAACGAAGGCACACATCACCCAGTTGAAATCGAACCTAAGCACCACCCAACAACCACCATTGTAACACTAGCGACTATCACAGTTGAAATCAAACACCAGACACAAACAACTAATTTTTTCAAGAGGGTAGCGCTTCAATTTGTTTAGGAGTGGTAGTGCCTGATGAGCTCGAAATTAATTGGGCTAGGCCCAATAAATCAAAGAGGCCCAAGTCAATTAAAAAGCAACCCAGACTCAACAAGTTAAGAAGGACCAAGTCACCAACACACAAAGAAGTCACCTAAAGCACCTCGTGCCATCTCAATGGGGGTCGCCCAAGCCACTGACGCCGTCCATGAGGGGCCATTGCCTCTCCTTCATTCTCCTCACTTTGTCACTCTGACCTAAGTCCGACCCAATTCAATATCCAAGAAGCCCGAAGGAATAGGAACATGTGGAAGAGAATATCGGGATATACATCATGGAGATCTAATCATATCTTAATTGTACTTATCAAAAGAATAAAGCCTCATTCCTCACGTCATCGCCTCACCAAACCTATATAATGTAAGCTCTCTTCGCAAGGAGAGAAACCCTTGAGATATCTACACATTTCTACATCTCACACACTTCCTTAGTTTCTCTCTCCCAAAGCATTGCAATTCTCCCAGTGACTTTTATTCATCAATAAAGATCTCCTGCAACCACAGTTGTTCTCGAGAGTAGAGTAGGTCACCCAAGCCGAACTACTATAAATTTGCATGTGTGCTCTTATTTACTGTTTTACCATTGGTCTACCATTACAGTTTATTAATTGCACCTGCTTACATACTTGACTGTTGATCTTGCATGAAGACTAATTTATGCATCATCAGTGCCAATGACCTTAGATCAACAATTTGATTAGCTTGGTAGTGCTCTTCGATATCCTTAGATCTGGCATTCAGATCTCTCCCCCTAGTCAAAGTTCTGTGGTGTTCTCTCTCTCGTTTTTATGGTAGCAAAGGTTGGAAAAAGGATGCAGTGGTGGTGCTGACTATGTACGGTGATGTTGGTGGTGGTTTTCGAATTTGGTCGACGTGCTGGTGTCAACTGTGGGTTTTGTATGGTTGAGGCGATGTGTTGGTGGGTTTTTCTCTGGTGGGATACTGGTTGTTGGATCCATGCACTACAAGAAAAAAAAAGATTTTTGCTTTAGTTATTTGCCGAAGCAAAAACTTTTTGCTTCGTCAGAAGTAGTGACTGATTTAGTACAGGGCCAGTGGGGGTGCTGCCACCATTGAAATTTTAAAAAAATTTGAGAATTAAGTGTAATTTTAAAAATTTCAAGAATTTCTTAAACTTGCCCTCACTAAAATTTTCTTAAATTATAGGGTATATTAATATAATTTTTAACTCTTAAAAGCTAATTTTTGGCAGATCTTTCTCATTTTTCGAGCCTAGTAGTTGCCCCCATTGTAATTTAAAAAATTTTTGGGATCTAGGTGTAATTTTAAAAATTTCAAGAATTTCTTAAACTTGCCCTACTGAAATTTTGTTAAAGTATAGGGTATATTAATATAATTTTTAACCCTTAAAAGCTAACTTTTTGGCAGCTCCTTTTCACGCATGCTTTTTTTTTCCCCCCGTAAATCTTCGTCTTCTTTGTCTAGACTTCCAGTCCATTCTAGTGTCCATCTCCTCTTCTTTCTTTTTTTTTAGTTTCTTTGTTAGTTCTTTTTTTTTTTTTTTTTTAACACCAAATTTTCATACAATTCATCAAATTAATATTTTTTTTTTCAATCACACCCAATTAATATTTTTTTTTTGAGCTACAAGCTATTAATATTATCAAAATAGTTCCTTTGGTGTATTTCTCAACAAATCAACCTATTGGATTCAATCATTGTGCGAATCAAATTTGAAGAAACCCTAGAAAATTATGTTGTAGCTAAGGAGAGGTAATCCATTAACCAAATTTTTTGATAATAGTATTAGCACTAATCTAAAATCAGATTTTTTATATTAGAAAATTAGTTTAGTTCTTATAGAATTGATGGTTGTTTGGTGTATTATATATGGACTTATGTAGGTCTTCTTTGTTTCGTCTTGGGTCACCACTCAACTATTTTGGATTTTTATTGAAGCCCTTGTTCAGATTGGTTATCTGAGATTCTTGGTTAGTGCTATTTTTCTTACCTATGATTAAATTGCTTTAATTGATTTTTTGAAATTTTAGTTTGAATTATATTTTGGATTTATGGATTATATTTTGATTACGTATAGTCCATTATCTCAAATGTTACAAACTTAATGTCGAACTCTTAAACTTGAATCCAATTAGACAAATTTATTTTTCAATTAGCTATAAATAGGTTTCTTATAAGAAAATCAACATTGAAATAACCGTCTTCTAGTCAAAAAATAGATGATCGTGGTAGTGACATACAACATTGTTATAATCAAAGTTGTGAAGGAGTTAATTTAGAAAATCTTTCTACTGATCCTGGGCTAAGAATTAGAATTTCAGATTATCATCCTAATGACCGGGATGAAATTCGGAGAGCATATCTACAAAAAGGCCCATGTCAACCCCGTGAACATAATTTCCCCCAATTGAAATTTGGCAAGTTATGTCGTCGCTTTAGTCCATCTTGGTTGGTAGTTGGTTGGAGTATAGCATTAAAAAAGATGTTTCTTATTGCTTATGTTGCTATCTAATGAGAAATGATATGGGATAGCAAGGGGGTGGTGAATCTTTCGTTATAGCACTTTCTCCAATTCTAATTGGAAGAAGAAAGAAAGATATCAAATTCATGTTGGGAGTCCAAATAGTGCTCATAACGAGAATTGGAGAAAGTGCCAAAATCTAATGAATCAGAAGCAATATATTGAAATTGCTTATTCTAAGCAATCAAATTAAAGATCGAAAGGAATATCGAGTTCGTTTAACTGCAGCAAGTCGTTAAAGAATACCAGATGAAACTCAACCCTGCGAAATGTGCCTTTGGGGTATCGACAGAAAATTTTTTGTGCTTCATAGTCAACAGTAGAGTAATTGAGGCTAACTTAGAAAAGATCAAAGCAGTTCTAGACATGCAACCATCATCCAACACAAGAGATATCCAACGTCTGATAGGGAGAATAGCTGTCATAAATCGATTCGTGTCCAGATCAAGTGATAAATGTCAGCCCTTCTTTCAAGTTTTAAAGAAGACATTCCAATGGGATACCCGATGTGTAGAAGCATTCAAAGCCTTGAAAGATTATCTTAGCTCGCCTCCTGTTTTGGTGAACCCCTTGGAAGGAGAAGTGCTTACTCTCTATCTAGTTGTGTTGGACTTCTCAACTAGCGCAACAATAGTAAGAGAGCAAGACAAAGCCTAGAAACCTGTTTACTATTGTAGTAGAGCTCTGAGAGGGGCAGAGGAGAGGTATCTGAAAATGGCGAAACTCATCTTTGCCTTAGTCACAACTGCTAGAAGACTTAGACCCTACTTTTAAGTGCATACTATTGAAGTTGTAATTGATCAGTCAATGAGACAAGTGCAACACAGGCCAGAGTCTTCAGGAAGGCTGATTAAATGAGCTATAAAGCTCAGCGAATTTGACATCAGGTATAAACCAAGGACTGTAATTAAAGGACAAATTTTGGCGAATTTTATCGCCGAGTTCACGACAGCAGTGCCCACGAAAACCACACAGCTGGTACCAAATCTCCACATATGAAAACTTTCAGTAGATGGAGTTGCCAATGCTCAAGGTAGCGAGACAAACTTAATTCTGACCTCTCCAGATGGAATAGACGTGGAATACGTCCTAAGGTTTGAGTTTAAGGCCTCAAACAACGAGGCAGAATATGAAGTTGTCATTGCAGGCCTCAACCTCGCCCACTCGATGGAGGCAGAACAGCTAGAGATCTGTAGTGATTCCCAGCTCGTAGTAAAGCAGATAGAAGAAACTTATGAGGCTAAGGGTGAGAAAATGGTCATTTATCTCATAAAGTTACGAGAATTGATCAAGAAGTTTGTGCAAGTTAAGATCAGATACGTCCCTAGGTCAGAGAACTCACGAGCCGATGCTTTGGCAAGTTTGACAACTACCTCACAAGAAAACTTGGACAGGTTAATTCCAGTGGAGCACCTAGCGGAACCATCCGTGTGCATTGAGGATGAAGAAGTGCTGCCTGTACAAGCTCCGCCAAGTTGGATGGACCCAATCATAGGGTATCTGCAGAATGGAACTTTGCTTTGGGAATCCCAAAGAAGTTGTAAAGCTAAAAATCAGGTCAGCCAAATTTTCTATTTTACAGGGGAACTTATACAAACGGGGATTTTCAACACCTCTACTTAAGTGCGTCGGAGATGAAGACGCCAACTACATACTTAGAGAAGTCCACGAGGGAGTCTGCGGTAACCACATCAGAGCTAGGACCTTAGCAGGGAAAACATTAAGGCAGTGATATTACTGGCCCACTATGCTCAAGGATGCCACATATATGGTCAAGAGATGCAGGACTTGCCAAGTATATGCCAATATCTCCCACTGTCCACTAGAGCTCTTAACTTCGGTAATAAGTCCCTGACCTTTCCAGCAATAGGGCTTGAATATCGTCGGTCCCCTACCCACTGGGATTAGACAGTGCAAATTCACCATCATTGGGGTGGACTACTTCACTAAATGAGTAAAGGTGGAGCCTTTGGCAACGATCACAGAGAAGATGGTTCAGAACTTTGTATGGAAGTCCATAATTTGTATGTTTGAGATTCCCAGAGCAATCGTCTTGGATAACGTAAAGCAATTCGATAACCCTAAGTTCAAAAAATTATGAGCCGAGCTTGGGATTAAGAATTACTTTTCAGCTCCAGCTCATCCTCAGTCCAATGGATAAGTAGAGGTCACTATCTGGACCATAAAGGCAGCCCTGAAGACCAAGCTTGAAGCTTTGAAGGAAAAATGGGTGGAACATGTCCCCGAAGTGCTGTAGGCTTATATAACAACTACTAGGTCAGTAACTCAGGAAATCCCATTCATTTTGGCCTTCAGAACTGAAGCGGTAGTGCCTGTTGAAATTGGAATCCCATCCCCCAGGGCTGAATTCATAGAGTCTGAACATAATGATGAATCACTTCTGGTGAATCTTGATCTCTTGGATAAAAAGAGAGACAAAACTTTGCACAACATCCAAAATTACCAGAGGAAGACAACAAGATATTACTACAGAAGGGTTAGACACATACGTTTTAAAGTTGAAGACTTAGTGCTCAGGAAGCTTCTGCTTGCGAGAAAAGACCCCACTCATGGGAAGCTATGACTTCACTGGGAAGACCCCTATATCAACTCAAGGATGATCTGACCTGAAAATTATGAATTACAAACTAAGGAAGGGAAAGTCCTGTCCCACTCTTGAAATGCAGAGCATCTTAACAAGTTTTTTTAGTAAGTCCATACATATGGTTATAAGAATGTTTTTAATAAAACAACAAGCTTTTTATTCATCATTGAGCGTTTACCCATAAAATGAACGAGCCCAGTAGCTCGCGGTGAACTCCCCAGTTCATAAAAATGAATGAGCCCAGTTGCTCGCATTGAACTCCTCAGTTCATAAAATGAATGAGCCTAGTAGCTCGCGGTGAACTCCTCAGTTCATAAAATAAATGAGCCTAGTAGCACGCGATGAACTCCTCAGTTCATAAAATGAATGAGCCCCAGAGCTCATGATGAACTGATCAGTTCATAAAAAGGTAACAAGCTCAGTAGCTCACGATTGACTCTTCTTTTCATAAAATCAAAAAGGAGCTCAGTAGCTCACGTTGAACTCTTCGGCCCAAAGAATTAAGACTAGTTCCTCAGCTCCAAAAGGAAAAATGAACTCCTCAGTTCATTAATAAATGATAGGCTCTTTAACCTATAGGAACATAGCAAAACAAATGACGAACCTATGAACACATGGTTCACAGGCTTACATAAGGAACAAGCACTCAACAAATAGGTTGAGTAAAGGTCTCTGTTTATTCAAGTCGACCAAAAAAAAAAAATTCTTAACTATCTCCTAGTTGCCTCTTCAGTTCGATGACCTCCCCTCTCAAACATGCATTCTCCTCTGGTATCTCGCCCCTTTCCTTTTCCACTCTTGACAGCATGCTGAGAAGCTTACTCCCAGCGGAGGAGAGCAAAATTGCTCCAAAAGAGGTGTCAGACGGCGAAGAAGATTCGTTAGAACCATTCCTCCTGCATGTTCTTGGAAATTTTCCAAAACCTTCATCTGAACCAGGGATGGAGGAAGTAGGAGAATTCTAAATGGAAACAAAATCCAAAGAAGCCGCTGCAGCACTGAATAAGAAAAGGTTATCTGATGTCCTTAACTCAAAAAAGAACATAGGCTATCCACTCAACTTTCATCGATCCCACTAGGTCTAGGTTAGGTGCGCTTGTGTGAGAATAACTCCCCCTGGATCGAGGAATCCTGCACTCCTGGTAATGTAGATCAGAGGATCTCCAAGAATTCTCGAAATTAAAGAAAAAAATGCTTAGCCCACCTTTAAGGGGTGAGGAGTGGCCATAAACCAAAGAACGTAGACAAGAATACCTCCAACGAAATCAGCTGAAGATGGGGACCTCATCATCCTCTAGTTCATAAAAATAAAGGAATTCGGCAACTGTGGGGAATTCACTACTACCTTGTAATTTTCAGAAGATAAAGAAGTTAATCATAACAACCCATCCTCTGGGAGAAAGACGAGAGGGGCACAAACCATGACAAGCCAAGACCCACCCTATAGAAGGATGGATGGGGAGACGAAGGCCCATTTCTAGGGCAACTTCAAAGAAGCAAACCTCTCCTCGAGGAAGTTAGTTGCACGGTTTGTCAGAAGTCGGGACTCTAAGAGGCAAGTCCAAACCAGGGAAAAATCGTTGTTTAACCCCATCCAAATCTGAAGGTGGAATCACAGAGAGGGATAAGTTATTAGACTGCCACTTACAGTCAGTCTCTAAGGAGTTTCGTGCCTTGAATAAGGAAGAAAAGGGGCAGCCATCAGAAACTCAAAAGAAAGAAAAAGAAAAGAGCGTGAAATCTCCAAGATTCAAGAAGAGGCTCCAAGGTTCAGAAAGAAGAGAATCCTGGAATCAAAGAGACCCCAGGATTTAAGAAGCCAAGACACACACAAAAAGTAAAGTCAGTGGTCCTTGGGGTTTCCAAATTAAGATGGCAGTCATATTTGCAATCTAGAAAAGAGGCGGTGTTAACTTTAAATGAACATGGGAGAGACCTCGACATCCAATGACTTACTCTCTTTGGCAAATTCAGTAGACCTCTTATCATTGTAAGTAATGATTGAAGCACCCAATGCCCCCATGAGGACGCCAAACCGCAGCAAAGAGCTCACGAGGAATAAAACCTCAGTACCCCAACCATTCCCTAGTCCTGCAACTCTGTGAGAGAACTTGGCAACTCAGCTATAAGAGGAAACAAGGTCCTCCAGACAAAAGACCTTAACATAGGCCTTTCCTCTCTTACTTCAGCTGCGAAAAGACTCAACATTAGCCTTTTAGTTTCCCCAAACTCAACCATTTTGCTTTAAGGAGAGCTGGAGTACTCCACGAAGTAAAGGGCGAGGGGAATATAAGGAAAAAAAGGTTATGTATCAAACTTGAATTGCATTTCAAAGCAAAAGCTGTATTTCAGAGTATAAAATCCAAGTTACATAAAAAAATAGAGCAAGTCCAAAGTTTCTAAAGAAGGCATAAGTGAAGAAATCTGCAATTTAGCGGATGAGGCCTCAGTAATAGAAGAGTTCGGTAGCTCAGTAGGAGGGGTCCCGAAGGGCAAAAGAGGAAAATCCTTAGGAGTCCTAGTCACAGGGACCTCTACACCTACTATTGGCAAATTTTGGGCAAGGGCCACACTCACGAGGTCGACAGAAAAAGGGTACGATGGTAGGGACAACATAAGGGATGATTGGAAGCTCGACAGTTATAGGAACAGAGGTTGTCTCTGAAGAGAAAGCTGCAAAAGCGGCTGAAGAATGGGGTACACCTTGAGCCAAGGCCCCAACTGGGGGAGTGGATGTCTTAACACCTTCTGGAGCCACATTAGAAACAGAAAGAACTGGGGTGCCATCCTCGTCCTCTGTGTCGGTCGCCTCTAGCTCATCTTCAGCGGAGATAGCAAAGTCAAAATTGAGGTTCGGATCAGTCTTCTCAGCCTTGCATTGAAAAGTAAGCCATCTAGTGGCCCATTTGGTGATGACATCATCTTTAAACTCAACAATTATATCGTCCTTCTACTTGATAGTGACCTTTTGTACCTCGAATTCGTTGCAGAGGGTATCATTCGACTTAGAGAGAATGGCGTACTCCCCTCTTAGGCTCTTAAGGAAGCTCTGAGCATCAAAAGCTTCCTGGCTGGATTTGACCCAGACATCAATTTTAAGTTTTAGCTCCTCCTTGGCCACTCTCAGCTCATCCCTGACTTTCTTTTCTCCTTCCTCAGCCTTATATTTTGCAGCCTGTGAACCCTCGTAGGCAGAGGCTCGCTTCTCCATTTTTTCCTGAAGATCTTACACTTGAGCTTGGAGGTCATCATTGTTGAAGGACAACTCGGCCATCTTAAGCTCATAGGCCTTCATAGCTTTGATAGAGTCCTCCAAAGACCGGATTCTGCCCATCAAGCTCTTCACATAGATAGCTAACTAAGAACAAAAAAAAAAACAAGAGAGGATGAGCATAAAGATATAACATAAGCTTGAATGAAATCATAAAAATACAAGGACTTACAACAACTGCTCCATGGAAGGCTGAGCCATAAGAGACCTTGAGGGGCAGGGAAGAGGCCTTTTGAACATCAGCATCAGGAAGAATAAAGAAAATGGCCCCTGTAGCAAGTTCAAGGTTGTCAAAAAAGGAACCCTCACACTTCTCGGCCTTTGGATGTTTTCCTTTGTCAATCCCAAAGCTCGTCAAAGGTAATTCAAGAACCTTTTTAGATGGCCCATTTGAGTGAAAAATCGTTTGGAGACGAGGGATCAGCCCCAAAGCCTTTTCTACTTTAGATGAGGTAGGAGAGGCCAGACCTGACTCAAGATCTTGTCCAGAAGTAGGATGAACCCCTTGAAGCGAGGTCTCAGTGACTTGGGGAGTGCTCGATGATGGGGGAAAAGTCTTTGTAGTCAAAATGGGAGAAGAGGGGAACACCCCCAACCTCTGGACCTTAGCTCGAGTAGCGAGGTTATTTTCAAAGCCGACCTCAGCCTTTCATTTGCCACCCTTCATTTTCTTCTTTAACTGATCAACTTTAGCCTAAAGTTCTCTGAGGTAGACATCATTGTGGAAGAACCTGAAAACTCGAAATGGATGAATCAAAAGGGAAAGGAAGGGCAAAGAATGGGAAGGCTAACAAAGAAAGCCTCACATGCTACTTCCTCAGCGCTAATAACAGAAAGAGGGATCGGGGCTTCTATTGTTACCTTTGGAAGGCTGAACCCTTGCTTTACAAGAACCCAGAGCCTGATGAGCTCAGAATATTTTTCTGAATCATACCTTTCCAATCTCAGTAGCACCCGCCTATCCTCAGCATTGAGCTCGGGTCGAATACCTGAAAAACAATACAAGTCGAACCAAGTAAGTAAGGCTGTTCCAAGAATATGACCTTAGTAGACTCAAGCTAAGACTCACCCAGGTTGTCGGGGGCAGACCAGACTTTAGGAATTGGAAGAGTGTTTGTCCTATCGGTAGGGTTATACTCCCACTGACTACCTACACGAAGAAGAAAAGTTTCTTCCAATTCTTATGGGAGCTTGGGAGGTCTAAGATAATTGTTTTGGCTTTGGTCCGTTTGAAAATGTACAAAAAACCTTTGGAGGATGTAAGTTTAACATTGAAAAGTTCCATAAGCAAGAAAACGCTAGGGACACCAAGTTTATGTTTCTTGAAGAAAACGAGAAGACCAACAAGATCGCCCCAAAAGTTAGGAAAAATCTGAGATAGGGCACACATTAAAATGTTGAAGCACAGACTTGATGAAAGGATGAATAGAGAATCTGAGTCCATTCTCAAAGACAGCCATAAAGAAGCAAACCTTCTCATGAACTTGGGAGACGTATGGGGTGAATGCGTCTGGGCGCCAATATTGGACCCCTGGAGGGAAAACATAACGAGCACTGAGGACCTTTATGAGAGGGGAAGTGGCCTCATTCGAACCCACGAGCTCAGCATGTCTAAAGGCAACTCCTATGCCTGCAGCACTACCCGAGATTCCCACGCCACTCACCTTGCCCTTGTCTTTGTTAAGGTTTTTGGGCGCAGAAGAGGGCATTGAGGGAGGAACCCCAGTATTCGCTGTAGTATAGAGAGAATCAATGCCAGAGAAGTTGTCAATTTCTTCACCTACGTTTCCTTTGTCGGTATCATCATCTGTAGACTTATTCCCCAGGAGGAAAACAGAGGAGGGGGTTGTTCTCAAAGAGGCAGACATGATTGGACAAGAATAAGGAAGGTTAAAAGAACGATAAAGAAAGGGAACTCTAGCTAAGCAATCCCTAATAACCCTGGAGTCAGCACTCTAGCTTCTAACACCAATGATTCGCACAATAGAACACCAGTTCACAAAGAGAGGGAGATGAGATAAACAATAATCTCGATTCTAGAAATAAGAGAATCGAAAAACCTAGAAATGTAGTAACCACCTCGAACTCGAGGGATCCAGAACAAAAAAACGTATAAAGGGCGAGAGGCGTACCAAGTCGACGACGAAAAGTGAGTCAAAGCCTCGAATCGAAAGATAGAGAGCAAGCCTTAGGACGAGATTGAAGAAATCGCTCCTTTGTGAAACCCTAAAAACACCAGCGAACTGGAGAAGTTGAAAATAGGAGGAAGAAGAAAAAGGCAAGTTTAAAGAGGGAATTCGATGAGTGAAATGAGGCGTTTTCCTTCAGTTAGAATGCATTTAAGGCTAACTGTCTGAAGATCTTTAAAATCCATAACGAGTGCGAAGAACGAGGGCAAAAATGATTGTCTCCTGTAACCGTCAAAAACCTTTTCACACGCTTATCAAGGTCATCAGGCACTGGTCTACCTCGGCTCAGCTCCAGCTTAGCCCATCTCCAAGCCTGCTTGAACCAAGGGCTGAGGGGCAACTGATGGTACCTAGGAGGAAATTCCGCCAAGAATGAGTTCAGGCTCTAAGCCCGTTCTAGGAGGTCAATCCAAGGCATGTAGAGTTTAGAGAACCAGAGCAAGAGCTCCCTGGGAGGCCGATAATAGCTAAAATGATAAGAAAACAGCTGGATGACAGAAAACACCCCCGAAGCAACAGAAAGCTAAATTCAAGGCACAAGACTCTTAGCCAACTAAGATCCTTTCCTAAATTAAGGATGATCTCGTGTATGAAAAGCAAGGATCCCGACAGAGATCCCACTGAACAAGATGTAACTCAATAAATACTTTGTAACGCCCCCAATGAGGGGGCAGAGGCAACCCTAGTGACATATACATCACCTTGTAATTCATAGAAATAATCAATAAGAAAGAGAGGAGTAAGGACGTCCATTAAAGTGGACTAGCTGAGCTCCAAAACCGGTGAACCACTATACATTTTCTGCGCACCTATCCTTGATCCCAAAAAAATACTTTGCCACTATTATAATGGGCCTTGCAGTTAAGGTTTGAACCACCTAACATAAATCATACCTTTTGCACATTCAGGTTAATTTACACCATCACTTTGAAATTTAAAAATTTAGGTTGCCTCCACTGAGGTAAAATCCTGGTTCCGCCCCTAGTCAGAAGAGGTGTAGTAAAAAGTCTCAATGCAAGACAAATAGCCTTATCTTTAGCTTACTGTCGAAACAAAAACTTATTAGCTTAGACAAATAGTCGACGCAAAAATCTTGACGTTTGAGCAAAAGAGAGAGTTGTAGATTTTGCCGAAGGGAGAAACGGGAGAGAAAGAAGAAGTCAATGGAGGAGAGACAGAAAAGAGGCGATGCCTTCCCTTCGACGTTTGAGCATAGCGAAGTGGCTGTCGTCGGTGGGAGTGACAGTTGCCGCCGGTGGTGGTAGAGAGAAAGAGAGAGGCGGGGTTGATCGACGAGTGGGGTATTGAATTTGGGAGTAGTACTAAAAAATATAGGGATTTAAGTTTTGAAATAAACTTTGTCGTTTTGTTTCTACCACACACTAGATCTTTTCTTTTCTTTTTTTTTTTTGCTTCGGCTGTACTGTCGAAACAAATTACTGAATAAATTTAACTTTTTTACTTCGATATTATTTCTCGATACAAATATTCTATTTTTTCCTTTGGTATTATTACCCAAAGTAAAAACTCAATCCTTTTTTTGCTTCAGTACTCTTGCTGAAGAAAAAATTGAGTATTTATTTCGATAAATGATGCCAATGCAAAAAATAGAAATTGTCAAAACAAAAAATATTGCTCTTTGGATTTTTGGAGACAGTGGTAGTGGTTGATACAGTGGTGGTGAGGGTGGGGTGGTGGGAAGTTGGTGCTTCGCCGCTGGGGGAGAGAGAGAGGAGTTTGCTGAAGTTTCTTATTTTACTAATTTTTAAATTGGTTAAAAAGAGGGTAAGCTAGTCTTTTTATTAATATGGTGGGTCTGAATATAATTTACCCCTTATGGTAATGACTTATTTTTAGGGTATTTTTGTCTATAAACTTCTTTTTTGTCCTTTTAGACACAAAAATTGTTAAGTTTGATTTACTGATCTAAAAATTATTATTCGTGGACTTCTGGCACATTTTTCCAATTTTATTTTTTTTCACTTAGCCCTCAAAATTCACAGAGGTGCACTTTTTTATTCAAAACATGATGAACTTTTGGTTTTGGAATAATTTCAAACTAGTTGAAATAGTGTTTAAGGAGTGCAACTGAGAAACTCGACAATAGAGAGATAAGTGTTATAATTTAAGCGGGCGTACAATTGCATGGACTTGCCAACAAGACAGACTACACTTAAATCCTCTAGGCCACACAAAAAACCCCAAAGCCCAAT